>JAXQQM020084588.1:0-286981 GCA_034641835.2 Pinus albicaulis
GCACAAGCATCCAAAGACATTGTTTCCTTATCAAAACAGTGGGTTGATATAGTTTAGCTTAAAGAAGGCATTTTAAAGACAGTAAGGCAGTTTGGTGCTTCAAGATCATATTTAGCCCAAAATTCCGCCCAGGCAAGACAGAAGAAGTGGTTTACACAAGAGATATGAGCCAATTTCTACTGAGGAGGTCAATGCACATCCATCCATCCTTTTCAATTTTCATGAGGTGGGTTGTTTGGATTTCTGCTAGAGAGTACAGGAGGTCAAAAGTTTCTCGCCCTTGACACACTTATGCGCCTTGAGGTTCAAAAGCAAACATTTCCAAGTGGCAGGCCTTGATTTCAAGTTCTCCCCAAGGTCTATATCCAAAGCCACTAAAATGCCATACCTTGGCGAAAAATGGTTCAAGCAGGCCTATCTAGACTTGGATGACTACAAGCCTTTCATCAAGCCCGAGCACAGAGAAACATGCACTGCTATTTTTCCTTTCTCTCATCTTCTTGCCAGCTATGCTCCTCTTATGAAGATAATAATGAAGTATTTTACTTGTGAAGGGAGATTTACCCGAGTATATGCCTACCATATCCGGCTGTTGATGCACTTTACTAGAACAAAGCAGCTCAATCTCCCTTACTACTTATGCAAAAGCATTGAGAAAATGGCCTCCTTAGTCCAGAAGAAGCCTCCATCACAACAAGTGGTTTATCTTTTCCATCATTCTCTGATTAAAATCATCATCATTCTTCACCAGCTGGAGAAGAAAGAGGTTTCTTGGGATATTTTCATTAGTCACCCATATTTCTACACTATTCCTCTAATCCATACATCTCCCACATCACCTACTCATCGCCCCTTACCTTCCTCCAGCAGACCTGCTCCTAGAAGGCTCAAATTCACCACTGAACAGTCAAGAGAGCATGGAGAAGGAGAAGGAAGTGGACAGCCAAAAGAGGAAGGGCATGAGCATGAAGGATGGGATGAAGAGCAGCGAACTGAAGATGAGGAGCAGCAGCAGGACAGTGGGGAAGGACAGCAGTTTGAGCAACAGCTTGAGCCACAAAGTGAGCATGAAATTGAAACACAGCAGCAGCTTGATCTTGATGCTCAAAGGCAGCAGTTTGAGCCACAAATTGAACAAGAGATTGAGGCAGAACAACAACATGGTATTAATGATCAAGGGCAGCAGTTTGAGTAGTATGATGTTGAGGAACATAGGTAGCATAAAGAAGACAAACAACACCTTCATCATGATGCACAGTACCCTCCTCCAAATACACAACAATTTCAAAAGGAAGGGCAATCTCAAGAAGGTGACAAACAAAATGACAAAGGCAAAGCAATCATGCCTTCTCCTCCTGAAAAGGCTAAGCCCAAGACATCAAGAAAGCAAATTCCCAAGGTGGTCACTTCAAAAGTGACAAGAACTATCCGGAGCCAAAGAAAATCACCAAATAAACCTCTCACTAACTTTCCAAGGAGGAAGAGTGCAAGATTAGCCTTCAAGGGCAAAGGGAAAGGCAAGATAGGAGAAAGTCAAGAACATGGAGGTGCATTGGCTATCATCCCAATCCAAAGTGATGACAGCGATAATGAAGCCCGCATTCTGGAAAACCTTCTAATCCATCGAGAGGGCCAAATTGAAGCATTGGAGAATGACCTTCATCGGGCAAAGAACTTCAATCATTTCTTGGAGATCCAAAATAGAAAAATGAGTGTCCATATGGCTGTTTATGAGACACGAGAAATTAAATACAAGAATGAGGTTTCCAAAGCACAAGAAAGAATAGAGGAGCTCATAGGTGATTTTGACAAGGAGGAAGAAGAAGACCAGCCTAGACGGAAAAGGCCTAGAACCATAGGGCTTAGAAGAGCCCTTGAAAAGCAAAAGGAAGAAGAACAAGCCCATCTTCAATCCACTCCCCTCACTGCACTACTTGAGCAAGAAATTGAAAGCAATAAGGAGGCATGGCTAGAAAGAGCCAATAAACATTTGGAGATGAAGCTTGAGAAGGCAAACAGAGACCTGGAGCTGCAAAGGAAGATGACACAACACTATCAAAAGCTAAATCAGTTTGCCCGACGCAAGCTAAAGGCCACCCAAGAGAAACTGAAGGAAGCAAAGGGGAAGCGCCCGGCACAGAAAGAGAAGAAAGGCACATCAGCACTTGATATTTTGGCTTCAGCTTCGGAACATGTTGCTAAGGACCCTTGAGGGTCATGCACACCAATTTTGGGCCCATTTTGACAACTTTTGGTTTTTTGGCATTTTTGAGTTTTTGATCAAAAACTCATAAATTCGCCATTTCATTTTAAGGATTCATCAAAGGAGGAGAATGGTATCATTGGATGCCATAATTTCATGAGCATGCCCTCAGCGATTTTCAGAACATTTGGAGATCATTTGCCCCCTCAAAACGGTGAAAAAGGCTCTCTTTTTGCACACTCTGCCCGGTCTATCAGCAGACTGTAATTTTTTGGCTTTTTACACACAGGTGCAGATTTGGAGGACTTCTGAGCATCATATTGGAGAAATTTCAGTTGCGCCGGAAAGTAGACACTCAGATATTTCCAACAAGCTATCATGAGCCTCATTTCGACACCAGGAAGGCTGCCAAATGTTTTCGGCAAGTCAGGGGACCTTTTGCTGATGAAAATTTGAAATATTTTTGTAATTTTTGAACCTCTAAAATCTGCTTTTTCCAAATGTGCGTTTAGCTATTTTTGCACATGAAAAATTATGCAAAGTCAATTAAATTCCCTTTTTTAGCATTTTTTAGATATTTTATGAGATATTTTTGTGCCTTGGGCTTTGCAAAGCCTCAAAGACAAGATTAGATATTTTGATTAGGCCAATAGGATGGCAAGTTGAACCATGAGGTTTTCCTCACTTGAGCCTATATATTCCAAAGGCTTTCATTGTAAAACAAGGCTGAACTTGAGAAGAGAAGCAATATATGGTCATATGAGCTTTGGAAGGAAATACTTGTGTTATGATTTTGGATTGCCTCTTGGATGTTCTTGGATGAATGATGAAGGATTGTTGATGGATTCCATGACTTGGTAGAATGGTATAGTGTCTCTTGCTTTGTTGTTGTCTTCTAGTTTTCTTTCATGAATACATGTTTCTTGCTTGCTATAGATCAGTAGAGAAAAAATTTGAGACATGCCTATGGAGGCACCTCAAATTTCCTGTTTCTTCATAGCCTCTTTGTTTTCTTCTTCCTAAGTAACATTAAAGAATTCTTGACTGCTCTTTAAATATTTAGGATATTGTTTCTTGTTTCATTCATGGTTTTATACATGCTAAGAAGGACTTACGGTACGCCCTGCTTACCTATGGCTAGCTATAGTTCCATCCATGAAACTTCTCTTTGATTGATTAGATTATCATTTTGTTTGAACCAAGGAGGCCTAGTTTCGATCTAGCCCTTTGCCTAAAACTATGCAAATCTTGTTGCTCAAAATGCCCAATAACTTGAAGTACTATGTTTAGGTGTTCCGGCATAGTGTTTTGAGTTGTTTGTCTTCCTTAAGTGTTTTCCCCCAAAGTCTGATAGCCATTTCCCAAAGTTAGAGGGTCTTATACTTCTATGCATGGCTTGAATGTTTATTTCTAAGTATTGATTAGCTTGTAGTTACATTTTGCATGATTAATGGTTTTCCATACCATGTTTATGTTATCTATTAAACTAGTTATGCTTGAAACTCTTTGTTGTTCACAAAATTGATGTCCATTTACTCCATTTTTCCCTAAGATCCTTTCTACCTTGAATCAAATCGGCCCTTCAACAGCCTTGTATCGTCATCTAATAGCTTTCTTGACTTTTTGACCCCATAGCCTAGTTAATCTAACATCTTGTTATCTATTTTATATCTTTGATCAGTTTCATCCCTCACAACTTAAAAAAACCAAAAAACTTACTTCATAACTAGCCTAAAATCAGAACACAATAAGCGAACAAACAGATATCCCTTACACATATAGAGAGAGCCCTCTCTGAGTCTAGGAAGGCTAGGTCCTTGGACTCCAAAGCTTGGTTTGATGTTACACTGTCATTTGGCTTGCCAATCAGCCAAATCACGGGACCCTAACATAATGGCGATCACGGTGGGACTCTGGGTATTAAACGAACTTAGATTCCCCAGACCTTAAGAGACTTTTCGAGAATACTATATGATTGACTTATCCCACCGCTCACTAACATAATGGCGATCACGGTGGGAATCTGAGTTAGTGACAGTCTAAGCACTCTTTAGTAACTCTCGAAGTCTCATTCAAACTTAGAAAACTTAAGTGTTGTCCGAAAAGTAAAATAATACTTCAGTAGGCCTTACTATTTTACCGAACTCTAGGTTGCTATCCGATCGACCTATCCCATCGCTCACTAAAATAGCGGGAGAGGGTGGGACACTGAGTACATGACAGTCTAGCAAACTCTTATAGACTCTTTAGTCCTTTAGACACTTAAACAAGCAAGCAGTCCATAAAATCATTTTGAGTAAACTATTTTTGTTCTCACCACCTTAGCAAAGTGTCGAAAAAAGTTTAGAATACTTTAACAAACCATAGGCTACACATAAACTCAGGAAATCCAAAACATTGCCCAGATTAGTTACTGGTGGTGGACCATAGATATATCTTCACAAAAACAACCAAGTTCCACCTCGCGACTCCACTAGTTCATCCTTTTGGTTTTGACCATCCTTCACTTTAGTATAACCTTAGAGAGGCCATCCATCCGAAACTTTCACAAATACCCCCTCTCTAAACTCTAGACTCGAAATCTGGCTTCACGAAGAATATACACCAGATCTCACCCAGACCCAAAACCCCCTATCATAATAGATGACCCAGAGAAGATTCTGTGGCAAGTTTCCGAAGCTGACAATCTAGCTTCTGATAGATCCATTCGTAAAACAAGATCAGTACCTGAACATCTTACTCTCTTACCAGATTCCTCTTTTGACTTAGAGTCATCAAAAACTCTTTTTAGAAGCAAGTCCCATAGTAAGATAAACCTTGACGATCTTGAACCCCTAGACCCGCCACAGAGTCCTAGTAGAGAAGCTTCACCTTCCACCCCTCCCGACTTTCAACTTCTCCATCACTTTGGCTCATACCATCCCAGATCTGCTCAAAACCAGGTCATTAGTCCAAGTACATCCACCACACCTATCCGAACCACTACTGTTCAAACCACCTCAACCCATCCCACAAACCCTCATCTTGTACATCATCCATTAGCTCCCGCCATGGCGGCCTGGTACGCACCTTTGGTGTTGCCACTACCTTTGGCTCCTTTCCCAAATAAATATCAAGATAAAATCCCACACTTTACCGGAGAAGACACCACCACACCTCAACAACATATAAGTAGGATGAGCGATGCTTTTGAATACCTGGAAGTACAAGATGAGACCGTCAGAATGAGAATATTCGCCCAAAGCCTGGGTGGGGAACCCAAAACATGGTTCAAAAGCTTGCCTCCAAACACCATCCACAACATCCCAGAACTATGTCAAGTCTTCAGAAATAGGTGGGAAGTCCGAAAGAACCCGATTCAAATCCTGTCAGAATATAACAACCTAAAATGAGAAAATGGGGAAAGTGTCCAGGCTTACTGCACTAGGTTCAACAGTGTGTATAACTCCCTCCCACCTCATTTCAAACCCCCACTTGGTTTAGCCTTAGCAAAATTCACCGAGGGTTTTAATCCAGACATGACATATCATCTGAGAGACAAGGATCCCCCTACCTTAGAGGAAATGCAACAAATAGCCATTAAAGCAGATGCCAACTTAGCAGAAAAAAGGGCTAGGACTAGATCAGAAAGAAAGGTCACATATAAAGATGAGGTCTCCACTTCATCCCCTTCCCTAGATCCTAGAATAGATGACTTAGTCAAAACCATGGCCAAAATGTGGGAAAGGATAAATTAAAAGGCCCCTGTTAGGGACAACCAGCCAAACCCTCCAAATAGAAACCGAAACCAAAATTTTAGGAGGGAGCAGCCGCAAAACATACCAAGGGAAAATGACCAACAAATTAGGCCACCATTTAATGAAAATTATGTGGAAGAAGAAGATAGGGATATAGAACCCATTAATGAAAGTCATTTGAACCTCATAGGGTCTGATAATGAGAGCGAGGTGTACCTCACAGAAGAAGAACAAGTGTTCTTTTCTCCTAATCAAGATGAGGCCAACTATGAAGATCCCGACGACCCTGCCATAGATTTTCAGAATGCCATAATAGAAGCTCACCGGAAGTATGAACTTAGAAGCAAAAGAAATCAAGATAGTTCCAAGAAAGGTAACTCAGATACTGCTAAAACCCCTGATACCATCCTTAGGAAAGCAGTAAATAGTAACAAAATCGTGGTCGAGAAAAATGACCAAAACAAAACTAAAATTACCCAAAATAGTCCTAACTTAGATGCTCCTAGTACTTCCACAAAAGTTCCCGAAATGACTGTGGCAAAAAAAATCCCAAAACAAAGCCAACAAAATTTGAACATAGAGAAGGTCGTGGCCGAAAAAGCTGAAACAAACATGTCCAAACTTCAGTTTCCTTTTAGCTTTGAGGGCGAAATCGCCAAGATCAAGATCACCATGCCTCTTACCGAGGTCATCGCCCAAAGCTCTTATAAATCCCAAGTGTTAAAAGTCCTAAATATAGGGAATGATGCAAACACTGTTAATCTAACTGATGACACTCCTGAAGTGTTGTTTGGTCCGAAAATAGAGGGGAAATTCCAAGAGGGAACTACTCTTCCCTTTTACATCAGTTTAAATATCCACGACCAAATCCTTCACAATGCCATGCTAGAATCCGGTGCCTCGCATAATCTTATGCCGAAGGTTGTAATGGAAAGACTAGGCTTAGAAATCACAAGACCATACAAAGACTTGTATTCATTCGATTCAAGTAGAGTCAAGTGCCTGGGTTTGATCAAATACCTTTGCTTCAGTCTGGCCCAAATACCTGCGAAACATCTAATCATGGACATAGTAGTGGCAGACATCCCTCCCAATTACGGGATGCTTCTATCCAGATCTTGGGGAGCCAAACTCCAAGGAAACATTCAATTGGATATGTCTTTTGCCACTATTCCTGTGTTTGACCAAACAAGAATACTCTACCGAGAGTCACACATGAAATACATGATCAGTAGTCAAGAGAGGCCAGATAATATTCCAATGTATTCCTTGCATTCTGACCTGAACTCTTTTATTCTGCATACTGATGAGGACAAAGAAGAACAGTCAGAAGAAACTGAAACAAACTTAGACCCATCACACCAGCTGCCCCTAGTTCTCTATGACGAACTAGACACTAAAAACTACCATGATCACGAACCGCTGTGTCTTGAAGAAAGTAAGTATGTTCCTTCTAAAGTGGGATTAGAGCAAGAAGCGAAAACCCTTATGTACTATCAAGCGAATTTCTCGAGCCCTAGTCAAACACCAGCAGTAACCTTCGGGAACTTCTTCCGGGTAAAAGCTTTAGAAGACTTACACATCATAAACCTATTTGGAACCCGGGAGCAAGGGAGTTTAAATGTTTCTACCATACCTCAAGGATTTACCATCATATAACTCTTCCACTGCAAATAAAACTTTGACTGTAGCCCCAGCAGTTCTCAAAATCTAGAAAAAATCCCTGATAAACTTCTTATGAGCAAAGATGATAGCTGCAGTCCAAGCATACCTGAGTTACTAAAATTGGCTCATATTCTGTCTTTTCATGAAAAACTTAGAAATGCTAGAATCAGAAATCTCATGCAGAATACCAATTCATACAGGGAAAACAAGGGAAAATACTGTGCCACTACCTTTCCCTCAAAGAATAATTTTGACAAGAGAAAACATAACAATCTGAACCAAACTGTAATAATTAGGGATAAAACAGCTGATCATAGGGTCTGTTTCGATTTTAGAAATACTATTGCATATCCCTATAACAGAAATTATTAAAAGTGCTTTTAATCATGTGTTTTCGCAAGATGATATTTCAGGTCATAATCAAAAGATTCCCTTGCAAAGTAGACAGCTTAAAGTTTTTTTTCAGTTTGCGGGAGGTAGATCTAGTCTCAGAATCAAAATTGCAAAACCACCAGATATCAGAAATCTGTTCATGAAAGCCATGTTCCCAGTTCTAAATTTCTGCATTTTTGCATACCTCGATGATGTCATTATCTATTTCAAGAATGACCAAGAGTATATGCATTACTTGAGGAAGATGTACAGTAAGGAAAGGAGTGGAAATCAGATATACAAAGAGGTACAACGGGAAGATACTGGTTTGTTTAAGGATTCTTGCATGAATCCTTATGTCATGTTAGAAAGAGAAAACTTTCCAAATTTCTCTTTTTAAAAGTTGAGTGGGCCAAGAGTGAGAAGAGATCCTTACGAGGATAAGATGCTTAAATTTCGTCATTTCCAAGATTTCTGAGCTTGAAACACTTTCATTCATTGTACCTACCACTGTTTGAAAAATAGATAAACAGAAAAGTAAAAAAACAACAAAAGATAGAAAAGAGGGCGTTAAAAAATAGGAAAAAGCCCCATGTTCCAAAAAATAGTCCTTCGGAAAGCGAGCAAGTCTAAATGCCGCTACTAGTACTTCAATGTCTTGTTCCACTATTTAGCCTAATCATAGCTGAACATGTTTAAATTTATTTGCTGATAAGTTAGTGAGTGAAAAAGATGGTCAACATTGTGTAAGCTTGACTTATCAAAGAGAGTAGATTAGGAGAGATTCTGGTTCCACATGCCTAAAACAGAACCAAAGAGAGAAGCGAGGGATGAAAAATGCATTGTACATCTTAACCCCGCTTTTCTAGTTTTTTTTTTTTTTTTTTTGCAAAATAATATTTGTGTGCAGTTTGTCCTGTCATGCCGCAAATACATGACAAATCAGATTGTTTAATCCTGGTTTGATCATTTTGAATTTCATGTTTTAGATTAGCGAACAAAATCCTGTCAAACACTTTAATCTTGACAGTGGATCTAGTTTAAGTAGAGTAATGAAGGATTTCATCAGTTTAATCTGAACTCCTGGCAGATATAAGTGTAGAATTAGATAGGTTCATTTTGCAATAAGAAAAATATGCATTGTCAAAAGGCTGCTAGTTCAAATGCGCCAAAAAAGGAAGAAAAAATGTTAGGAAAGATAGTGGGGTAGGTAGAAATATCATCGATGCTAATCATGCTGTCTCTTTCAAAAGTAGCATCAAAGAAAAGTGAAAATTTGCGCCAATGGATAAGGCACTAGTCTTCATAAGCCAAAGATCTGAAATTCTGGACACCTCCTGAAAAGGAGTTGCCCTCCCCAAATGGAGCCACTGTTAGTCAACAGTATTTTTCACCTGTTGTTGATGACTAAATCCCTAGCTGAGTTTTCTAGAGGCTGATCTCCATATGAAAATTTATCATCTAGAAAACCCCCATGAATTTTTTTTTTTGCTCTCCTACTTTTTAGTCCGCCCATGACAAGATGAAACCCCATTATCAGATCTTACCTAGCCTCAGCCATACTAGTCTGCCTATCATCTCTAAAAGGACAATCCAAATCTGTTCAAAAAAGCCTCCCCTAAGTTAGGAAGTGGTGCTTTAAGGCATTTTACCCTTGGCAATCATCAAAAGGCCAAAAAACCTCCATC
Source organism: Pinus albicaulis (assembly GCA_034641835.2). Lineage (NCBI taxonomy): Eukaryota > Viridiplantae > Streptophyta > Pinopsida > Pinales > Pinaceae > Pinus > Pinus albicaulis. Next base: position 9,666 of record JAXQQM020084588.1, read on the forward strand.
TTCTACAGACCAATCATAACAGACCTCCCACTCTGCTAATGAAGTTAGTCACAGCTCTAAGTCACGCCACTTACACGCCCCTAAGTCTCAGCAATGCATAGACCACAGTGTCAAGCTGATTTTAGGTGTTTTACACTGTTTATGGATTTTACAAGCGCAGGAGACATGTCAGCTTCTCAGAAGAAAATTCTTGGCTCCACATGAGAAGACAGTTGCTTCTCAATGTGAACATGAACCTAAGATGCAATTGCAGGACAAAGAGTTACTCCTCAAACTTTTTCAGCTTCATTCAGCATGATAACACAGTAGAAGAAAGACAACACTGTCAAACAGACTTGTAATTTGGCATGGCCAAGAACCTCCTTCATCTATAAGCAAAGGGTTAAGGCACCTCCTTCATTTACAAGTAGAGGGCAATGGCCAATGTTGACTCGAAGAATTGCAAATTGACTGTAAGGCATGTTTGTTTTTAAGAAGCAGTAACACAGCCACTAGGGTTTTCTGAAGCACATAATGATTGCAGGCAAAGGTAGAAGCATTAATACTTTCACTATTGTTTGCTTGCCATCATACATAAAAGGAAACCTTGCCAAGAATGCTTATCAAAAATTATCCGACATTTTTCCAAGAGAAAAGGGCCTCCTTCATTCATAAGCAGATGGCCAGAGCATTAATTGACTTCAAGGTATGTTTGATCAGAAAAACAAGGTAAGAGACCAATGGAAAGCAGGGGTACCACTGCAATCCAAGGATGTCAAGTTATCTCTTAACTGGTTTTTCCCAAAAGAAAGTAGTCTGCAGCTCCAACAAAGAAAAATATTGAAGAAATGGTTGAGGGTCTGTGTCACTACACAAGCAGAGGATATAGTATTGATTATGCTTCAAAGTACTGGTCTGCTCCATTCATAAACAGGTGCTTTTCAAATGTGCTTATCATAGTTGACACAAAAAATCTGGTTTGATCTCCTCAAGAGGCATCACCATTGAAAAAAATTGTTCATAATATGCAAAAAGAAGGTTTTGACATATTTTTCAGGTTCTGGTGAAATCTTGAGACAAATATAGGTCTTCATTATTTAAAGGTCAGGAAACACCAATTTGGTACTTTTGAAGCAAAAGAAAAGGTTAGAGGAACACCCTGCTTAATTGACAGAAGATTATAAAAGTCTGAATATGTGCAACTGAGTCTTGGCACTTACAGTTGAGGGAAAGCTGAAGAGACACATGGAGGCATAAGCTCTTAACCAATTTGAAAGGACAGATCATCCCCTTACAAAATGGCAAAGAAGGTTTCACTTCTCTTTGATGTATTCGGGCTGGATTTTTTATGATAAATGTTGCCAAAAGGTCAGCAGTGGCAGTAGTCACTTTTTCAAATTTTCAAACTTAAAAAACAAAGTTGAAATCCTTGGAGTGAGTTTAGAGCCATTCACAACTGTCAAAGCAACGTCCACGAACCTTATCAATATAATTCTAAAGATGGACCCCCTCAGCAAAGGTTAAGATCATTCTGGTTTCAAAGATAAGTCCAAGCATTGTTTGAAAAAAAGAAAAACCTTCGAAAAACTTACAAAGACCAACCTAAGAATTTGATTTCATTTTGCTTTTCTAAGTGGAAAGTAATCGTTGGGGTTTCGCTATATTAAAGGAGTAAATCACTGTGGCAAACTCATTTTCAAATTCCCCAAGCGAGATCGAACATCCCTTTGCATTTTTCGAGCAGTGAAGCGAAGTTTTCAAATCAATTTTCAAAGTCTTCAGGGTATTTACACCGCGCGGCACTCCTGTAGAAGCGCGCGGCGCTCCTGGGAGAAATTTTTACGTTGCGCAACAAGGGCGCGCGGCGCTCCTGTAGCCGCGTGCGGCACTCCTGTAGCCACGGGTCACAAGCGCCCGACGTCGACCCGACAACTAAGAACCTGCGCGACGTTCTTCTTCCTAAGAGTGCCACGCATAATTTCAGCCTCCATCACACCTCCAAATCACTCCTCAAGGTTGCTCAATCCATTCAAGAGTTGCTCATCGATTTGTAGAGGTATTTATGAAACCCCCTTTGAGTTTTTCAAACTGTTGAAGTGGTGAGAAGGGCTAGTCATCGCATAGAAAGATCACCGGTTCAAAATTGTGTGAAAACAAGATTGGTTGTGATTGTTTAAGCATCAAAGGCTTGTGAGTCCTATTTCTATAACAAGACCATCAAATATTCCTCACTACCATGATGAAATAAGTTGAACTCTGTCAGCCATAAACCTTGTTTTTGAAACTATGAAAAGAGCTGATATGTACAGTTCAAGGATGTTGAGTAAAATGGGTGCAAAGACTGAAGGAGTTAAGTAGGGCAGATTTTTGTTGAAAGGGTCTATATGGTCTCATGCTGCAGAGTCCTATTTTACCATTCAAAAAAAAAAAACCCAATTAAACTCTGTCCCTGATTGAAACATAGAACCTTGGACTGTGCATTACCACTTGTTGAATTTGACTGAGTTTATATATCATTATATGTTTGTTGAGTTGTGTATGAGGGGGTTAATGTTTTAATCAAAGAGGAGTTTTCTTGGCATTAGACTGCTACAGGAGGTACCCTTACCAACCATAGAAAAATATAGTTGTTGACTGTGTATACTACTTAATTATCTTTTTGTTCTTCAAGCTCATTTGTAAAGTTGATATTCAGAGGGTGCAAAGGCAGTTTTCTAGAAAGACAGGGGTTTTATATTGAAAAGGAGCCTTGATTATTTGAAAGATAAAACTCCCACAGGCTTTGGCTAAAACCTTTGAAACATTTCCAAGATCTGTCACCTTTGTTCTATAAACAGTGAAATTGACTGTGTGTCTGCACTAAAGGTGACTGTGTATATGGTGTGAGCTTTGTTGGTTGATTTGCATACTAGACAAGGGCAGGATTGTGAAGTCGAGAAGTTTACCTTGGTCAAAGATACAAAAATAGGTTGTTGACCTCCAAACATCACAGAGTAGGGTGACCTTGTCACTATACACAGCAAATTCAATTGACTGCCTATATTCATTTCACTGTGTTTTTTCTTCTAACAAGGTCTGCTTGTTGAATTACATATCAAAGGATGAGAAGGCCACTTTTTAAAGGAGAAGAGGTTTTATACTCAAAGGGAAATTTTTCACAAGCATCCAAAGACATTGTTTCCTTATCAAAATAGTGGGTTGACAGAGTTTAGCTTAAAGAAGGGATTTTAAAGACAGTAACGCAGTTTGGTGCTTCAAGAGCATATTTAGCTCAAAATTCCGCCCAGGGAAGACAGCATGGTTTACACAAGAGATATGAGACAATTTCTACTGAGGAGGTCAATGCACATCCATCCATCCTCTTCAATTTTCATGAGGTGGGTTGTTTGGATTTCTGCCAGAGAGTACAGGAGGTCAAAAGCTTCTCGCCCTTGACACACTTATGCGCCTTGAGGTTCAAAAGCAAACATTTCCAAGTGGCAGGCCTTGATTTCAAGTTCTCCCCGAGGTCTGTATCCAAAGACACTAAAATCCCATACCTTGGCGAAAAATGGTTCAAGCAGGCCTATCTAGACTTGGATGACTACAAGCCTTTCATCAAGCCCGAACACAGAGAAACATGCACTGCTATTTTTCCTTTCTCTCATCTTCTTGCCAGCTATGCTCCTCTTATGAAGATAATAATGAAGTATTTTACTTGTGAAGGGAGATTTACCCGAGTTTATGCCTACCATATCCGGCTGTTGATGCACTTTACTAGAACAAAGCAGCTCAATCTCCCTTACTACTTATGCAAAAGAATTGAGAAAATGGCCTCCTTAGTCCAGAAGAAGCCTCTATCACAACAAGTGGTTTCTCTTTTCCATCATTCTCTGATTAAAATCATCATCCTTCACCAGCTGGAGAAGAAAGAGGTTTCTTGGGATATTTTCATTAGTCACCCATATTTCTACACTATTCCTCCGATCCATACATCTCCCACATCACCTACTCATCGCCCCTTACCTTCCTCCAGTAGACCTGCTCCTAGAAGGCTCAAATTCACCATTGAATAGTCAAGAGAGCATGGAGAAGGAGAAGGAAGTGGACAACCAAAAGAGGAAGGGCATGAGCATGAAGGATGGGATGAAGAGCAGCGAACCGAAGATGAGGAGCAGCAGCAGGACAGTGGGGAAGGACAGTAGTTTGAGCAACAGCTTGAGCCAAAAAGTGAGCATGAAATTGAAACACAGCAGCAGCTTGATCTTGATGCTCAAAGGCAGCAGTTTGAGCCACAAATTGAACAAGAGATTGAGGCAGAACAACAACATGGTATTAATGATCAAGGGCAGCAGTTTGAGCAGTATGATGTTGAGGAACATAGGTAGCATAAAGAAGACAAACAACACCTTCATCATGATGCACGATACCCTCCTCCAAATACACAGCAGTTTCAAAAGGAAGGGAAATCTCAAGAAGGTGACAAACAAAATGACAAAGGCAAAGCAATCATGCCTTCTCCTCCTGAAAAGGCTAAGCCCAAGACATCAAGAAAGAAAATTCCCAAGGTGGTCTCTTCAAAAGTGACAAGAACTATCCGGAGCCAAAGAAAATCGCCAAAGAAACCTCTCACTAACTTGCCAAGGAGGAAGAGTGCAAGATTAGCCTTCAAGGGCAAAGGGAAAGGCAAGATAGGAGAAAGTCAAGAACATGGAGGTGCATTGGCTATCATCCCAATCCAAAGTGATGACAGCGATAATGAAGCTCGCATTATGGAAAACCTTCTAATCCATCGAGAGGGCCAAATTGAAGCATTGGAGAATGACCTTCATCGGGCAAAGAACTTCAATCGTTTCTTGGAGATCCAAAATAGACAAATGAGTGTCCATATGGCTGTTTATGAGACAAGAGCAATTAAATACAAGAATGAGGCTGCCAAAGCACAAGCAAGAATAGAGGAGCTCATAGGTGATTTTGACAAGGATAAATAAGAAGACCAGCCTAGATGGAAAAGGCCTAGAACCATAGGGCTTAGAGGAGCCCTTGAAAAGCAAAAGGAAGAAGAACAAGCCCATCTTCAATCCACTCCCCTCACTGCACTACTTGAGCAAGAAATTGAAAGCAATAAGGAGGCATGGCTAGAAAGAGCCAATAAACATTTGGAGATGAAGCTTGAGAAGGCAAACAGAGACTTGGAGCTGCAAAGGAAGATGACACAACACTATGAAAAGCTAAATCAGTTTGCCCGGCGCAAGCTAAAGGCCACTCAAGAGAAACTGAAGGAAGCAAAGGGGAAGCGCCCAGCACGGAAAAAGAAGAAGGGCACATCAGGACTCGATATTTTGGCTTCAGTTTCGGAGCATGTTTCCAAGGACCCTTGAGGGTCATGCACACCAATTTTGGGCCCATTTTGACAAATTTTGGTTTTTTTGGCATTTTTGAGTTTTTGATCAAAAACTCATAAATTCGCCATTTCATTTTGAGGATTCATCAAGGGAGGAAAATGATATGATTGGATGCCATAATTTCATGAGCACACCCTCAGCGATTTTTAGAACATTTGGAGATCATTTTCCCCCTCAAAACGGCGAAAAAGTCTCGCATTTTGCACACTCTGCCCGGTCTATCAACAGACTGTTATTTTCTGGTTTTTTACACATAGGTGCAGATTTGGAGGACTTCCAGGCATCAGATTGGGTAAATTTTAGTTGCGCCAGAAGGTAGACACTCAGAGATTTCCAACGAGCTATCATTAGCCTTTTTTCGACATCAGGAATGCTACCAAATGTTTCCGGCAAGTCGGGGAACCTTTTCCTGATGAAAATTTGAAGTATTTTTGTAATTTTTGAACCTCTAAAATCTGCTTTTTCCAAATGTACGTTTAGCTATTTTTGCACATGGAAAATGATGCAAAGTCAATATATTTCCCATTTTTAGCATTTTTTTAGATATTTTATGAGATATTTTGTGCCTTGGGCTTTGCAAAGCCTCAAGGACAAGATTAGATATTTTGATTAGGCCAATAGGATGGCAAGTTGAACCATGAGGTTTTCCTCACTTGAGCCTATATATTCCAAAGTCTTTCATTGTAAAACAAGGCTGAACTTGAGAAGAGAAGCAATATATGGTCATATGAGCTTTGGAAGGAAATACTTGTGTTATGCTTTTGGATTGCCTCTTGGATGTTCTTGGATGATTGATGAAGGATTGTTGATGGATTCCATGACTTGGTAGAATGGTATAGTGTCTCTTGCTTTATTGTTGTCTTTTAGTTTTCATTCATAAATACATGTTTCTTGCTTGCTATAGATCAGTAGAGAAAAAATTTGAGACATGCCTATGGAGGCACCTCAAATTTCCTGTTTCTTCATAGCCTCTTTGTTTTCTTCTTCCTAAGTAACATTAAAGAATTCTTGACTGCTCTTTAAATATTTAGGATATTGTTGCTTGTTTCATTCATGGTTTTATACATGCTAAGAAGGACTTACGGTACGCCCTGCTTACCTATGGCTAGCTATAGTTCCATCCATGAAACTTCTCTTTGATTGATTATATTATCATTTTGTTTGAACCAAGGAGGCCTAGTTTCGATCTAGCCCTTTGCCTAAAACTATGCAAATCTTGTTGCTCAAAGTACCCAATAACTTGAAGTACTGTGTTTAGGCGTTCCGGCATAGTGTTTTGAGTTGTTTGTCTTCCTTAAGTGTTTTCCCCCAAAGTCTGATAGCCATTTCCCAAAGTTAGAGGGTCTTATACTTCTATGCATGGTTTGAATGTTTATTTCTAAGTATTGATTAGCTTGTAATTACATTTTGCATGATTAATGGTTTTCACTACCATGTTTATGTTATCTATTAAACTAGTTATGCTTGAAACTCTTTGTTGTTCACAAACTTGATGTCCATTTACTCCATTTTGCCCCAAAGATCCTTTCTACTTGAAACAAATAGGCTCTTCCAACGACCTTTGTATCGTCATTTAATAGCTTTTCTTGACCTTTTGACCCCATAGCCTCAGTTAATCTAACATCTTGTTACCTATTTTATATCTTTGACCATTTTTCATCGCTCACAACCTAAAAAACCAAAATCAAAAAACTTACTTCATAACTAGCCTAAAATCGAACACAATAAACAAACACACAGTATATCCCCTTACACATAGATAGAGCCCTCTCTCGAGTCCAGGAAGGCTAGGTCCTTCGGCTCCAAAGCTTGGTTTGATGTCACACTATCATTTGGCTTGCCAATCAGCCAAATCACGGGACCCTAACATATTCTTCTCTTGAATCTTTAATGATAAGCGACTATTGGTTATGGTTCTATTCTTGTTCTTAATCACGTTCGTGAGTTATGTCCTCTTCGACTAACATATAGTTGTATGTACTAGATTTTATGCTTGTGTTTGTGTTGTTTCTTGCATATACATAGTCCACTGACGCAGATCGTGAGGATTGTGATCTCGCCGTGCAAAGGAATGGGAGCACCACCTCTTCTACAAACAACAACATTGGATTCCGTGTAAGCCTTCCTCGCAAGTCGATTTATTTACGATTAGGAACCTAGACCGCGTAGCGTGTTTGATTGTTGCTAGACCCGATCCGGGCTAGTAGGATCGCCTCTCACGAGAGGATCGACTCTCAGAAATTCTGGCGACTTCGCCGGGGAATCGACTTTGTTGTTTGATTTGTAAGCTATAGACTCGAGTCACGCGCGTGCCACACAGATAGCGTGTGAATATGCTTTTGCTCGCATTAGCGGAGTAGATCAACGTCGCTTCATCCAATCTCTAGTTTGGTTTACTGCGACCAAACAAACTTGGAGTATTGTCTTCTCTTTCGGTCAACTTCTTGGTCTTGCTTGCTTGGTCGCACTCTTTTGATTCCGGTTTTTTCCCTGTTTGTTTGGCTTTGTTTTAGCCTTGTCATCACTGTGTTTGTGTCCGAGATTGCTTGTTTTTTCATTTTTCCATAGTGAACTCGACTAGCGCGCTTTGTCAGTGCGCGCCGCGCCCATTGGTGTAGGGTTCTGTGTATCACCCGCGCCATTGCCTTTCCCTGAGCTGATTTCTGGCTGGCGCATCACGCCAATCCCGTGAGCTATTAGGGTTTGTTGTTTTTTCTGTGCTTTCTCGAGATCGACTTTGTACTCGGAGCCTCATTTGATCGGGTTTTAACCCTTTTATCCTTTGGTTGTTTTCCTATTTCTTTCGATTTTTGCATCTAAGCCCTAGGGCATCTAGGTGCTTTTGTGAGTCGAGCCTCCCTTGGGAGTTTTTTAGTTTTCGTTCATTCGACCGACTTTGGGATTGCTTCCTTGCATTCATTTGACAGTATGTCTATCGTCTTATTGCAATTTTTGAGTGATTGACTCTGCTTTTCATTCGAATTTTGCTTTTGCTTTATTTTGTGCCTAGATCACACGGCTCATTAGTGTCTTTGGGACTTTTCTTGGTCTTAAGAGACTTACGGTCGATTTCGGAGATCCGATTGTTTAGTGCCATTGAGTGAAATATGTTTGTTTTTTCTCTCTTAATACTCATCTCTTGAATTTGCTTTTCATTTGTTTTCTGGGTTTGTTTAGTGCATCTAGCTATCAAACATTGAAAATAAAAAATCTCTTTTTCTTTTTCGATTGATTAGAGCAGTATTGAAATATTTTTCGGTGTTATTAGCAATTAGTGACTTTGAAAGAAAAATTTTTTTAATTTCATTAGCTACATTAGAGATATCATCGATTGTCTTCTCGATCATTTTTGTTTGTGTAAAAAATCTCTCGACTCTTCACGTAGCTAGCTTTCATCGAATGAAATGATATAACGTGGCATGTAGTTTTGCATTTAGGAGATTTTTGAGACAACACATTCGTTAGGGTCTTTGACACAAAACGTAATTGAAGATAAAATTTAAAATTTACTCAATTTACACTAAGGAAGCATTGAAATCTAATGAAACACGTTTTAGAGGTCTGAGCTAGAGACGTGCTCGGCATCTTAAAACCTAGTAGTCGCCATTCCGCCTCTTGGATTTAGACAAAGACTAGTACGGACATGTGCTCCCCGTACCATTGCGTATATAAAGGGAGACCCCACTAGGTTTCAATACTTTATCCATAGGAAGCCGAGTCTACCGCCCTATACCCGTGATACACCCGAACACAGCATTCGGAGAGATTGCTCGACGTACGGAAAGTCCTTGGTTGATTTCTCTTTCATTATTAAAACCAAGGTGTATATTGCGACTCACGGTTATTTGGTACACCCTTTTGACTAGTATTCCCGAGTAGTCATTTTGATCCTATCTCGACTCCCTAAAATTGAAAGGATCACCAGCGCTTGTCCTTTCATGCTGTGTCAAATATGAAAGAGATAGAGTCACCTTTCGACCGTTTCTCGACTTTTAAAACATGAAAGGGTGAAGTTTCCTATTTTTCAATGTGGGTAAAAGTAATCACCCATGATCACACGCCTTGTTAGTTACTCAGCTTGTTGATCGTTTGATTGTGTGTCTTGACTCTTTTTCAGCCCGTGTGTGTGTTTGATCTTTTTCTCTTGTCGTTACTACTACGGTGGCGTAACCCTCTGCCTCATCTACTCGGTATTCCTTATACGACGATTCATCGAAAGGTTTCCCAATCCTCTGTACGAACCACGTTGACCCCATTGTTTCCGAGTTTCTCCGATGGGGGACCGCTCTTCGAGCAACCCTTTGGGGGGACCAGCTTGAGTTCAATTGGCCCTTTTTTGACCCTTGGTTTGAATTGAGATTAGGATCTGATTTTCTATTACATCGGGTTCGCCTTTATAGCGCTCGTCCTTCCTCCTAGTCCTCACCATCTATTGCAATATCTAGCTGCAGGGCTCAAACATGAGTGATTCTGGTGAGGAAATCCTCAACGCATTAGTGAAGACTATCACGCTCTTCCCATGAAGATTATTTTCGGAGACAACTCGAACCGGCTATTATGCCGTTGTCGAGTCCCTCACTCGCCGCAATGGCATAGATCGTCGTCGCATAATTTCGCTCAGCCTCTATGGGAGTGTCGATCCTTCTCCGAGACCGCCGCTCTTTCGTCGAGGTGTCTCCTCGCACACCCATCACTTCCCGTACCCTCTCGGCCCACCGCGTATGTGGCCGCTCTACACCCCGCCGCGTCACGGCATCCCTCCGCGAGGGCTATGCCGACTCCCGAAGACATTTATTTAGTGACTATTATACCGGAGAACATTTCTCCGGGAGGAATATCCGTTGTCCCCTACAACAGCCAAACCCGAGGTTGGACCATCCTCCCAAGATCCCAACCGCTCTTATTTTTCAAACTATGGCAATGATGGGAGTACACCCATGTATGCTTTTCTAGATCACATACGATGAGCATGGGGACATTTTACGCTCTACCCGCTCCCCTGAGGCTTACCTTCATGCTCAAGGTTTATCCCTTATAACCGTGCTTATAACCCGCAAGGGCAACCTTTCTAAGGCCAACCTTCGTGCCAACCTCGGCTATCCTTATGACCCACGAGGGAGCAGCCTCCATTCAAGGCTATCCCGCGGGCCAGCTAAGGGCCATCGCACGGTCCGCAAGGACAAGGATACAACCCCTTCCGGCCAACCTCCGTGCAACCTCGCATGGGTACCAACCAAGATCGGTCTATGGTCCCTGGGGGGCAAATCCAGCCTTCTACTCACCATGGAAACCACAGTGATCCCGTTGTTTCTAACGTTGCATTTCAACCGGACCATCCTATGGTCCTCGCTCCGTGTCAAACTCGTTACCGTAAACCACTTGGCCCTATTCCTCCACCAGTGCCAACCGACCCATCCGATACGACTCTGGTGTTCCGCCTCCGAGCCAACTGGCCCCATCCGACACAACCCGGGCCCTTTACGCCCATGTCACCGCACGACCGGCACAACTCCGTCTATCCGGTCAACTTGTCTCACTCGTGGCCGCCCGTTCAGCCCGGTCAACTCGTTCACTCGAAGCAGGCTCCGCTCATTCCATTAACCCCGCCCAACAAACCTGATTTATTCGATGTCGCAGACCTAAATCAGCAGGTTGCGCCCTAGTTATCGTGCTCCGCGAGTTCCACTTATCGACATCCGACTCATCCTCGTGGCATTTATTATCCTCATGGTAAATCTCGCCCGAATTATAACTAGCCCCCGAGAGTTCTCGTATTATCCTCATCAACCTCGGGATCTACCTATGCTCGCGAGCCAAATCCAAATGCGCTACATCGGGTGGCCGACTCCTAACCAGGGTCCGTACTCCGTTATCGAGTCCCCACACGTTGGTTACCGCTGACCAAACCGATCCGGTTAGTACGACCTACGCCCCTACGGTCGAACCTGCGTGGCACGTAACTCCATGCGCAAGGATATTCTGCCACAGTGTGAGTACAGTACTCGGTCCTCATCCTCACGCTCGGCATGCTTGGCCAATCCGCCATTGTCATTCCCCGGCCACCTTGGATATGCCACATGTTTCAAACTCGACCAATGATCCGATTTTGCATAATCCTTATTGGCCTCCGGTTCCCTACCAAGATACCAGGTGATTGCCCTCCAAGTTCGAGGGTAAAGCCGGGAGGACCCCCAGCCGTATGTAATGATGTATCATCTCTGGTGTTTGTCTAACTCTTGGGTCGATGATTCAGATTCGTCTCGCGCCTCTTCCAAAGCAAGCACTTTGACCGGAGCTGCCGCTAAGTGGTATATAGAGTTGGTCCCGTGGCATCTTCCAAGATCTCAATTCCTTAGCCATGGATTTTACGACGCACTTTCGCCATCGGTGTCTATATGAAGTCGGGACGCACTCGCCGACTTCTTTGAAGCAGACAAAGCCACTCACATTTTCGATCACATTCATGAGTGGCGATGCCATCGTAGACTACCAAGTTTCATATACCGATCAGATACTAACTCACGGTTCACCACCTCCTTCGTGAATAAAATCGCCCAAGATATTGCAGTGGGAGCGTTCGTGAAGGAAGAACAAGCCATTGCACGTGCCCAATATCTCGGATCTTTGTATATTCTCAGTCCGGAATGCTTTATGATATCTTTTCCCTAATGCTCCACGGTCCGAATCCTCTAAGGCTCCACCTACTCTGCAAGAGGATGGTGTCATTGGTTTCGTCTCTCGTAATTCGAAGAAATCTTCGAATGGGAAGCATAAGTCTAATTCTTCCAAACAATACTCTTGCTCATCCCGCCCCGTAAGATTCTGGCAAAAACCGTAGAGGTTAATGCCATTCGGTGCCAATCCTACGAAGAAAACCTCCAAAGGGAAAAATAAGGGCAAAGGTGAAAATCCAACCGACGCCGCAAAGCCGGAATCCAAATCTCAGTATCGAGGATGGTTCACAACTGTAAACCGAAGTACCCTCGCCTCATTTGTGAAGGATACCATTATAATAAGGATTTTCCACGATGATCCGAGTTGAGTCAACTTCTCAAAAGGCTCTAAAGGGACTCAAAAGAAGCTCTAAAGATCCATTCCCATCTCGGCAGACTCCACATGGTTGAACAACCGTCACCATCTCGCACCATTTGGGTCCCAAGTTTTTATGATGAATGGTGCTGCACTTATCTCTATCACTACACGTTCGAAGGATTACAATGAATCACGGCAGCACCTAGGAAAGCTGAGCTGCGGATGGACCACCTCCCCCACCTATTCTCCGTTGGTTGGAAATCGAGAAGCCTACTCCGAACTCCGTTGTGAAGCCACCTTTACTAAAGGTGTTCTTCAAAGATCTTCTTATAATCCGAATGCCTGCTAGCCGCTCAACACTACAGGCATTGTTGAGGATTTGGCACGTGCGCCCTCGTTATGTCTACACTAGAAGTTCTTCAAAGTTGTCCTTTGCAAATCTGAAGGCTTTCGACCGTCCGCAACTCGGTGGCATTGATCCCGCCGATTCGAGTCTTCTCACCTTCGATTTAGAGAATTTCATCCCCCGACTTCCACATCGGATCGCTCTTGTTATTCAAGTCAGGGATCACGTATTAACATCCATAGGGCCGTTGTGGACGAAAGGTGCTTCTACCGCATCATGTCATCCGCTTGCTCGGGAAGGCCATCAGCCCTCTCCACCCCTTTCGTCATCTCCCAATGCCCTAGAGGCATTTGATGGTCGAGAATCCAAACCCCCGGGGTGTCTGGAGAGTTTAGCAATCACTTTATAGGGGGAAAGACTCGTCAACGTAGAAGTAGAGGTGGTTGACTCCGAGCTCAACTACAATATTCTTCTCACCAAGTCACCGGACTCATGCCATGCTATGCGTGCCTTCCACCGCGTCTTTTGACTTCTTAAGTTCCCCCATGAGGGAAAAATCGTATGGTGGATCAGCTTGTCCTTCTTCACCTCCACCTCCGAGAACAATGTTCCGTACGTGGATCAGATCCTCCGAATCCCCCGACGGTGGTAGATCCCGGCTTCTTCCAAAGACCCCGTCCTCATGGGTATCTTTCCTGCACCACCACCGCACACTCGCCAGCTAACATGATTTCCGGGATGTCCGATGACCCCCTGGCTCATCCTCTACGCCCGCCCTCGCGAGCGTGTGTTTGAGTTTGGAGAATCAATGCCCTTGACTCCGGCAGAGATTAGCTACCGTGGAAATTGTTGCAACATCCGATCCTCCACCTCCTCAAGATGCCCCTCTTTGAGAATGGCTCTAGATGTCTACTCTCAATCCCCCAAAGCTTGGCTTCCAAAGCCGATTCACCCGATCCTCTAAAAGAGACTTTTTCCTTCCGATGAAGCCATCATTGAAACTATGTCTCTTGGAGGAGTCGCGCTTGGGGCGATGAACATCATCGCTCCTTCATGCTTTCCCTAGCCTGGGGGCAATGTTAGATTGTCTGAGAGCGTTGTGCATCTCGTGTTCCTACTCCTCCTCTCCAACGCCTTCATCTTGACGCACGAGGTTCTTTCAGAGGGAGACCCGAGTAATATCACTCAAACCATCCCAATCAACATCTTCGTTAAACCGGGATCGTTGAGAATATACACGTTGGAGTGACTTGTTCTCCGATGAGATTCAAGTCTCATACCGATCTTTTTTCAGAATTCGCAGATGTGTCACCTAGTCCTACGAGGAAATGTTGGGGGATTGATCCAAAGTATCGTAGTGTGCATGTAGAGATTCCAACTTACCCCGGTGTGAAACCCATGCGCCAACGCTCACACCCCCATGCATCCTCGTAAAGCCGCTCGTACTAATGCGTGATTTCTGAAAACTTCGAACGCGGGCTTTATTTATCCGATCCCCCTCGCGTGAATGGGTTTCCAACATTGTCCCCGTCGATAAACGCGGGTACTATTAGGGTTCCGTGTTGATTACCGCGACATCAATCGTGCTCGTCCAAAAGATAACTATCCCACTCCATTCATAGACTAGATCATTGAAGAATGTGCCGTGTCGAGATTTATTCCTTTATGGACTGGTTTCTCGCTCTATAATCGATCAATATTGCACTCGAGGGATCAACACAAGACTACATTCATCCGTCCGTGGGTACTTTTCACGTATAAAAATCTCCCGTTCGGCTTGAAGAACGCCGGGAGCCACTTTCTGGGCTGTGTGATGTCTTACGCTTTCCATGACATTCGCCATCATCATGTCGCCCTTTATCTCGGACGACTTGCCACCTCATTCCGCTAGGCGAGGGACCACCACTCGAAAACCTCCGCCGTATTTTTCCTTCATTGTAGGTGCTACAATATTAGGCTTAATCCTCATAAGTGCGTCTTTTTGCGTGGATTTCCGGCCGTCTTTTGGGATTCATTGTCTCCAAGGACGGAATTCGCCTCGACCCTTTAAAAGTCGAGGCCATTATCAATCTCCCATCACCCTCCTCGTTATATCAATTGCGCAGTCCCGCAGGGAAAAGCGAACTTCCTTCGATGCTTTATCCCGAACTACGCGGAGGTGGCTAAAGGATTCACATGCCTATTAAAGAAGAACGTTCTTCCATTGGGACGAAATTCTCTCAAGAATCCTTTGAGAAGTCAAGACGTTACTTTTTAATGCTCCTTTGCTTCGTCCTCTCGATTATCACCGCGATTTCACTTTGTATCTCGCCGCATTTAGCACATAGCTATGGTTCTCAGTGCGTGATGATGATGATGGTAATGAACATGTTGTTTATTATCTATCAGTGCAACCTTCTTGATATAGAAACGTGTTATGCTCACGTCGAGAAGTTGGTGTTAGTCGCAAGTACACGCACGTGCGTGCGCTTTCGCCACTACATCCCGCGGCGTACAATAACAAGTGGTTTCGGGATTGTAACCCCATGACGTATATTCTCTCCTCAAACTCACGGGAAATACTCCAAATGGATCGTTATCCTCCACAAGAGTTTGACTTAGAGTTCACTATCGCTAAATCAACCAAATCACTCATTTTCGCGGATCTTATATGCTCACTCCCAACAAGACTCCACTCCTTCACTCTTCGAGGATCATATCCCTGGACGAAACTCTTTTTCCTTATCAAGCACTTCGCGAACCTTGCAATGACGACATAATAGTGTATCTTTAGACCTCCACATTTTGGTCCGAGGTCGACTAAAGATGCCCGACGTCGAAATTTCGGCATCGGCCTCAACCCCTATCGCGTCATAGAGATGCCTTATACCATGTTGGAGTAGATTCGGTGCTCCGTCGGTGCTCTAACCTTGGAAGAGGCTGAAATGGTCCTAAATGACTACCACAAAGGGGTTCCTATGATGGGCATATGTTCAGATATGCTACGCACGTAAAATCTCAGCGAGCAAGTTACTTCAAAGCCGTCCATATTCAAAGACCGCATGCAGCGATCCGTAAATGTCACGCGTGCCGTGTGTTTCGATAGCAAGATGTGCGCGCCCCGCCTCTCCCTTTTACATCCTCGTTATTACCGTTGGCCCCTTTTGTGAAATGGGGCGTGGATTTTATGACATGTAACCCTCACTCGGCTCGGGGGCATGTGTATATCATTGTCGTCGCCGACTACTTCACCAAGTGGGCCAAAGCGATGCTTACACTAGTTGCCAACGAGTAAGACAGCTGCCTGACCCATATTCAACCACATCATTGCACCTGCTCGGTTCCTCAAAGCCATCGTTACCGACCATGGTACTCATTTCCAAGATTATATGATGGCGTAGCCGACTTCAATATTGGGCTTACGTCAACATAGCTCAACGCCATATTACCCTCGTAGCAATGGCTCGGAGCTGAAGCAAAGAACAAGGTTTTGGTCACTATGCTTCAACGAATCGGCTTGGTATTCACAAATCCAATTGGCACCTCCAACCGGTTTCTCAACCTCTATAAGGGACATACCGTATGTCTGCAACAAGTGCACTAGATTCACACCATTTCAATTGGTGTATGGTCTCGGAAGCTACCCTTTCTCCTCTGAATGCGAGATCTCTCGTTGAAATTAGAATGAGAACTCCTACCCGACACTTCTGCTCGAGAAGAGCATCTTTGGACCCGGAATCGTTAGTTGAAAATCACGCTTCAGCATCGTTTTAGTCATTGAAGAAAAATGAGTGGTCAAAGCTCACTTTGATCAATCGAGTTTTCCGCTCCTTTCGTTGAAGGGGACTCGTCCCTCAGAAAATGATCAAAGCACATGACAAGCTCGCAGTGTTCCAACATATGTGGCATGGCCCCTACATAGTAAAACGTTTGCTGAAGAATGGGGCTTATGAGCTTATAGATTATAAAGGAGTTCACGGACGTCAGAATAGGGCTGCTAACTCAAAAAATACTACGCTTTAAAGTCATTTTTGTGGTGTGTATATGTGTATATTTTTTCATTTGTGTGCATGGTGGTGGTGTGCGATGTAAACATATTTTCGTTTCGATCACTTCTTCCCGATGGCATATGTCCATTCATCCATTTGTTGGTTTCACTGATGGTGCCTCCCACAAAGTACTGTGAATCATCTAGCGGCTCGGGTAATCTATGATCCCGCTGAGTGAGCGAATAACTCGCAGGTGGGTGTCCGACACACTGACAAATAATATCGCAAATATAGTGTTGTATTAGAATTATTCAAATCGAGGTCAGAAACTCAGTAGATCCTGAATTACTTGGTGATATAGACTACAACTTGTAGTATTACAATCTAATGGTCACTATTCAAATGCGAAACCCATCCATTTACTGTCCCGTATCTACGTATTCATTTACCGGAAAGAAATTTTGACTATATGACATATCAACATATACCTGTGCATATGAATACGTTAACAGCATGTGAGCTAATTTGGTGCTAGATAGACATTTGCGCAATTTGTAAATCATCATCACATGTAAAAGGAAATCCATCCAAAATAGATATCTATATACATAGATATAGAATGTTTGCATAGTGTGCATCACATTAAAATATATGCATAAGTTCATCTTAATACATCCGCGGAGACGACATGTCTCTCAAAAAATATGCATGATATAAACCCTAGGAGTCTAATCCACATGGTGCTCATGATAACAAAGTGATCGCACACACTCAAGCATCCAAAAGTCGGAGGCCACTTAGCACTCCCACCGTATGTCTCCGGTACACCATCGGCACATCCGGCAGCCGGGCATAGTCTCGGGATCCCTGGCACACCTCATGATTATGGATTAACTCCCCCTCTCGCACTGCCCAAGACTGCAAAGGGAAGAGTTCTCCGCAGGATAGGAGACATGTCGACGTGCCTTCTCCGCCCACATCCGCATACAGGTAAATGTGTCAGATGGACATGTATTGACATTATAAAACATAAAAAATCAAAAAGAGAAGAGGTCATACCCAACTCCTCATCCCAATCATCTCCTCCGGAAGTGGGACATCCGGGTCTCCATGAAATCGGTTCTCCGCATATGGCCATTCTTCCACTACGCATCAACCATCGCCGCAACCACCCAAAAACTCCGCCTCTCCGTGACATCTATTGGCCTCCTCCAACTCGGGCATCCAGATGCCGCCCTAAATGAGCCATCTTTGTCTCTCGTGGAATCGTCTGCACTACTATGTACCCTTGTCCCGGAAGATTGGTAATCATTCCAGAATGAATGATACTCGAGGATGGAACCGTAGCAAAACTATTTCAGCTTGGCTTTGCTTGCATTTCGTAAGTTGTCTTTCTTCATGTTTATCGTCACCGTTGTGGCCCAGATCAAACAATAGGGGAGTCATACACTCGAGGCTAGCAAAATTTGGGCCTTTGTTGCCTCGTGCGGTGCTCGCAACCCCGCAGACTCGCGTGATGGTATGCAAGACCACTCTCGCAGTCGATTAGGAATGGTGTGAATTTCTACTTTCCCACTCGGATCCCGCCATGCCCTCGGCACACTCGTGCCATCACTTGCTCCATATTCTCACCAGTACGGTCCGCTCCTCATCAATATGGGCACCGGCCTGCGTGATAATCCGGCTATGAAGTATATGTTAGATACTCTATTTCTAATACTCGGTCCCGTAACTTGAACACTTGTTCCCTGCTCAGTCCCATATGCCGATCGTATTGATAGGAGCTCGTGGTCGAGCTCATAAACAAGGTGTCAGGAAGAAATTTTTTAGCTCCATAGTTCTTGAGGGCATTCATGCAAGTTTCATTCTCCATGGCTTGTTCATCCTCTTCACCGTGCTTTCCCTCTCTTTCCACTCAATGACCATTTTGATCTGCAGTTCGCATTTACATGGTCAAAAACTTCAATTAGACCTTTGCCATCTTTAAAAATTCATTCAAATTCAATCATTAGTATGAAAATTTCAAGCGGAAAATTGTATTAGCGACACCGGCGCGACTATTTTTCCTCAAATCAGTCGCGCTGCCTGGCGCTGGGCCCTTTGGAAATAAAATTATAGTCATGAGTCCGTGTCTGATACCCGCGCTAATGGCTGAAAGCCATAAAAATTCAAAAATTCCCACTAAGAAGTCTAATATACAATAAAAATCTATGAAAAAATGGATTGAAATGGAGTACAAAGAAGCGCCTCTTACCTGAAATGACGGAATCTCGAATGGTAGCCCTGATCGGTCGTAATCGCTATCAAGTTCGACATACAAAATAGACCACTGCCGTTTTTTCTAGTGAGGTAAATAGTAAAAAAGTAATTTTTATTTTTTACCATTTGACATATTTATAACTTTTTTTGAACTCAAAATAGTTATTTTTCTCTGAATATTTTAATATATTTGTGTCAAAAATGGGTTTTACACTTGCCTTTTTTGTGCAGCAAATGTGTCTTTTATGCAACTTAGACGATGAAACGAGTTTTATTTTATACTTTTTTAGACTCGGTAAATACACGAAAAGTCACTCGGAGTCATCTTTCAAATCTCTTTCGACTCTCTAAACATGAAAATATTGTTGAGGCCCTCTGTTGTTTCGATCTCGTTAAAGTGGACACGAATCAACATCTACCCAAGATACGTTTAACCTTTTTGGGTCGGGATGGACTAATTACGAAAAAGGAATACCCCTAGCCTATCGCGACTAGGAGGTTTTCTCAGATATTGTTTACTACCTTTTTCGGGTCCGAGGAACTATCTACTGAAAAGGGACTGCTGGATTTTACTTTTTCTCGATGTCTTTTCAAACTCTCTAAATATGAAAAGATCGTCGAGTTCTCCCTTTGCTCGACTCGTTAAACCCCCGATGACATTGGATTCAGTCAAAATGACGTTTCTCCGAGTTCCTCCTTCCTAGGGCTCGTTAAATGTACTAGGATGGATTCGCCTCGAAGGGCGGACTTATATTACAAGCATATCTTATCCCCTTTCAAGCTTGTTATCAAAAATAATTGGGGTACTCACCGAAAATGGTGGGGGAAAATGGAACCAAGATCATTGTCGTGCTCGAGCGAGATGTCGCCTCGAACATGGCACTTGTCCGCATTCTATGTCAGGTTTGGGGACATCTCATCTCGCTTCTTCACTTGCCTCCGTGGCTTTGGATGATCCCTTTTGACCTCTCATCTGTTCTTTTGCCTCGCCGCCATGACCTCCCGATCCGTTGATATCAAATACTACCAAGTCCACTACTGTCGTGTCATTTATATGTTCAAGAGGAGTTGACTCTCGCAAATATCAACCTCCCTCTCGATTCTTGTTTGATCCCGATTCACAAAAAAACATCATGTTCCTCTCGTCTCATGTTGATGATGTGGGAAACACTATGACCCACCTTCGATCAAGGCCACTTCCTGTCAACTTCAGCTCATTATCCAAGAAGTTGATCTAGAGACTCCCTTTATGGTACCTTGGAGCAGTATGCCTCAATGGCAGAGCCTGCGCGACTTCGACGTGAGGTTTTCATCATCGTCTCCTCGATCGAGTGATTCTATGAGTGTTCAACACGGCTCATTGATTCACACGCCGTAGATTGTACCTATAGTACCTTGAGAGCCATTGTCATTATTGGTGGTTCCTCTCACGTCCCGTTAACAACTTTCATCATTGGGCTGTAATTAGGCGATGTTCTTGCATGTTCGACTTCAGACTTTCGCATATTCGCATGCTTGAACTTGTACTTTGTTTGGGTCGAGATGGAGCATAAGACTCCGGATTGTGTTTGTTGTAATCCAAGCCGCGAAATTGTGGATTAGTATGATTATTTACACGACTCACTGATTCGATGGTTGCGACCATACCCGAGTCTATTCATCGATCCTCTCTCGGGTGGCCGCATCCATGCCTTGGATCTAGATTATTGTACACTATGTTATGGATGGTCGCGCCCATACCATGCATATATATCATGTATCTAAGGCATCACTTATACTTCACTCCGTAGGTTTTCCAATGGTGGTGTTTTCAGTCAAGATAGCTCTCGTAAAGCATTTCACCCCCTCTCTCCTCGAGCCTCATGCTTTAGGGGGGCATATGTTACACGATTGATTTGTCACCGTCCCCGCAATTCCCATCCCACACATTGGAGGGCTCATTCGTGACTCTAGAGCAGAGACAAGACTTGAAAATACTTTCATTGCATCCCTTCAAGATGAGCTTTCATTTCCCCCGAAGACATCTCCCCGCAAAAAAACCCTAAAAATAGCTTTTTTCTTTCATTGGCGCGTTCTGCCACGCTCAGCCCTTGCGCCAAGGGCAAAATCCTCCAAAGAGGGCACACCAATTGAAAACGCATCACAGGAGCCGCACCCGCGCCAACCATATGTAAGAGGTGTTTTTAAAAATAAAAGGGCAGATGTTTCGTCCTAACAAATCCCTCGGATCGATATCTATCTTGAGTTGAAAGAGTTTGGCTACGGATTTCCATAGAGAAGAAGTGGTTTGCCACCTCTCATGGAAGCTTCCTTGATGATAGGGCCAATCCCATAATTATAGGGATCCCAACTCCCCTTCCTCCTTCTATAAAAGCTTGCTCTTCTCCATGGCAAGCTAAACCTCCAAGTTCCCAAGAGCTTTTACATCCTTATGCTCGCAAGAGCCTTCTTGATTCCCTTAAGGCCAAATCCAAGCAAGGAGACTATTGCCAAGTATCCGGAGAGAGAGGCTTGTCCCATCCTTGATGGGCTTTATCGAGACATGTTTTTAGCGACGACCCACCAAAGGAGAGTGATGCGTCGAAGCTATGGTTGTATTCTTCTTTTTGACTCTCTTAATGATAAGTCGACTATTGGTTATGGTTCCACTCTTGTTCTTAATCATGTCTCATGAGTTATGTCTTCTTCGACCGACATATAGTTGTATGCACTGGATTTTATGCTTGCATTTTTGTTGTTTCTTACATGTGCAGTGTCTCGACTCACGGAGATCGTGGAGGATCGGATCTTCTGTGAGCAAAGGAACAGAGCACTCACCTCTTCTACAAACAAATGCAGTTGATTCCGTGGTAAGCCTTCCTTGCAAGTCGGTTTATTTACGATTAGGAACCTGCACTGTAGCATGTTTGATTGTTGCTAGACCCGATCTGGGCTAGTAGGGATCGCCTCTGTCTGCAGAGGGGATTTACATCCTCAACAGGGGTTATCATCACTTCCATAATTTCTTCATCAGAATGGAATATAGGATGATTGGCTAAAGAAATACCACATCATGCGGTAGGGCTACCTCATGGATCATCATGAGAGATATGGTTCACATACACATTACTACGAAGGGTAGACAAAGATCTAGTAGATGAAACATCTACCGATGTTGAGTCGAGGGTGATCACCATAGGAGGTTCAGTTGAAATAGAAGGGGATGCCCCAGAGGGGTCTTCCACCATGGATCTCATGGATGACAACAAATAGAGGATGGTGGCCAAAGGTCTGTTATCTCAACTTCAGGGGGAGGTATAACAAGGGGTGCAAAAATGTCCTCTGGTTCTACTGAAGCATAAATCATAAGTAGAGGAGTACATGATCTTCATAAGTAGAGGACTACATGATCCACTACAAGAATCCTATATTTTGCAAACAGCCTCAAGGGTGTCGTGGAAGTCATTGAGACAGGGACAATGGTGAGAATAGTCGCCATAAATATTGCACAAAGCACATGGGTGGTTTGTGTGCAATGATTTAAGTTTCTCTTCTGAATCAAGTAAGATAACATGGACCTCTAGGATATCGGATTCAAGAAACGTCCTGTTAACCAGAGGTTTGAGACGAGGAAGTTCAAGATAATTATGGGTGGCATGCCCAACAACATCACACAAAGCACATTGAAGTGACTTATTTGGAGGCTTAGGAGGAGCATTAGTTGTTTGTGGGGTCTTGTCCTTAGGTTCCTTATTTTTATATTTTCCCCCCTCACCAGATGATTTTGCAACAGGAGTAGATTCCTGTTGAGGTGGTTGAGGCATAGAAGCAAAGGGAGGAGTCATAGTGACCGGTCAAAGTGGTATAAGGTTTGAGTTGACCAGGAAGAGTTTTGGATGGGGGATCAATGTACAAAACTGCAATCCCCAGGGTAAAATTGGGAAGGCTCAATGTAGCCATAATAGGTACTAAAAATAATCCATAGGGGGGAGCTAGAAATGGTATCTGACTGAAAGGGTAATGGCCTGGCGGAATGGCTCCCAAATGGTTAAGGCTAGGGGGAATCATTCCTAGTTGAAAAGGGGTAGAAGAGACACCAATGAAGGAAGAAGGTCCTCTAGGAGAAGGGCGTAAAGGTTCAGTTGACTGACCACTAGCAGGTTGCGGAGGCGTTGGGTGCTGGCTATTTGAACCAAACTGTTTGTGGCTAGCCCAAGATGATTGCATCATGCAAAAATTTGACGAGTTGGGGTTAGTGATAAGAGTGGGGTGACCAAGGAATGCACCGAGTAAGGTGGAATATTTGTAGACTCCTGGTGAAACACTGGTGAAAGGTACGACTGATTTATTATCGGCCACCAAAGATATGATAGATTCAAGGGAGGTCTGAGACTTTGATTCATAACATGTCAACTGATCAATGTTGACAATATTTCTATTATGAGGAAAGCACATCTTACAGTGAACCGCAGATTCGACAACATACATCAAATGGGTATAACTATAACCCAAGAGGATATTGTAATCCATGGGGGCATCAATGACTTAAATGTCAACACAAACATTCTTTCCCGCAAGAGTGACAGGACAATTGCGGAACATGCCAAGGGGATGAGAAGGGTAATCATCCCAAACATGAAAATTAATGGTGGATGGGGCTAAGTTGGGTGAGTCCAGATTATTCTAAACATAGGCAGACATCACACAGGTGGATACGCCCTCGTTAATGATCCATCGCAAAAAATTGGCATTATTAATCTTGACTGGTATTTGGAGGAAACAGATGAAAGTAAATGGGGGATGTTCTGATTTTTCAACATTAAAGACGATCAAATGATCATCTGAATGGTCCGCAGCACCCAAAGTTTCTCTCTCTTAATGGTGTAGAAAACCCAAAATGTTTTGAACTCTATGGGAGCTCAAGAAGCAAGAAAATAGTAGCAACAATGAGAATGATAAAATCAAGACAATGAAAGTGAATGAAGTGAATAATGAATGGAAAAACCTTCTATTTATAACAAAATATTGAGTTATCATCGATAATGGAAAATAATAAAATATTATTAACCAAGATCTAGATCTAACTACTTGGAATATTTTATCATATTTTGTTGGAGGGAAAATGTATTTAAATTGGTTAAATACCTTTATTTAGAAATAATAAACAAATACATGATTTATTTATCATTTCAAGAATGGGGTTAAGGAATAATTAACAAATAATGATTTGTTTAATTATTTCTAGGTGACTTAGTCAATTTTAACAAGGAATAATAACTAAATAATGATTTAATTTCTTATTCCTAGAGAAAGATAACATAAATAATGGTTTATCTAATAATCTCTCATAATTGGGTTAAATATGACCAGGAATATTATTTAAATAGTGGTTTAATTAATTATTCCTAGAGTAAAATCAAATAAATAAGGATTTATTTAATTATTCCTCATGGGGTTTCTTGTTTGAACAAGAAATAACTTAATAAAATATGGTTTATTAAATTATTTCTTATAGTGAAAGCAATTTTACTATGGTAAAATTGGTCTTACATGGGGTACTTCGATCCATCTAATTGTAAATGGTTAGATGACCAAAAATTGGTGTAAAACAATTTCAGTGAATTGTAAGGGTTATCTGTAGCTATTTATAGTCTCTCAACTTCTATTTATAGCTTTCATTTCCTTTATCTGTCAAATTTTCAGATTTTGGTGGTTTTTTGGTTTTTTCGCAAGTCACAGATACCAGCCGAGTAGGAGATGGAAAAATTTGTGCGAGATCTGCCGACCGAGAGTTCTTGGATAAAAACACACTTTTAAGTCCCATCCCTATGCTCTGGGTTCCATAATTCCATTTTTGGCTCAAAAACTATGTTTTCCTACTGTTTCAGGGTAGTACCTGCGTTTTGAAATTTCCTGATAATTTTTCAAAAAATTTCCAGATTTTCCAAGAGTGTTGTGTCTGTAATGGGAAGGGTTTCTTGTACCTATTTCAGTATATCTTAGGCATTTATTTTCTTATTTTTTATATTTTAGGTAGGAAAAATCCCCCTAGGGTTTAGAGTAGACCTCCACATTTTTAGGAAGAGATTGGTTGAGTGATTTTATGATTTTCAACATCTTTTGCCACTACTTTTTAGGGTCTAATCCACTTTATTTCAACCCCTTAGGATAGGTTATTTCACCATTTTAACTCTGTTTTGAGTTTCATCTTGCCTTCACCCTTAGGATCCCCTTGAGTGGCCTACGTTTTTGAGCTTCTTTCCTATCCTTTGCAGCAGATTTCACCTATGATTTTTGTTGTTTGTCTACACCATTTTTAGCAGCTTAGTCCCCTTAGATCATAGCCCCTCTAACATTAGATCTTGTAGGCCTTTTGTGTGTTTTTGAGTAGCTTGTTTGCCTCTCCTCTTTTAGTTGTTTGAGAGCATTTTTGGGTGGGGTTGTGTGCTTGATTTGCTATTTATTTTACAGTCATTTTATAACATTATTTATATTTTTTCACCATTTTATTTTAGCAGCACATGGCATCATCAAACATCTTTAATTAACTCATACATTGAGCACACTTTTTCACAGACATTTTCACATACTAAGAGAAAACGAGCTTGGTTAACACCTCCAAGCCAAGACTAGCAAGACGCCACGTAATAATAAGATAAAACACATATATTAAGCCCACTTGGGAATTAGAGCTATTTACATTTACATTGAGATGTAGAAGTTGACTTTGTATGGAGTTTAAATTCCTTCACCATCCCACGGTCCAAATATAGAGTTTGTCAAAAACCCAATTCAAAGGGAGTTAGGCTAATTCATCATACAGGCATTTCTCCTCGCGGCTACCCAAACCATGGTATGAAATTTCGTGTGGTGGTTGATCACCAAGAAGCTCAATACTCAACGACCACCTATGGGGTGAAGGTAACCATAGTGACCAATCATAGGAAAACACCCTATAGGACTAGTTGTGGGAAACAGTTGGTTCTCTACCCCACATTTCTCTGGACAACTCTGCTTGCGGGGATGAGATTTCTTCAAGTAAGAAGTTCTTTCGAAGGCCATCTAAAATAATATATTTTGGATTGTTTGAGGATTCAAATCACCTATAGACTAGAGGTTATTTTCTTTGATAGGATGTGCTTCCTTGTATTAGAGTAGCATCATTATATAGTTAGTTTACACTTGGCACCACTACACTAGGTGTTATATTGTTGTGTGCCACTCTTTTTTCTCTGATCATCCTTTATTCCTTAGTGTCCTCATTGTCTTGACATCGTTGTGCCAGGCTAGGGATTTATCACAGAGAAATCAAGGCCTTCGTCCTCAGTTCTCGTTAGGACATATTACTCCTCCAAATCGAGTTAGAGTTCATCCTCCCAGTCCTCCATCAAGTCCTCATTTTTACTCTAGTTCTACTAATTCATCATTTTTTTCCTTTGATTCCGTGTCTTCTCAACCACATATTGTCACCGTGTAAGGAACCAAAACAGGTGCAGGAAACCAAGGTGGTAACCCATGTGTTAACTCGGGTAACCCCACTAGCAGAAGCTCTTCTGCTATGCTCACTCATACTCCATTACTACCCTTCATGGTTGGTTTGAGTCTCCTCGATTTTAAACAGTGATTAATGACCCTCTTCTCCATAACCCCAATTGGTTGGTTATGCCTACCAAAATTCCTTTTGAGATACACACATTGAAGGATATCCTAGAGAAGACCCAAAAAATCATGTTCTCTCATTTCATATGTGGTTTTCATCCAATTCAATCACTGCAGACTCCATCTGTCTTTGTATATTCCATCACAAGATTAATGGAGTTTCTTATAAGTGATATGTCAATCAGACTAGCACCACGCATTCTACTTTTGAGACTCTTTCCAAATATTTCCTCTCCTATTTCCAATTACCTCTCTGTTATGACCCTGGTACCAAAACCTTGACTTATTTCCGTCAAAAATTTTACACTCGCCTATTTGACCATGTCCAAGAATGGCGCAGAAGGAGGAGCATGTGTAGGGCCTCTAAATTCAAAGACTGTGTTTACATGGATTATCTCCTTAGATCGATTTTGGACCCCATAAGTAAATATTTTTCTTCACACTTCCCTCAGCCAAAGGAATATGCACTCCAAGTAGCTTTTAAATATGACATAATCTATTCTCAGTCAGGTTACATTTATATTGTTCTTCCCGATCTTCCTTGACCTGGTGTTGCTAATTCACTGGGAGCATCTCATCTCTTAGATGGTATCGTTGGATCCATTTCACAACCTCATCTGCAACCATATACTCCACCCCAAATGAGTTATGTTCAACCCTAAGGGGGGGCGGGGACTATTTCATCTTATATCCATATTTCCATATCCAAGTCAAATCACGTCATATGCATATCCCCAACCACATCAGCGGATGCCATGGCCAAATTTTTCTCAACCTATTTATAAAAATGTTGCCCCTCCTCCTTATTTTCTATATGCACCTCTTAGTGCTCCATCCCCTCTAGCACCAGTTCCCTAGCACCCCATCTCTGCTCCACCTCTTCTGTAGTAGAAAAATCCTCCTCATGGTCAATTTTATGCTTATAATACCACAACCAATCCTCGCAACCCCAAGAAAAGGAATAAGGGGAAAGGTAACCAGAACCAGTAAACTCAAGGTAATCAGGATAAACAAGGTCCACCACCTAATTCACCTCAGGGAAACCACCCTAATCCCACAACCTAGCAATAGGGTGGACATCCCAAGAAAAAAAATTATCTTCATACAAACAAGCCTTGTGCCTGCTGTGACGTATATGGAAATTATACTCATGAGTTTCCCCTATTACCTCAGATGTGCCAAGCATGTGAAACTCAAACAACTCTTTATAAAGGAAAAGAAACCTACCACTCCATCTCCTCTTCCTCTTATTTCATCTGAATCAATTGTGCTTACCAATCCTTTCCCTCATCAAGGACATCTACTTGCTCAACCAACACAAGTTCATGCAGCTCCAAAACCTTCACGATCTAGTCACAATGATTATCATATCTTTATGCTGAATTCTAATGAGCTCAACACTGAAAAGTAAACCTTCAGAGTCAATCACTCCAATATGACAAGCCGACTGCTAAATCTGTTACTGAGTCCCAACCTAAAGTTTCCACCGAGCCTATGTCATCATCAAATGGTACCTTACATATTCCTTATCCTGAGGTAGAGGTTATCCCCAAGTTCCCCAAAGGTCCATTACGTCAAAATGTTTCTTCTACTAAATCTTCCCATACTTATAGCATAGTAGATGACTTGGCATAGTCTCCTGCTACCATGTTAATGTTGGAAGTCCTCCAAGCGTTCCCATCCCAAGGGGTTATCCCTATGAAAACCAAGATTAGTCAAGGAGAAAAATGGCACAACTTCAAATGAACTTTTCTGAATTGAATAAATAAAGAAACTGCCATATCAGGTGTAGTGTATTAATATCTCTTGATTAGATAGATTTTCAATTCATTTTTTATGCAATTGTGTTTATATTAGGTAATTTATTCAATGTTTATTTCATCCATATTATGGTTAATCACGAGAAAAACCATTATCACTAAATTCAAACAGTAATTCTAACGAGGGTTCAATTACAACCTTACATAAGCTTGATGATGACAATGAGGCACAAGCTATCTTCCACAAATCCAATAATGAGACCATGTCACAAGCTTCTATTACAATGTCTATAGGTAGTGGGAAGGAGTTGAATAATCCCACAAATATACAAGCTATCCCATCTGGAAATGTTCACTATCAATCAAAAATTTTGGAATTCAAAGCTGCAATGCCTAAAAAATCAGGGTTGTTACACATGCTTAAAATTTTTAGTATGAGAAGAAGTGTTGGAACTCATCCACTCAGGGTGATGAGCCTCATTATTACAACAAGAATGTTGCAACTATCAAGGCTACCAACTTTAATTATCAACCCAGGGTTCGTACAAAATTAAGAGGTATTGACACTATGTGTGCAGCATACAATGTGTCTGATGTAATGGAGTGAATTTCATGAAATCAAAGCCTAAAATAATTTCATAAATGGAAGTGTTTCTTTGAAAAGAAAATAATCCTAGGAAAGAACAACAATTTGTAATTGAAATCCTAAGAGCATGAATTCAAATAAAAATACCTAATCTATTTTGCGAAAATGAATGTCCTAAGTGGTGTTTATTCTTCCTCGATCATGTATTTAGTTCCTAGGGGTCATGATTTGAGCCTAAGAGACAAAAACCAAGCTTAGGGAGAAAATATGGTTGAGTTTACATGTGCTATAAGAGTGCTACAGGAAAATATGTTTTTGATAAAGGAAACTCTATTTTGGATATAAATCACCGAATGACTAAGTAAATCAAATGAAAATTGGATGGGAATTTTTTTTTTATTAATTATGATGTCTTAGGTCTCCATTCCAATTGGAATCACTCCAAAATAACCATGTTCACATGTGATAAAAAATAACATACAATTACTACTCTAAAATAGGAAATTCAAGAATTAGTGAGCTAGTTAATCTATCGAATGCCTAACCTAATCAAGTGAAAATGAAATGGGGTAGAATTTTTTATTAACTTTAACATTATTATTACCTAATCCAAGTGGAATAAATTCAAATGAAGCTCATTAACCCATTCTAAAAAATAGCATAAATTTACTACTATTTCTCTACAAGGCATTTCCAGAAATCTCATATTCGTGAACTAGTAACCAAATCCAAGTAGCCTAATGATTAAGATTACCTTCCAAAGTTATTCTAAGGATGAATAATTATTTTTAACGTATAAAAAACCTACAAAATAACTCACTTCAATCATTTAACGCAATCCTATAGCAAGGAATGAAACAATAATAAATACAGAAATATGCAAAACAGAAATGAGATGCATGTGAATAAGAAGTGAAAAGAACATAAATAAATGGTGCAACATGGATATGAGGTTCATGGGATGGCCAAGCCCAAGGAGGCTCAAATTCCTATGGAAGGAACCAAGCCTTAGAATATAAAAATGGTGCCAATATTCATTATTGAATTAGTCTAATTACATCCCTGCAAGAAAAGAAAGTGGAGCTTCTAGAAAACAAGTTTTCTCCACAGTAAGACTAAATAATCCATGCCCTTAAAGGCCAATTCGAATTGGTACTTATACAAAATGATGAGGAAGCATTATCCTTGAAAGGAGGAAGCTTTCCCCTCCCAAATCCATCAAATAGTGAATATGGTTCCCAACACTAGGAGTTTGCAGTAAATGACATGGAACACATTCCTAGATTTTCTCAATCATCGGGGTTTTGGAATCTCTCCAGAATTTCTAAATAATTTCATGGTTTTTTTTCATTTATTCTCCAATATTGATCCTCTAGTAGTAATTATAAATTCCATAAATTATCTCATTTTCCAAATCTCCATAACATGCCCAATATTCTCACAATATCCTTCAAAAATAAATAATATTAGTCACAAACATGCAATTATCTCTAAACCTTCCTAAGAACATATTAAAGCTTAAAAAACAGCATTAAGTGTAGAAGGAGAGATTTAATATATATTTTATGTTCCTAATAAAGTTTATATGGGCCTTAATTTATGACTAATTTAGAGCCCCATCATACCCCCCTACTAAAATTGTTGCTCATCCTCTGAGCAACCTATTCATCCTCCTTGCCCTATGGTTCTTCATGTATGTTGGCCTATTTCATTCTCTATTTATTGGTTCATGTGTTTCTCCTCCTGTTGATCCTCTTACTACGCCTATATTTTCATTTCTTCCACTATCTCAATTTCCCATTAAACTTCTAATGTAGGTTCAGGTTGCTTCTTTCTCTCAAGTGATTCTTCAACTGTAATGGTGTGCAAAGTCAGGGCCTTTCTTGTACCTGTTGTTGAGGAGTTGTAGACATTATCTGGTGCAGGGAGCTGGAGTTTGGTAATAGCCATGGCTATCTTTCTGTTGCTGTGTTTTTTTTAAATGTATTTTTTGAGTTAGCAACTTGTTTATGAGTGAGTTGCTTAACATTTTTATTTGTTTTTTCTTGTGGCCAGGCTATATGAAATGTGATTGGAAAAAGGATGGGGATACAATGTAGATAATTTCTTGGATATGATTAATTCGTTGTTAGAAATCCTTGAGGCACCTGTGCCATCCACTTTGGAAATGTTTCTAGTAGGGATTCCTATGGTTTTTAATTTTGTGATTCTTTTACCTCATGGTTATTTTGGGCAACAAAATGTTGTAGGAATTCCATACAAGACATCGGTGGATAGGTAAAGACATTTTTTTTAATTGCAATGTCCATTCCATGATATCCTCTCTTTATTGTTTGATTATATTTTGAACGTTTCTTTTGATTTTTTTTTGTCTTTTAACTATGAAATTGAAAATACTTGGTATCATTTCCATTTAAACAAAAACAAAATATTGAATATGAAATTAGTATTAGATGATACTGATTGGAATCATTATAATTATTTTGTCTTAAAATATTTTCATTTCTTTGAGAAAATTTTACTTTCATGTTATTATTTGAGTACATGTTGTTTATATACTTAACCAAGTTCATGTGTAGAAAATGAGTGTTAGAAAATGAAATTTTGTTTTTGAAAAAGACAGAAAGGATTAAACATCACACATTAGATTATTTGTCTTCACAAGTTATCTAAGTTGACATGATTGCGGTTATGCTTTCCCTGAAGGTTGAATACTAAGTTACTAAGGTGTTATTTTCTATGGTGACATTTTATTTTCTTTGTTTGTACAGGTCATCTAGCCACATAGTGGCCACTATCTCTCAACTAAAGAAAACTTGTTGGAGTTTCTTTCTTGTATGGGGAAAAATGGTTTTGAGATGACTGGATTTGAGGTATATGTCGTATAAATTATTTATAGTCTACTTTAGTTTATATTATAGTGTTCATTTTCTTTCATGTCTTACACTCTACATTGTATCTTCTTCTTTTTTTAGAAAAGGAACTTAGTATTGATGGTAAGAAGCAAGAATTGAAGAAAGAGGAGAGAAATAACACTGGAGTGACAAATGAAAAGAGAGAGATAGAAGAGATCTAGTCTAGTCATACCCTTAGATCCAATATATCGCATAAGACACATAGATAGAGACTGATGGGAAAGTATTCAGAGTTGGTGAATTCACCTACAATGCCTTGGCAAAACAATGATAATGTTTTGAAGTGATGAAACATCATTTCATGTGTAAATTGTAGTCCAACCAATATTAAGTTGGAAAATCATATTGTAATACTTTAACATTTCCTATAATGTAATTTATATGGTTGAAACTATTTACAGTTGCACTTGATATTGTTTAGTAATGTAATTAACATTTGTAAATTTGTGTTTTCATATTATTTGAACATACACATTATAAGACATTTTTTAAATTTAGTTGCAAAAACATACTAATTAATTTATGTCAATTAATAATGAACACATAAAATCAATCTAAAACTACTAAATTATTAGTTTGTATTGATTAATGATGAACATAAATAAAATGAGTATACGACTAAATTATTCATTTATAATGATTATTAATGAAAGTAAATGAAATGAATATAAACTACTAAATTAGTTGTTTATATAATAAATATGAAACTACCAAAAAAATATATATGACTACTTCTTGTTAGACTCCGTCTTGTCAGTCTACTGTCAGAGGCAAACTCAGCAAGGTTCAATAAGTTTCTTATTTCGAGAGTATCATCATTTATTAATAATCAAGGATGACTCTTCTCCAAAACCCTGTTTTGGAGAAGAGAATGTCAGATTAGTAGTTTGCAATAATGTGTTGGAGCATAATTGGCAAGAATATTGCAAAGAGGACTTCATCAGATGGTGGCGGTGTTCTCATCATTTATTATGGACAAATATGGAAGGCGCTTACTTCTAATGATTGCTGCAGGAGGAATGTGCATAAGTTGCTTCATTATTGGATCATTTTACATGCAGGGACATTTTAATGAGTCCTCTCTTCTACTACTCCTTCCTTCTTTATATTTTTCATATGGTTTTTCTGAGGTTCATATCATCGCACTTTGTGGCATCCAAGGATCTTATATAATCCCTGTACCTGTGGCTTGCATCTATGATTTTAATGGTTCGATTTGTTTTGAAACTCATATGGTTTGAGCCTCGTAGATCAGCTACTTGTTTTTGGTGATCAGCAGGGCAATATCGTTGCTTTTGAATTTCCAGTGAGATTGATCAATCTTGAAAACTCAATTATGCCAGAGAAGTTTCAAACATTTTGCTCATTTAAAAGGAGCCCATGGTATCTCAAGTATGGTCAGCATTTCAGTTGCAAGATCAAATGGAAACCAATCTGCAGCATACAAGTCGAGATTTGGAGTTGGAGGGCCGAATTCACGATGAAACATCGTGGACAGGGTCTTGGAGCTCGAGGGACCCACCTGGGTGCGAGCGACCCACCTGCGCGAGCGACCCACGTGGGTTATTTCCGCAGTCTGAAGTTGCAAGGGGAGCGACCCACCTGGGCCGAGCGACCCATGCAGAAGGTGAGCGACCCACGCGTCAACAGAGGTCCAAAAAATCGTTTTGAGCGCCCAGTCTTGTTTGGGATCGCCCCCAATGGCCTTCAAACAGCTTACTCTCTGCAGTTGATCCAGATAAACCACCAAAGACAATTTCTGGTCACGTGAAAAGTATAAATGCAATTGCATTATCTCTTCAAAGTGGACAAAGTGAGGTTTGCTCAAGCAGCTATGATGGTGTAATTGTTAGATGGATTCTTGGAGTTGGCTATGCTGGTCGGGTAGAGAGAAAAGATAGTACTCAAATCAAATGCCTGGCAACAATTGAAGGAGAGCTGGTAACTTGTGGTTTTGATAATAAGGTGAGAAGGGTACCTCTGCTATCAGAGCAATGTAAAGAGTCAGAACCAATTGACATTGGAGCACAACCAAAGGATCTAGATGTCGCAGTTGGTTTCCCTGAGCTTACTTTTGTTTCCACTGATGCTGGGATAATAATGATTCGTGGGTCAAAAATAGTATCAACTACTAATGTTGGGTATGCAGTGACTGCAGCTGCAATATCACCCGATGGAACAGAGGCTGTGGTTGGTGGCCAGGATGGGAAATTGCGTGTGTACTCCATTAAAGGTGCCACTCTTCTGGAAGAGTCAGTCCTTGAAAGACATCGTGGTCCAATAAATGCAATCCGCTTTTCTCCTGATGGATCCATGTTTGCTTCGGGAGACCTGAATAGAGAAGCAGTTGTGTGGGATCGTATTACTAGAGAGGTGAAACTTAAGAACATGGTTTACCACACTGCACGTATCAATTGCATTACATGGTCTCCAGATAGCTCTAAAGTGGCAACGGGCTCTCTTGACACCTGCGTATTGATATATGAGGTGGGAAAACCAGCATCCAGCCGAATTACAATTAAGGGGGCTCACTTGGGAGGGGTTTATGGCCTAGCTTTTAGTGACCAGAGTACTATTATAAGTGCAGGAGAAGATGCATGTGTCCGTGTGTGGAGTCTCCCATAGCTCTGTTATGTCTGGATCTAATAATTTATATTTAGGGTATAGGGATAGATGTCTTGACATACAAGCATGGTTCTTGATGCTGCCATCTTGTGCCATGTTTGTAGTGCTTTTGCATGAGTTCAAATGTCTTTGTGACATGTTGTCTTGAACCACCGAGGATATATCATATTATCTTGTAGAGGGTTTCAAAAGGTGGATTGCGCTGGAGATCTTAAGGTGAATGCATAGTTACGTGTCACGCTGGAGAAATTGAGGGCAGACCATGAAATTGATTGTCAAAACAGGTGGCATTTTCATGAGGGCGCATATGTAAGATGGATTATTTCTTTTGCTTTGACAATTAAATGGTGTTTTGAATGGGTAAAGGGGAAATTCCAAGACAGATTCAAATAGAAAATGTAAAAGGAAAGCCAGAAGTCGAGCCCAGATTGAACGAGGATTACTTACCACAGCAGAAAATAGGATCGATCTCCTATTAATGACTTCAGTTAAATATCTAAATGGACCAGCGCTCTAATATTGGTCTATTAGTTTAGTTATTAGAGGAATTTAAGGAGAATCCTCCAAATTTGGTCTATTAGTTTAATCAGCAGAGGGTTTCATGGAGAATGTTGTTCTCCTTTCTATTTTCATCATTTCAGTTGAAACAGCTCCCCATTGTGGATCGACCTGTTTTTAAACATAAGAGATTATTTATACATTGTAAATCAAGAGTGGGGGAGAGAGTTCTGAGAGCTAGTGTAGGAGAAAATTAGAGTTTTATTGTACAGTCTTAGACAGAGATTTTAATGAAGAGATACAGCTCTGTTTTTTGAGATTCTTGTGGCATGAGATTTAACATTTGTGTCTTCTTTTGTTTCATATGTAGCCTGTTATGTGTTTATGTCATTTCATGATCGTTTCCATTTGAACAAATGAAGTGTTAAGTTAGAATTCATAATTTATATGCTCTGCCTTTAAGTTTGTTCAAATTTAGTGTTTTCTTCTGTTTGACAAGGACTCATCTTCTATGCCCTTATCAACTCTTCAGCAGTCCAGCCATTCCATTTAATCTCAATTTGATGTTAAACTTCATGCTTACCTTGCCTCAGGAGATAATCTGTGTTTTTCATTTGATCTCTGCTCTTGCTGTCTTTGCCCCACACAGCCCAGAAAACCCCATTTATTAAAAAAACCCTTTTCTATCAGTTTACTAGCCTAAGATCAGTTATGCTTTTGGTCATCTCAGCCCTTCTGAAAACCTTTTGCTGAGATAGACCCGGAGAGAGCCCTCTCCTGTCCTCGTAGGGCTAGCTACGAGGCTAAGGTTGGTTTGATGTTGCCTCGAACCTCGCCTTCTTCAGCCTGAGGCAGATTCGAGCGCTAACATAGTGGCGACCATACTGGGGAAATCCTTCCCCGGTAAAGGATAATCAAGTTGCAGATCTGATGCTGATGGTGGACAGCAGTCAGACACATATGAAGGCTGAAACTTTAACCTGGCGACTCCAGCTCGATCCAGAGATTCCAGTGCCCGCTGATTCGTTCATGCAATGGTAGGGTATGTGGCAAACCCTGCACTTTCTGAAGCTGTAGAAGATGCTAGAAATTCGTTAGCGGATTTTGAACTTAATGAAGATTTTTTCAGTGCTTTGCTTCAATGTTTGAAATCTCCGAAGTTTCCTCTTGAAACTAAAACTAGGTTCTGTGAGTTAATTGTTGAAAAATTTGAGAAGGAGATTCAATGTTTAGATAAGCAAATCCAGTCATATGATTTCCAAGACCCTAAAAAGTTTTTGGAAATCCTTCCTCCACCGAAACAAGAAACAATAGAGTTGCCCACAGATGTTTGCATTGATAGTGTGCAGCTGGAGGTATGTATTGCGGAGTTGGGGAAGCAAACAGAGTTTGGCTTTTGCGATCCTATTGCAGCATACATGGAAATGTTTTTCAGTTTGACTGATAGATCAAGCTGTCTGATACATAGCCAGATTCATTACGTGCATGAAGGGCTGCCAGCAATTACATCTGTGTCCTGGTGGAAGCACTCTCAAGCAGCGTTCTTCTCAGGTTTACTTGAGTGGTTGACCTGGCATTTCATTATTACCTGATCTATTGTTTTTGCAGCAGAGTAGGGTAGGTTTTGTAAATAAATAAGCAGCCAAAAGGGCAGCATTTCGTTCCAGTTTCATTGCAGTTTAGTTTGAGGTTTGCCAAGTTAGTTTTTCAAATCATTTCAGTCAGTTTTCAGTTAATAAGTTGATCATGATTCCATCGCCCAATGAATGGAGGCACTGTCTGCTCTCCCAAAGCTCTGCGGTTCTTGGCACCTCCAAGAAGCGGCAGCTGCCATCCCCATTGGAGCCAATGTTAGACTCCGTCTTGTCAGTCTACTGTCAGAGGCAAACTTAGCAAGGTTCAATAAGTTTCTTATTTCGAGAGTATCATCATTTATTATTAATCAAGGATGACTCTTCTCCAAAACCCTGTTTTGGAGAAGAGAATGTCAGATTAGTAGTTTGCAATAATGTGTTGACACAATTGGCAAGAATACTACAGATTTCACGTGTTGTCTGGTGTTCTCTACTGCTGATTATCGACAAATATGGAAGGCGTTTTACTTCTAATTTAATTCATCTCAGGAATGTGCATAAGTCATATTATTGGATCTGCTTTATATGGGACATTTTAATGAGTCCTCTCTTCTACTACTCCTTCCTTCTTTATATTTTTCATATGGTTTTTCTGAGGTTCATATCATCGCACTTTGTGGCATCCAAGGATCTTATATAATCCCTGTACCTGTGGCTTGCATCTATGATTTTAATGGTTCGATTTGTTTTGAAACTCATATGGTTTGAGCCTCGTAGATCAGCTACTTGTTTTTGGTGATCAGCAGGGCAATATCGTTGCTTTTGAATTTCCAGTGAGATTGATCAATCTTGAAAACTCAATTATGCCAGAGAAGTTTCAAACATTTTGCTCATTTAAAAGGAGCCCATGGTATCTCAAGTATGGTCAGCATTTCAGTTGCAAGATCAAATGGAAACCAATCTGCAGCATACAAGTCGAGATTTGGAGTTGGAGGGCCGAATTCACGATGAAACATCGTGGACAGGGTCTTGGAGCTCGAGGGACCCACCTGGGTGCGAGCGACCCACCTGCGCGAGCGACCCACGTGGGTTATTTCCGCAGTCTGAAGTTGCAAGGGGAGCGACCCACCTGGGCCGAGCGACCCACGCAGAAGGTGAGCGACCCACGCGTCAACAGAGGTCCAAAAAATCGTTTTGAGCGCCCAGTCTTGTTTGGGATCGCCCCCAATGGCCTTCAAACAGCTTACTCTCTGCAGTTGATCCAGATAAACCACCAAAGACAATTTCTGGTCACGTGAAAAGTATAAATGCAATTGCATTATCTCTTCAAAGTGGACAAAGTGAGGTTTGCTCAAGCAGCTATGATGGTGTAATTGTTAGATGGATTCTTGGAGTTGGTTATGCTGGTCGGGTAGAGAGAAAAGATAGTACTCAAATCAAATGCCTGGCAACAATTGAAGGAGAGCTGGTATCTTGTGGTTTTGATAATAAGGTGAGAAGGGTACCTCTGCTATCAGAGCAATGTAAAGAGTCAGAACCAATTGACATTGGAGCACAACCAAAGGATCTAGAGGTCGTAGTTGGTTGCCTTGAGCTTACTTTTGTTTCCACTGATGCTGGGATAATAATGATTCGTGGGTCAAAAATAGTATCAACTACTAATGTTGAGTATGCAGTGACTGCAGCTGCAATATCACCCGATGGAACAGAGGCTGTGGTTGGTGGTCAGGATGGGAAATTGCGTGTGTACTCCATTAAAGGTGCCACTCTTCTGGAAGAGTCAGTCCTTGAAAGACATCGTGGTCCAATAAATGTAATCCGCTTTTCTCCTGATGGATCCATGTTTGCTTCGGGAGACCTGAATAGAGAAGCAGTTGTGTGGGATCGTATTACTAGAGAGGTGAAACTTAAGAACATGCTTTACCACACTGCACGTATCAATTGAATTGCATAGTCTCCAGATAGCTCTAAAGTGGCAACGGGCTCTCTTAACACCTGCGTATTGATATATGAGGTGGGAAAACCAGCATCCAGCCGAATTACAATTAAGGGGGCTCACTTGGGAGGGGTTTATGGCCTAGCTTTTAGTGACCAGAGTACTGTTATAAGTGCAGGAGAAGATGCCTGTGTCCGTGTGTGGAGTCTCCCATAGCTCTGTTATGTCTGGATCTAATAATTTATATTTAGGGTATAGGGATAGATGTCTTGACGTACAAGCATGGTTCTTGATGCTGCCATCTTGTGCCATGTTTGTAGTGCTTTTGCATGAGTTCAAATGTCTTTGTCACATGTTGTCTTGAACCACCGAGGATATATCATATTATCTTGTAGAAGGTTTCAAAAGGTGGATTGCGCTGGAGATCTTAAGGTGAATGCATAGTACGTGTCACGCTGGAGAAATTGAGAGCAGACCATGAAATTGATTGTCAAAACAGGTGGCATTTTCATGAGGGCGCATATGTAAGATGGATTATTTCTTTTGCTTTGACAATTAAATGGTGTTTTGAATGGGTAAAGGGGAAATTCCAAGACAGATTCAAACAGAAAATGTAAAAGGAAAGCCAGAAGTCAAGCCCAGATTGAACGAGGACTACTTACCACAGCAGAAAATAGGATCGATCTCCTATTAATGACTTCAGTTAAATATCAAAATGGACCAGGGCTCTAATATTGGTCTATTAGTTTAGTTATTAGAGGAATTTAAGGAGAATCTTCCAGATTTGGTCTATTAGTTTAATCAGCAGAGGGTTTCATGGAGAAATGTTGTTCTCCTTTCTATTTTCATCATTTCAGTTGAACCAGCTCCCCATTTTGGATCGACCTGTTTTTAAACATAAGAGATTATTTATACATTGTAAATGAATTGTAGGGGAGAGAGTTCTGAGAGCTAGTGTAGGAGAAAAACAGAGTTTTATTGTACAGATTTTGACAGAGATTTTAATTAAAAAATGCAGCTCTGACCTCTGAGATTCCTGTGGTATGAAATTTAACATTTGTGTCCTCTTTTGTTTCATATGTAGCCTGTTATGTGTTCATGTCATTTCATGATCGTTTCCATTTGAAAAAATGAAGTGTTAAGGTAGAATTCATAATTTATATGCTCTGCCTTTAAGTTTGTTCATATTTGATGTTTTCTTCTGTTTGACAAGGATTCATCCTCTATGCCCTTGTCAACTTCTCAGCAGTCCAGCCATTCCATTTGATCTCAATTTGATGTTAAACTTCATGCTTACCTTGCCTCAGGAGATAATCTGTGTTTTTCATTTGATCTCTGCTCTTGCTGTCTTTGCCCCACACAGCCCAGAAAACCCCATCATTTATTAAAAACCTCATCCATATCAATTTACTAGCCTAAAATTAAGATCAGTTATGCTTTTGGTCATCTCAGCCCTTCTGAAAACCTTTTGCTGAGATAGACCCGGAGAGAGCCCTCTCCTGTCCTCGTAGGGCTAGCTACGAGGCTAAGGTTGGTTTGATGTTGCCTCGAACCTCGCCTTCTTCAGCCTGAGGCAGATTCGAGCGCTAACACTGCTAATGATAAATTTGTGATTAAAAATGACGACTAAATTTTGCATATATATGACTATTAGTAACTAGTTTATAGTATCTTATAACACAACCAAAATTTATTCATATTTATTTGGTCATTAAATGGTTTCAAACAATGACTAAAATTTGCATATATATGACTATTAGTAGCTAATTTACATTATCTTATAATGCGACCAACATTTTGGTTATTAATTTCTTTTTTTAGGTGATCATATAGTAATATATTTTTTTGTATATTTGGTCATTAATTGTGACAATTAATGACTAAATTAGTCTCCAAATTTATGACTAAATATACTACTAGAAAATAAAATTCAGACAACCAATTAATGACTAAGCTAAAAACGACTAAATTTGGTTGTGTTATAAGATATTGTAAATTAACTACTACTGGTCACCGACTAAAAAATGGTCATTTATATGAAAATTTTAGTCATTTTTTTAGTAACTAATTATCCATTTTGTACTAGTGTAAATATTCCAAAATATTATACTATGTATAGTAAAATATTTTTGTACATGGTACCCCTCGAAGAAGGAAGTTGGAGAAAGACTCTGCATATCAAGGTGCATAGCGCGCAGCGCAAAGTAAATTTTGAGTCTTAGCAACTTTGGGGTAGGTCAATGATCAGGAGATCATGTGTTATGCTAAAAAATGAAAGTGATGGAAATTTTACCAAACCTGAGTGACTGGAAAGGTTTCATCGTTGTGATTCCAGTGCTGTGAACGGTTTGAAAAACTGATGTCCTATGAGGAAGATATCACATTCTGTTCGTTTTCTAAAACAACTAAAATTTTGTGACTAGGATACCCAGTCAGCATGTAGGTACAGCCAATAGATGGTATATTGTGGGGAATACTCCCTTTTCTAACAGCCGATCAGATCATGCCATGTGTTTGAATCTGATCCATTGATTTGATTGTACAAGATGTGTTTCTGACCGCTGGATGGGGTTTGTACGTTTTTTATTTCGATCGTTGGATGAGAGACACTTGGCAAGCCTGGAGGCTACCATGTGTCCTAAAGAGGGTATGGTAAAAAAATTTTGAAGGCCATAGGAGTTGACCCTTAGACCTCGAGCACGGGCGCGGACATGCATTACCAACTTCTCTACGGGTGTTAGTTAACACTATAGGCCTACGACTTTATTATATTGTTTAACAATTTTTTGGGGAGATAAAAAAAATGGGCCATCCCTGACCACCATATACCGGATGACTATTACCGATACCCCATCGCTATCCAAATCGTGTAGTTAACATAACTTACCATGGTCCATTACTTGGGTTTTGCTGACGGTTGCGGTGGACGTTAAGGTTAGGGTGCAGATGTGGCCACCCTAACCATAATATTAATTGACAATGGTTAAGGAATGGAAGAGTTGGAGCATGCCCCTAATTTTAGGGCATTCCAGTAATTTATCTCCAGTTAAGTGGAGTTCTCCACTTTTGGTGGAGTTTTTCTAGCTGACATTGGGAAAAATGCATTGGGATGTCAATTTTCGACCAATTTGGGTGAAACAAGAGTCTACCTAGACTAATTTGAGCATTATGGAGCCACTGGTGTAGAGAAAAAAGACATTAGAGGCTTTTAAAAACATGTAATTTACAATTTTTAGCATAATGACAAAGAGGGACATGCCATTGGGAGCTAGACCAGCAGATGTAGCCCAGGAGGGGTGAACTGCTTCATCATGCCTGCTATGTAAAAATTATGTGTGATTTTTTTTCTCTATTATACACTGTTGTATAGTTTTTTGTTTAGTCTTATTTACATGCTTAAAGTTCACAAATTCATCTATGTTTCATGGTTAAAACACTCATTCCTTAAAGAAAAAAATGGAGACAAATTATACATGTTTTTAATACTGAAAGGACACTTAGCACAACAAAATAATACACTCCTTTCAGATCAGTTTGGTATTAGAGCTAGAGTTTATTCTCTAGTGTTTTGTGTGAAAATACTTTTTTAACTGTTTGCAAGGGTTTTCATGCTTACTAGGCTCAAGCTTAAGAGTGGAGAAGGAAAATTGGTGGAAGCAAGAGGTTCTCAAAGTGAACCATAGAAAAGGAGGGCAAGATTTCCACATTCTCCACCACCTAGCTCACCTCCAAAATAAGCAGAAGCAGCATTAAGCATGCCTCCAGGAGAAGGAGAAATCCATGAAGAGATGGATCCCAAGGAGGAAGAAAGAGTGTACAGAAAGGCATTTCTTGACTTTACTAAAATGGTTAGAGTCCTTTATCAAGAAAGGAATAAGAAACTAGAAGAAGAAAGGTCCAAAATTCACAAGGAAGGACAAGGATCATCAAGAGGGCACAGTGATGAAGATTAATAAAAGAAGGGAAATGGAGGAAATGGAGATAGTGGAAAGTCACCATCATCACCCTCATCTTCATCCTCATCATCCTCTACTTCATCATCAGTACATCAGCCATACAATTCAAAGAACACGGGTAAAAGTCCTTTTCTAAAACTTGATGTTAAGTTTGAATTGCCAATGTTTAATGGTGAAGTCAATGTAGAAAAGCTATATAGTTAGATTAGGCAATTGGAGGTCTATTTGAGAATCCAAATTTTTCATGATGATGATACCAAAATCCAACTAGCATTGTTGAGAATGGAAGGTGCAACACGTTTTTGGTGGGAAGCCAAGACAAAGGAGGTGATCAAGAAGCATGGTAAGATTATTCTATCATGGACTGATTTCGTTTCTGCAATAAAACAATAGTTTTATCCATTATCTCACATGCAGAAAGCCATAATGGACTGGAAAATTTTTAAGCAATTGAACTGAAAAAATGTACAAGTTTGTACTAAAAAATTTAGGAGAAGAGCTCTCTTATTAGGAGTAGATTTGCAGAGCCAAGACACTTTGGTCAAGTATATAGGAGGCTTACATACCTACCTAAGACATACTATCCTCATGTTTAACCCTACAGGCCTAGATGAAGTTTGTGTACAAGCCACACATTTAGAGGCAAGGGGAAAACAAAACATAGATAAGAATGAGGAAAATGAGTTTAAAGGCAAATGGAAGAAAAAGAGAAATGAAAATATCAGAAAAGAGAAGGTAAAATTATTTTGCAAAAACTGTTCTAAAACTATCCATGATGAAGACCATTGTTGGAAACTTCATCCAAAGTTGAAACCAGAAATTTTGAAAGCCAAAGAGAAAGCCAAGGAGAAAGGAAAAATTGTTGCAATAGCTGAACAAGACTTAGGATCAGATTTAGGAGATGAAACAAAAATCGTAGCTATGGGACTAAAGAACATGAAGGGGAAAGAGAATGAAACTAAACCCAGTTCTAGTATATCTAACTATCACATATAACCTCCAAATGAAGAAGAGAGAATTAAACTGTTTCATGTGAGGGTCATTTCCAAACATACCAAGGTTGACACATTGTCTGACAGTGGGTCACAAGAAAATTTAATCTCTGAAGACTTGGTAAAGAAACTTAATCTTGAGACCATTCCACATCTGAAACCATATCCACTTGGTTGGATTTGTAAGGATGAAAATTTACAGGTTTCAAAGAAGTGCATGTTGCGCTTTGCAATAACTACACATTTCATTAACACAGTTGAATTAGATGTTGTTCCACTTGATATAACAGGTATGGTGTTGGGTAGCCCTTACTTGTATCTCAAGAAAGAAATCTTCCATCGCCATGATAACAAACACCATTTATTCAAACATGGAAAGGAGTATATTGTGAGAGCTCATCGCAAGAAACTAGACACTTCTTTAGTTAATGTTGGGAAAATGAAGAGGGTAGTCAATGCAAGCCAAAACTTGACATTGATAATGATTAAAAAATATATATGTTTTACATCATCCTTTTCACACAAATGTTGATGTATGTAATGAGTTGTTTCAGTTTGGAAGTAGGTTGTCTTTGAAAGAATATGAAAAGCAGTTTCAGCATTCGACATTGGTGTTGAACGATGTTGAAAACAAGGTGTCAGTACAAGAAGTTGCAAAGGTCCAAGAGAGGAAAAAGAAGGAACAAGATTCAGAAATTTTCATTGTTGATTTCTGAAAGTCATGGTACAATGGCGAAGAAAATTGGTCAAGAGTTGAC
Organism: Pinus albicaulis; assembly: GCA_034641835.2. NCBI lineage: Eukaryota > Viridiplantae > Streptophyta > Pinopsida > Pinales > Pinaceae > Pinus > Pinus albicaulis. Next base: position 53,872 of record JAXQQM020084588.1, read on the forward strand.
ACAAGTTCAAAGAAAAATCAGCAAAAAAACGCCATAAGAACATAGTGCAAGGTGAGAACAATTCCAAGTTTCCTTTGATTATAGACCAATATCGAAACAATATGTTTACTACAAAGTTAGATTTTTTTTCTACAATTTTAGAAAATTTTCAGCATGACAATTTCAAATACAGTAATGCATGGTCGACAGAATCAAGGAAAATATTGTCTTTTCATGAAAAGATCCAATTAATGAAATTAGGGAAATTTCAGTGGATAAAGATTGGAAGAGTGGGCACATAGTCTCCTCATCTTGATGTTCATTAATGCAGAGAGATTTTGGGGTCCAAAATCTTCCCAATGGGGGAGTTTTAGAGTCTAAGTTGAGTCTGAGTTACGAATCTCCTGCTCTACATCTGCGCGGATATTCGTGATCTGCTTGCACCACGAGATAGAAACTCTTGTCTGTAATATGTGTGATGTCTATTCTGTATCTCTAAGACTGAGCCTGCTTTGTGTGCCAGAGAGCCTTCGGATGATCTCTGCCTTTGTGCAAGATATATCTGATAAATGCCACAGTAGTCTATCTCAGTAGAGATTGTACCCATTGTAATGTATTCCACTGCTACTTAATGAAGATTGAATAAAGCACTCTGTTATGTTGTTACTCAATCCACATAAATGGTATCAGAGCCAAGTTGTTATGTGAGTGAAGTTATTTTCTATGACAATCCTTTGTTGTTGAAAAGATATTGTTTGAGTGGAGCGCTAGATAGTTTGCTTGATGTCGTGAATAGCGTTTGTAGCCTGTGTTGCCGCGGAAGGCGTTGAAGGCGTTGAAGACGTTTGACTAGAACTTGTGCGTGGAAGCCGCAATATCTCAGCTAAGTGATTTCTCAAATACTTACTGATAAATTGCTCTCTTATTATTTTCCGCCATTCTCTCTGTGCAATGGATTCATCTTCTCGTCCAATGGGTCGTTTTGGTTCTAAGCATTTTGATGATTTAGAGAATGAAGAACAGCTTCGTTCTGGTTTAGATTCTCTGTGTTCTACTTCTGATTCCTCTTCAAATTCTGCTTGATTAAATATTGAAGAAAAAAATCCACGTATGAAATGGAAACTCCCTGAGATTTCTCCTACTGATGTCTATCATGGTATCTCTCCTTTCCAGTTTCGAGCTCTTAGCCAGATTAAAATCAAAGAAAATTCCATCTGCACTGAGCTTAACTGTAATACCATGATGACTATTCCTTTGCTTGAACAGAAACACATCCATGCTTCTTTAAAATCTGGTTACAAGTATGTCCATCTGGGGATGGTGAGAGTAGGCCTTAATGCTCTCCATAGAAAAGGTCAAACTGCATTTGTTTTCTCGGCCTTACTTGATAATCGATGGTCATCCTTTACAAAAGCCCTCATTAGTGGCATCGAGACAACTCTGTCTGATGGAACAGTCCAGTATGATGTATTTCTATATTTTTCAGTTGCCCTTGATGATCCCAACATTCTGAAATGCCTAACTCTAGGTGTTCAAACTCAAGGCTATGATGAGTTTGATAATAAGTCCAAAAATTTGACTATTTTCTACATTACCTGTGTTAGATTTTATAACACAACTATTCCTTCTATTTTACATGCTCCCGAGCAAGGATCTGGCACTGTGACATTAATCCAATATGATTCTTCATGCAATCCAGTTGCCCCTTTGTCAATAAATAAAAGATTCCTTGTTCCTCCAGATGAGTGGGTTACAAATTGGAAACGCAATACAAAGAAACCCATTGCAATTGCCCTGTCTATAATATCTGAATCTGATAACCAAGTCATTACTAGATTTCCAAGAAGACACATAGTTGAACAAGGCCAGTCTTCTACTTCCTCGTTGGTTCCGACTCTTTCACAAGTCCAGCCTGCATCTTCCAAAGAACCAATGGTAATGATTGATCCAAATATTCTTGCAAAGCTAAAAGCTTTGTTGACTGAGCCATTAATATATCCTACTGCCTCTGTACAGTATGTAAATCCTCCTTTAGCTACTGTATGTGAACATCCACACTGCTCCAAAACTCATTGTCAATTCTCCTCAGATCCTCCTCAGCCCCATGGATCTTCCTCTAAACAGTCCAAAAGAATTAATATGATTAAGTTTGTTACTTCTTCATAATCTTCAGAACAAACTTACAGACAAGTGACATTCTTTAATGTACATGAAGATCTCCTGATACAGTCTGTTTCACCGACTACCTCCCGTGGTCTAGGATTTGTTGATCCTGCAGCCATTCCTGCCTACAGACGAAATCCAATTGATAAAATTCCAGAGTCTGTTGAGATTCCATCTGATTCAGAAATCATTGCATTTCTAAAAGTATTCAAAGGCATAAGCCCATATGATCCAGAAGATCCCTGGAAAAAGAAGATGTTCAACTGGGACATCTACACCCATGATAAAGAACATTTTTACATACAAGAAATAAAACTTCTAGACAAGAAGGATAGGAAAGCATTTAACTGCCAAAATGATTCTGAATGGAAAGCTTGGATGCAAGCTAATAACCAGTAGATATCATTTTATGAATGGTACTATCCTTCCATAAATCAAATTGAAGACTCTTTGATCAAGCAATTCCGAAATGAAGCTAAGAAAAAAAGGATAAAAAATTCTGATGAATATGTTGATTCTAAGATCGAACAACAACCTATAGTAATTCCTTCTCCACTACAGTTGCCAGTATTTTCTCCTAAAATACAGTCTATGCTATCTAAGCCAAACTTGCCCAAATCTTTGATAGCAGTTATAACAAAAGGAGAAATTTTAATTAAAGAAGTTTGCTTGCGACTTAAAGTAAACATGATCAGACAAGGAACACCAAGCAAACACAAGTGGGAACTTCTTGATGGTTCCATGATTGAGACTAATACAGAATTTCCTCCCTGGAGAAATTTTGTAATCAGGCAACAGGATGGAAAGATGTACAAGTTACTTCCATCCCATGTAGATGATTCTTCATTATCTACAAAAGAATCAATTGCAGCAACCAACTGGACTAATCTTGACATTTCCAGTTTGGAAAAGTTTATCAGAAAATAATTTTCATCTAATGAAGCTGCAAATGCTGAAATAAAATTGATGATTGGGAGAGTCTTGCAGAAACAAGACTATAATACAACCTGTCTGAATGAAAACATTAAGATCTTGACAAAAAATGATCATGCTATTACCAAAATTCTTGATCAACATACTTTGCAGACAGATAGGAAGATCCTTGAATCAGCAGTGGCTCATGGAAAAGAATTGGTTAAGGTTAATGCTAGCCTTGAGATCCTCAAGAGACAAGTCTATACTGTTTCTACTAGTATAGATTCTTTAAAGAAAAGACCCAGCACAAGTTCAGAGACCTACAAATCTTCTACTCTATTCTCAGATCCAAAAGTGTCGTTGCCTTATTCCATTACACCCTCTGTTCAGAGTTTTATTAAGGCCCTTAGCACTATCAATTTTCCTCCAGCAGATACTTCTTACAACTATTCCCCTTTTGCTAATCCAAGTTTCTTTGGAAAAGCACAAAAGGATATTGATACTAGAGCTGTCCGTCTGTCTGAATTTATTCATGATTATGATTCATAATCTGAAAAAAAGAGTGATAAAAAGTTTATAGAATCATAATTGCAAGGTGATATCCCAGAAACAAGTCTTCACAATATTGATGATCAAAGTCTGGAAGAACTGGAAACCTGTGTAAATAATTTCTCTGTTCAAGATAAGGAATTGTTTGGAATTCATACTGTTGATGATTTAGATGATACTCATGTCAATTCCACATCTTCTAGATACAAATGGAAATCTACGTGGAATCCTGCTCATGACCGCAGAGACACGATGAAAGCAGAATGGCATGAAGATTGGTCTGCAAATTCCACATATTCATGGAATATAGACAACTACACTGAAGCTGAAGTGATGTCCGTTCTACATTCCATGATAGTTTGTTACAGAACCTATCTTTCTGATGATATAGGTCCCATTAATGCAACTAGACAGATCATTGGTGGATTTGAAGGCACCCTTGATTCCTGGTTAAAGGCAGAAACATTGAAAGATCCTTCTCTCATCACACAGTGGGAACAATTCGTCATTTTAAATTCTGATGGTAGTACTTATATGGATCCAGTCACACATTTTCCTATCAACAATATGATAGGTTGTCTTCTGTATGGGATACAAGTTAATTTCATTGGTTTTCCTCAAATTACTAATGATATTACTACTATCACTCTCTTGGCCATGAAATTGAATAACATGCAACATTTTGATGAGTACTTCAATGAGTTCCTTCATCGGCTTCATTCCCTTACTCCAGATTTGATACTTGAGCCAAAATGGAAAGAGATTTTTGTCTCCTCTCTTCCACACTGGGTTTCTTCATCCATAGTCTCTAAACTCCCTGGAAAGATGGGAGATTATCAGTTTGGTGTCATACGACAGGCTATTAAAGCTGTCATTGTAGAGCTTTGCTCTCAAATGAAAATTGCCCGTGCCGCTACTAATCCCAAAAAACCTCATGGCTATCAACAACTCTGCAAGCAGTGGCATCTTGGCAAAGCTGGTAATTCAGAGGGGCGTAGACGACATCGCAAACACAAATATAAGCATGCCAAAATGAATTCCCAGCATTCCCATAAAAAACATTTCAAAAGAAAGCCCTACAAACATACAGAAATGTTTTCAAAAGAAAATGAAATTATCTGCTACAACTGTAATGAAAAGGGACATACCTCCAATAATTGTCCAAAGAAAAAGAAAGATAAAGGGAAGAAGAAAGTTACATATAGAAATAAAAAAGGCAAAGTAAATTTCTTTGATCTTCCTAGCAGTTGTGATGAGATTTTAACATCTGAATCCGATTCAGATAATGATTTGAACATTATGTATTATGATGAATCTTCTGATGAAGAATTTTGCAGAGATCCTCACTGCATAGAATGTAGAGAATGTGAATGCAGTGATCCAGATGTTTGCAGTTGCAATACTGTAAATATGATGAAGACGAATGGAGATGAAGATGAAACAAGAAGAAATTATTTCACTCAGATGATTACTGCTACTGATCCTCAGATCAAAGAAATGTATAAAACACTCTTGATGAATCATCTGAAGAAGTCTCCTTCAAAGCAAACAGATCAATCAAATAAAGGGTATGTTCCACCCGCATCATTATTTTCAGTTGAAGCGCTAACCAGGCAGTTCAGAAATGAAGACTTTGAAGAAGATCTGCCACAAACATTGCCTAGTATTCATCAGGCAATCAAAGAGCTCAGAAAAACTGTGAAGGAAAATAGAAGATTATGCCTAGAAAATCATAGAGAACTGAATGTTAAAGTAATGGGCATAAATCAAGCTTCATCTTCTCAGAATCCTCCTATATCTGGAAAAGCTGAAAATTGGACTTTTCATGGTACTCCTCCATGGGAACAAGCACAGAAACCAGAAAAATCCATTGAGAAAGAAGATTCTGATGATGAACCAGAAAGAACTGGTCTTGGCTGTAATATACTTAACAGAGATGTTATGTATTGTGTCAAGATGAAAGTTATAATTGGATCCCAGATTGAGTATTGGAAAGTTTTGATGGATACGGGATCCCGGCTAAACATTGTCAATAATACTGCTGTAGGCACACATCTCAGAAGGCCAACAGCATGTCCAAGAGTCACTACTGCCAGTGGTCACATTACAACAGTCTCAGAAGTTGAGGTAGATGTATTTCTTACTGAAGAAATAGGAGTGCATCTTGTTTTTCCTATTGTTCCAGGAATGGATTGTGCAATGTATCTTGGAACACCATTCTTCCATAACTTTGAGAAGCATGGCGCAAAGCTAGATCAGGTGAGTCAGAGGTATGGATATTTTGTGAGTCTGCATAATAAAGAAATCTTTTTTCCTTTTATCAATTCCAACTCACCTAATAGGCTGAAAAGAGTTGAAAGATTGGAAAATCTCCTTGCAAAGATGGAGATTAAGAAAGAGATTTTGAAGACAGAAGAATTATTGGATAATGGAAAATATGCCAGAGAAATAGCAGATATCACTGCTAAGTTCAAAGAATGTTGCTTAGATGATCCAAATGCATTCTGGCATATTAAGAAACAAGAAGTTGAATTACCACTAAAGAAGGATTTTAGTGGAAAACTACGAAGATCAGCAGCAGTCCCTATGAATGCAGAATAGATGAAGTTATGCAAAGAAGAGATCAAGGATTTGCTGCAGAAAGGTTTGATAAGGGAAAGCAAGAGTCCTATTGCTTGCTTTGCATTTTATGTAAATAAACATTCAGAAATTTCCAGAGGTAAGCCGAGATTAGTTGTCAATTATAAACCTCTAAATAATATTTTGGCTTATGATGCCTATCCTCTTCCTAAACCTTCAATGATACTTGCTCAAATTTCAAAGTCTAAGATCTTTTCAAAGTTTGATCTCAAGTCAGGCTTCTGGCAAGTAGGCATTAAGGAAGAAGACAAATGGAAAACAGCTTTTTCTGTCCCACAATGTCACTATGAATGGAATATCATGCCCTTTGGCTTGATAAATGCACCTTCTGCATTCCAAAGAATAATGGATGAAACCTTTGAAGGGATGGATGAATTTTTGAAAAAATACATTGATGATATCTTAATACACTCAGATAATATTCCTGAACATATCAAACATCTCAGGATATTCTTGAAGAGAGTAAAAGAAATGGGCATAGTCTTGTCTGAGTCAAAAATGAAACTCTTTAGATCCATGATTGATTTCTTGGGATACAATATCCAGTATGGATCTTATGGAGTCATTCAAAGAATTTTAAATTTTGTTGATCATTTTCCTGATGATATTTTAGATAAAACTCAGCTTCAAATATTTTTAGGTAGTCTTCACTACATTTCTAAATTCCTGCAACATTGTGCTCATGATAGAAAATTGTTGAATCAAAGATTGCAGAAAGAACCAATTCCTTGGAATAAGGAATGCACTGGAGCAGTTCGCTGAATCAAAGACAGAGTCAGGAAAATACAGCCACTCTCTCCAATACAAGAAGATTGGGAGAAAGTAATAATGACTGATGCTAGAAAATTTGGATGGGGAGCAGTCCTATGCCAAATCAATCCAGGTAATAAGAAAGATGTTGAAATATGCCAATATGCATCTGGTTTGTGGTCAAAGAATCAGTTGAATTGGGCTAGCCAAAAGAAAGAACTTAGAGCTGTATGCTTAGGCATAGCTAAGTTTAAATATTTTTTTATCTATACCAAATTTACAGTCAAGATAGATTGTAGAGCATTACAATATGCTATTCAGAAATGTGAATTTGAAGATGCAGCCATGGTTCACTGGGTTATGCAACTCAGCCAATACAATTTTGATGTAGAATTTGTGGAAGGTAAGAAAAATTGCTTTGCTGATATGTTGAGAAGAGAATTTTTAACAAATAATTCCATACTTTCTCTTTCCTGTAATTTCATCAGAAGAGATCCAGAAGAGGTGCAGATAGAAACACCAATGGGATGGGTTACATATAATCTCTCTACTCCTCTTCTAAATCATGACAGAGATTGGTTTCCATTGAAAGAAATAAGACACAGAACTGGAATTCCTTACTTATGGAATACTAGATTACAGGATGAAATAAATGAAGAGGCCATAGAAGCTCTAGACTATCTAGCCTACAATGGAAATATCACATATCATCTAGAGAGAGCAGAGAATGATAATTTGATACACAGTTGCCAAATCACCATGAGAGGATTTTCAAATTATCATCAAAGACCAGATTTTGATGAAGCAGAGGTTAAAGATTATTTCTATGCAGCAATGAAATTGCAAAATTATTCATCTACTCTATTTTATGCTTTGCAGTTCTCTTTTTTCTTTGAAGGACAATCTGTTGAAAGAATGGAAGAGCTTGACCCTACTCCAGAATGGTTTCTCGAATGGTGGAAAATCTATGGTTTATCAACATTAACCATGAAACCATATTCTCTTAATCTCCTAAAATTACCAGGATTCAATGAACCAAGAGCACTTCATTTAGGAATTGTATATAAGTCCATCTGTAATATTGCAGATATTGAAGATCTTCACTTTTTCTACGGATTAAAAAGATGTGGCCATATCCGATGGTTTGTCACAAATACCTACAAGGCTCGAAGGATGGGATTGGGATCTAGTACGAGCTATGACAATTTTCATCTGCAAGTGGATACAGAATCAAATCCTTTTGAGTACATAAATCTTTTGGCTCCACCAAGTAATGATTCATCACAGGCATGGGAATCCGAAAAAGAAGTCCTTGTACAATATTTTTCAATCACCTGATTGAAAGATATCGATATCAGCATTATTCCCACCATCAAATAATGTTTTATGTCATGCCATAATTATGTCTTTCCAACCGACTATGGTGTTGGACAGGTTTCCATTGGATTCCCTGCCCCAATATCTCCACTGTGTAAAACCTTTTGTACAATCATGTTTCCAATTAGGCTTTCGTGTGTTCTTCGTGTTTAAAAGAATCTCCACTATGTAAATTTTCTTATACGCAATATCTATAGTCATGAGATAACTTTGGATTTGGTCCCCACATGCCAGAAGGCTTTCTGTATGGAATAGGGACTAGATAATATGGGTTGTCCACTCATATCTGAATCCAAGGCATACTCTCATATCTTCATCCTTAGATTTACTTTTCCTTTATCTGGAATCTCAGATCATGTAATAATTCACTTTCACGAATGTTTGTTCCCCTTCAGATCTATAAGAAGGGAAGACTCATTCGGAAGAGGGGGAGTTTTAGAGTCTAAGTTGAGTCTAAGTTACGAATCTCCTGCTCTACATATGGGCGGATATCCGTGATCTGCTTGCACCACGAGATAGAAACTCTTGTCTGTAATTTGTGTGATGTCTGTTATGTATCTCTAAGACTGAGCCTGCTTTGTGTGCCAGGGAGCCTTCGGATGATCTCTGCCTTTGTGCAAGATATATATGATAAATGCCACATCAGTCTATCTCAGTAGAGATTGTACCCATTGTAATGTATTTTGCTGCTACTTAATGAAGATTGAATAAAGCACTCTGTTATGTTGTTACTCGATCCACATAAATGAACTCATTCGGAAGAGAGGGGTTTTAGAGTCTATGTTGAGTCTGAGTTATGAATCTCCTGCTCTACATCTGCGCGGATATCCGTGATCTGCTTGCACCATGAGATAGAAACTCTTATCTGTAATCTGTGTGATGTCTGTTCTGTATCTCTAAGACTGAGCCTGCTTTGTGTGCCAGGGAGCCTTCGGATGATCTCTGCCTTTGTGCAAGATATATCTGATAAATGCCACAGCAGTCTATCTCAGTAGAGATTGTACCCATTGTAATGTTTTCCGCTACTACTTAATGAAGATTGAATAAAGCACTCTGTTATGTTGTTACTCGATCCGCATAAATGGTATCAGAGCCAAGTTGTTGTGTGAGTGAAGTTATTTGCTATGAAAATCCTTTGTTGTTGAAAAGATATTGTTTGAGTGGAGCGCTAGATAGTTTACTTGATGTCGTGAATAGCGTTTGTAGCCTGTGTTTCCGTGGAAGGCGTTGAAGGCGTTGAAGACGTTCGACTAGAACTTGTGCGTGGAAGCCGCAATATCTCAGCTAAGTGATTTCTCAAATACTTCCTGATAACTTGCTCTCTTATTATTTTCCGCCATTCTCTCTGCGCAATGGATTCATCTTCTCGTCCAATGGGTCGTTTTGGTTCTAAGCATTTTTATGATTTAGAGAATGAATAATAGCTTCGTTCTGGTTTAGATTCTCTGTGTTCTACTTCTGATTCCTCTTCAAATTCTGCTTTCTTAAATATTGAAGAAAAAAATCCACGTATGAAATGGAAACTCCTTGAGATTTCTCCTACTGATGTCTATCATGGTATCTCTCCTTTCTAGTTTCGAGCTCTTAGCCATATTAAAATCAAAGAAAATTCCATCCGCACTGAGCTTAACTGTAATACCATGTTGACTATTTCTTTGCTTGAACAGAAACACATCCATGCTGCTTTAAAATCTGGTTACAAGTATGTCCATCTGGGGATGGTGAGATTAGGCCTTAATGCTCTCCATAGAAAAAGTCAAACTGCATTTGTTTTCTCAGCCTTACTTGATAAGCGATGGTCATCCTTTACAAAAGCCCTCATTGGTGGCATCGAGACAACTCTGTCTGATGGACCAGTCTAGTATGATGTATTTCCAGATTTTTCAGTTGCCCTTGATGATCCCAACATTCTGAAATGCCTAACTCTAGGTGTTCAAACTCAAGGCTATGATGAGTTTGATAATAAGTCCAAAAATTTGACTATTTTCTACATTACCTGTGTTAGATTTTATAACACAACTATTCCTACTGTTTTACATGCTCCCGAGCAAGGATCTGGAACTGTGACATTAATCCAATATGATTCTTCATGAAATCCAGTTGCCCCTTTGTCAATAAATAAAAGATCCCTTGTTCCTCCAGATGAGTGGGTTACAAATTGGAAACGCAATACAAAGAAACCCATTGCAATTGCCCAGTCTATAATATCTGCATCTGATAACCAAGTCATTACTAGATTTCCAGGAAGACACGTAGTTGAACAAGGCCAGTCTTCTACTTCCTCGTTGGTTCCGACTCTTTCACAAGTCCAGCCTACATCTTCCAAAGAACCAATGGTAATGATTGATCCAGATATTCTTGACTGAGCCATTAATATCTCCTACTGCCTCTGTAAAGTATGTAAATCCTCCTTTAGCTACTGTATGTGAACATCCACACTGCTCCAAAACTCATTGTTAATTCTCCTCAGATCCTCCTCAGCCCCATGGATCTTCCTCTGAACAGTCCAGAAAATTAATATGATTAATTTTGTTCCTTCTTCAGAATCTTCAGAACAAACCTACAAACAAGTGACATTCTTTAATGTACATGAAGATCTCCTAGTACAGTCTGTTTCACCGACTACCTCCCGTGGTCTAGGATTTGTTGATCCTTCAGCCATTCCAGCCTACAGACGAAATCCAATTGATAAAATTCCAGAGTCTGTTGAGATTCCATCTGATTCAGAAATCATTTCATTTCTGAAAATATTCAAAGGCATAGGCCCATATGATCCAGAAGATCCCTGGAAAAAGATGTTCAACTGGGACATCTACACCCATGAGAAAGAACATTTGTACATACAAGAAATAAACTTCTGGACAAGAAGGATAGGAAAGCATTTAACTGCCAAAATGATTCTGAATGGAAAGCTTGGATGCAAGCTAATAACCAGTGGATATCATTTTATGAATGGTACTATCCTTCCATAAATCAAATTGAAGACTCTTTGATCAAGCAATTCCGAAATGAAGCTAAGCAAAAAAGGATCAAAAAGTCTGATGAATATGTTGATTCTAAGATCGAACAACAGCCTGTAGTAATTCCTTCTCCACTACAGTTGCCAGTATTTTCTCCTAAAATACAGTCTATGCTATCTAAGCCAAACTTGCCCAAATCTTTGATAGCAGTTAGAACAAAAGGAGAAATTTTAATTAAAGAAGTTTTCTTGCGACTTAAAGTAAACATGATCAGACAAGGAACACCAAGCAAACACAAGTGGGAACTTCTTGATGGTTCCATGATTGAGACTGATACAGAATTTCCTCCCTGGAGAAATTTTGTAATCAGGCAACAGGATGGAAAGATGTACAAGTTACTTCCATCCCATGTAGATGATTCTTCATTATCTACAAAAGAATCAATTGCAGCAACCAACTGGACTAATCTTGACATTTCCAGTTTGGAAAAGTTTATCAGAAAATAATTTTCATCTAATGAAGCTGCAAATGCTGAAATAAAATTGATGATTGGTAGAGTCTTGCAGAAACAAGACTATAATACAACTTATCTGAATTAAAACATTAAGATCTTGACAAAAAATGATCATGCTATTGCCAAAAGTCTTGATCAACTTACTTTGCAGACAGATAAGAAGATCCATGAATCAGCAGTGGCTCATGGAAAAGAATTGGTTAAGGTTAATGCTAGCCTTGACATCCTCAAGAGACAAGTCTATACTGTTTTTACTAGTATAGATTCTTTAAAGAAAATACCCAGCACAAGTTCAGAGACCTACAAATCTTCTACTCTATTCTCAGATCCAAAAGTGTCGTTGCCTTATTCCATTACACCCTCTGTTCAGAGTTTGATTAAGGCCCCTAGCACTATCAATTTTCCTCCAGCAGATACTTCTTACAACTATTCCCCTTTTGCTAATCCAAGTTTCTTTGGAAAAGCACAAAAGGATATTGATACTAGAGTTGTCCGTCTGTCTGAATTTCTTCATGATTATGATTCAGAATCTGAGAAAAAGAGTGATAAAAATTTTATAGAATCGGAATTTCAAGGTGATATCCCAGAAACAAGTCTTCACAAGATTGATGATCCAAGTCTGGAAGAACGAGAAACCTGTGTAAATAATTTCTCTGTTCAAGATAAGGAATTGTTTGGAATTCATACTGTTGATGATTTAGATGATACTCATGTCAATTCCACATCTTCTAGATACAAATGGAAATCTACGTGGAATCCTGCTCCTAACCGCAGAGACACGATGAAAGCAGAATGGCATAAAGATTGGTCTGCAAATTCCACATATTCATGGAATATAGACAACTGCACTGAAGCTGAAGTGATATCCATTCTACATTCCATGATAGTTTGTTACAGAACCTATCTTTATTATGATATAGGTCCCATTAATGCAACTAGACGGATCATTGGTGGATTTGAAGGCACCCTTGATTCCTGGTTAAAGGCAGAAACATTGAAAGATCCTTCTCTCATCACACAGTGGGAACAATCCGTCATTTTAAATTATGATGGTAGTACTTATATGGATCCAGTCACACATTTTCCTGTCAACAATATGATAGGTTGTCTTCTGTATGGGATTAAAGTTAATTTCATTGGTTTTCCTCAAATTACTAATGATATTACTACTATCACTCTCTTGGCCATGAAATTGAATAACATGCAACATTTTGATGAGTACTTCAATGAGTTCCTTCATTGGCTTCATTCCCTTACTCCAGATTTGATACTTGAACCAAAATGGAAATATATTTTTGTCTCCTCTCTTCCACACTGGGTCTCTTCAGCCATAGTCTCTAAACTCCCTGGAAAGATGGGATATTATAAGTTTGGTGTCATACGACAGGCTGTTAAAGCTGTCATTGTAGAGCTTTGCTCTCAAATGAAAATTTCCCGTGCCACTACTAATCCCAAAAAACCTCATGGCTATCAACAACTCTGCAAGCAATGGCATCTTGGCAAAGCTTGTAATTCAGAGTGGCGTAGACGGCATCGCAAACACAAATATAAGCATGCCAAAATGAATTCCCAACATTCCCATAAAAAACATTTCAAAAGAAAGCCCTACAAACATACAGAAATGTTTTCAAAAGAAAAGGAAATTATCTGCTACAACTGTAATGAAAAGGGACATACCTCCAATAATTGTCCAAAGAAAAAGAAAGATAAATGGAAGAATAAAGTTACATATAGAAATAAAAAAGGCAAAGTAAATTTCTTTGATCTTCCTAGCAGTTGTGATGAGATTTTAACATCTGAATCCGATTCAGATAATGATTTGAACATTATGTATTCTGATGAATCTTCTGATGAAGAATTTTGCAGAGATCCTCACTGCATAGAATGTAGAGAATGTGAATGCAGTGATCCATATGTTTGCAGTTGCAATACTGTAGATATGATGAAGACAGATGGAGATGAAGATGAAACAAGCAGAAATTATTTCACTCAGATAATTGCTGCTACTGATCCTTAGATCAAAGAAATTTATAAAACACTCTTGATGAATCATCTAAAGAAGTCTCCTTCAAAGCAAACAGATCAGTCAAGTATAGGGTATGTTCCACCCGCATCATTATTTTTAGTTGAAGCTCTAACCAGGCAGTTCAGAAATGAAGACTTTGGAGAAGATCTACCACAAACATTGCCTAGTATTCATCGGGCAATCAAAGAGCTCAGAAAAACTGTGAAAGAAAATAGAAGATTATGCCTAGAAAATCATAGAGAATTGAATGTTAAAGTAATGGGCATAAATCAAGATTCATCTTCTCAAAATCCTCCTATATCTGGAAAAGCTAAAAATTGGACTTTTCATGGTACTCCTCCATGGGAACAAGCACAGAAACCAGAAAAATCCATTGAGAAAGAAGATTCTGATGATGAACCAGAAAGAACTGGTCTTGGCTGTAATATACTTAACAGAGATGTTATGTATTGTGTCAAGATGAAAGTTAGAATTGGATCCCATATTGAGTATTGGAAAGTTTTGATGGATATTGGATCCCGAATAAACATTGTCAATAATATTGTTGTAGGCACACATCTCAGAAGGCCAACAACATGTCCAAGAGTCACTACTGCCAATGGTGACATTACAACAGTCTCAGAAGTTGAGGTAGATGTATTTCTTACTGAAGAAATAGGAGTGCATCTTGTTTTTTCTATTTTTCCAGGAATGGATTATGCAATGTATCTTGGAACACCATTCTTCCAGAACTTTGAGAAGCATGGCGCAAAGCTAGATCAGGTGAGTCAGAGGTATGGATATTTTGTGAGTCTGCATAATAAAGAAATATTTTTTCCTTTTATCAATTGCAACTCACCTAATAGGCTGAAAAGAGTTGAAAGATTGGAAAATCTCCTTGCAAAGATGGAGATTAAGAAAGATATTTTGAAGACAAAAGAATTATTGGATAATGGAAAATATGCCAGAGAAATTCAGATATGACTGCTAAGTTCAAAGAATGCTGCTCAGATGATCCAAATGAATTCTGGCATATTAAGAAACAAGAAGTTGAATTTCCATTAAAGAAGGATTTTAGTGGAAAAATGCGAAGATCAGTAGCAGTCCCTATGAATGCAGAAGAGATGAAGTTATGCAGAGAAGAGATCAAGGATTTGCTGCAGAAAGGTTTGATAAGGAAAAGCAAGAGTCCTATTGCTTGCTTTGCATTTTATGTAAATAAAAATTCAGAAATTTCCAGAGGTAAGCCGAGATTAGTTGTCAATTATAAACCTCTGAATAATATTTTGGACTATGATGCCTATCCTCTTCCTAAACCTTCAATGATACTTGCTCAAATTTCAAAGTCTAAGATCTTTTCAAAGTTTGATCTCAGAGTGGGGTTTTAAGCAAGTAAACGTAAGAAGAAGACAAATGGAAAACAACTTTTAAATACTAGTCACTATGAATGGAATATCTGTGCCCTTTGGCTTGATAAATACCTTATTGCATTCAAATAATAATGGATGAAACAGAGGATGGATGAATTTTTGAAGAAATACATAGATGATATTTTAATTCACTCAGACAATATTCCTGAACACATTAAACATCTCAAGATATTTTTGAAGAGGGTAAAAGAAATGGGCATAGTCTTTTCTGAGTCAAAAATGAAACTTTTTAGATCCATGATTGATTTCTTGGGATATAATATCCAATATGGATCTTATGGAGTCATTCAAAGAAGTCTCAATTTTGTTGATCATTTTCCTGATGAGATTCTAGAAAAAACTCAGCATCAGAGATTCTTGGGTAGTCTTAATTACATTTCTAAATTTCTGCAACACTGTGCTCATGATAGAAAATTTCTGAATCAAAGATTGCAGAAAGACCCTATTCCTTGGAATAAGGAATGCACTAAAGCAGTTCGTAGAATCAAAGAAAGAGTCAGGAAAATCCAGCCACTCTCTCCAATACAAGAAGATTGGGAGAAAGTAATAATGACTGATGCTAGCAAGATTGGATGGGGTGCAGTTCTGTGCCAAGTCAATCCAGGTAATAAAAAAGATATTGAAATCTGTCAATATGCATCAGGTTTGTGGTCAAAGAATCAATTGAATTGGGCAAGTCAGAAGAAAGAACTTAGGGCTGTATGCTTAGGCATAGCTAAGTTCAAAGATTTTATTATCTATACCAAGTTCACAGTCAAAACAGATTGTAAAGCATTACAGTATGCTATTCGGAAATGTGAATTTGAGGATGCAACAATGGTTCGCTGGGTCATGCAGTTGAGCCAATATAATTTTGATATTGAGTTTGTTGAAGGAAAGAATAATAGCTTTGCTGACATGCTGAGCAGAGAATTCTTAACAAATAATTCCATACTTTCTGTTTCCTATAATTTCACTTGAAGAGATCCGGAAAAGTGCGGATCGAAAACAATGGGATGAGTTAACATATAATATCTCTACTCCTCTTCTAAATCATGACAGAGATTGGTTTCCATTGAAAGAAATAAGACACAGAACTGGAATTCCTTACTTATGGAATACTAGATTACAGGATGAAATAAATGAGGAGGCCATAGAAGCTCTAGACTATCTAGCCTACAATGGAAATATCACATATCATCTAGAGAGAGCAGAGAATGATAATTTGATACACAGTTGCCAAATCACCCTGAGAGGATTTTCAAATTATCATCAAAGACCAGATTTTGATGAAGCACAGGTTAAAGATTCTTTCTATGCAGCAATGAACTTGCAAAATTATTCATCTACTCTATTTTATGCTTTGTAGTTCTCTTTTTTCTTTGAAGGACAATTTGTTGAAAGAATGGAAGAGCTTGACCCTACTCCAGAATGGTTTCTCGAATGGTGGAAAATATATGGTTTATCAGCATTAACCATGAAACCATATTCTCTTAATCTCCTAAAATTACCAGGATTCAATGAACCAAGAGCACTTCATTCAGGAATTGTATATAAGTCCGTCCGTAATATTGCAGATATTGAAGATCTTCACTTTTTCTACGGATTAAAAAGATGTGGCCATATCTGATGGTTTGTCACAAATACCTACAAGGCTCGAAGGATGGGATCAGGATCTAGTACGAGCTATGACAATTTTCATCTGCAAGTGGATACAAAATCAAATCCTTTTGAGTACATAAATCTTTTGGCTCCACCAAGTAATGATTCATCACAGGCATGGGAATTCGAAAAAGAAGTCCTTGTACAATATTTTTCAAATCACCTGATTGAAAGATATCGATATCAGCATTATTCCCACCGTCAAATAATGTTTTATGTCATGCCATAATTATGTCTTTCCAACCGAATATGGTGTTGGACAGGTTTCCGTGAGATTCCCTGCCCCAATATCTCCACTGTGTAAAACCATTTGTACAATCATGTTTCCAATTAGGCTTTCGTGGGTTCTCCATGTTTAAAAGAATCTCCACTATGTAAATTTTCTTATACGCAATATCTAGAGTCATGAGATAACTTTGGATTCGGTCCCCACATGCCAGAAGGCTTTCCGTATGGAATAGGGATGAGATAATATGGGTTGTCCACTCATATCCGAATCCAAGGTGTACTCTCATATCTTCATCCTTAGATTTACTTTTCCTTTGTCTGGAATATCAGATCATGTAATAATTCACTTTCCCGAATGTTTGTTCCTCTTCAGATCTATAAGAAGGGAAGACTCATTCGGAAGAGAGGGGTTTTAGAGTCTATGTTGAGTTTGAGTTACGAATCTCCTGCTCTGCATCTGCGCGGATATCCATGATCTGCTTGCACCACGAGATAGAAACTCTTGTTTGTAATCTGTGTGATGTCTGTTTTGTATCTCTAAGACTGAGCCTGCTTTGTGTGCCAGGGAGCCTTCAGATGATCTCTGCCTTTGTGCAAGATATATGTGATAAATGCCACAGCAGTCTATCTCAATAGAGATTGTACCCATTGTAATGTATTCTGCTGCTACTTAATGAAGATTGAATAAAGCACTCTATTATGTTGTTACTCGATCCGCATAAATAGGTGTGATTAGGAGATCATGTGTTATGCTCAAAAATCAAAGTGCTCAAAACTGTACCGAACCTGAGCAACCGGAAAGGTCTCGTTAATGAGATTTTGATGCCATGAACGGTTCAAAAAACCAATGTTGTATGAGGAAGATATCGTGTTTTGTTCATTTTCCCAAACAACTAAAAATTTGTGACTGTGATGCCCAATAAGCATGTAAGTACAGTCAATAGATGGCATATTCTGGGGAATATTCCCTTTTCTCATAGCCAATCAGATCACGCCATGTGTCTGAATCTGAGCCATTGATTTGATTGTACGATATGTGTTTCTAATCATTGGATGGGGTTTGTACGTTTTTTATTTGGGTCGTTGGATGAGAGACACGTGGGAAGCCCGGAGGCTACCAGGTGTCCTCAGGAGGGTATGTAAAATTTTTTTGGAGGCCATAGGAGTCAACCCTGAGACCTTGGGCGTGGGCATGGACAAATATTACCAACTTCTCTCAAGGTGTTACTTAACACTATAGGTATGCGGATTTATTATATTGTTTAACAATAGTTTGGGTGGATAAAAAAAAACGGGCCAGCCTCAACCACCATATACCCGACGGTTATGATCTAGACCCCAGCGCTATCCAACTAACGCAGTTAACGTAACTTACCATAGTCCATTGCTTGGGTTCTGCCGACGGTTACGGTGGTCGTTAAGGTTAGGATGCGCATGTGGCCACCCTAACCGTAATATTAATTTCCAACGGTTAAGGAATGTTAGAGTTGGAGCACTCCCCTAATTTTAGGGCATTCCATTAATTTAACTCCAATTAAGTGTATTTCTCCACTTTTGGTGGACTTTTTCTAGCTGACATTGGGAAAAATGCATTGGGATGTCAATTTTCGACCAATTTGGGTGAAACGAGAGTCTACCTAGACTCATTTGAGCATTTTGGAGCCACTGGTGCAAAGAAAACAGACATTAGAGGCGTTTGAACACATGTAATTTACAATTTTGAGCATAATGAAAAAGAGGGACATGCCATTGGGAGCTAGACCAGCAGATGTAGCCCAAGAGAGGTGAACTGCTTCATCATGCCTGCTATGTAAAACTTATGTGTGATTGTTTTTCTCTATTATACATTGTTGTACAGTGTTTTGTTTAGGCTTATTTACATGCTTAAAGTTCACAAATTCATTTATGTTTCATGGTTAAAACACTCATTCCTTAAGAAAACAAATGGATACAAATTGTAAATGTTTTTAGTACTGAAAGGACACTTAGCACAACAAACTAATACACTCCTTTCACATCAGTCAAAGCCCCTTTTTGTAAAGGGAGGGGAATATTTTGCGAACGTTTAACTTCACCCATGGTTTTCAGACCATGGTATCGTAATGTAAAAGACTATATAAGGATTCAATGCTAGATCTCAGAGATAGATTTGAAAGATAATTCATGAGATGCACTTGGATGTAACGTGTTTTGAGTCTAAGTCTATGATTTTGGGTTAGAAGAGAGGCTCCTCCAGTTGAGTGTGCAATGGAATTGATTGTATGAGAAGGATTTGAACATTAATAAAGTACTTTTGAAGAGAGATCAATGTTTTGAGTTAATGTGTTTTTTATACTTGTATTGTATGTCATCTGTGCTAAGTAATGGTTTTGATCTATAAATGCATAGAAAAGTTTTGTTTATGGTTGTTTACATTGTTTTAAGCTTAATTAATTAAGATCACGTAGTCTACAAGTTAGTTGAATATATGTGCTAAACAACGACGGTATAGTTGAAAGATTTGTTTTGCAAAGATCTTCCAAGTATATAAAGGAAGTGAAGCCCTGAAGCCATAGTCAACTATCCCTCTGGATGCAGAAACCTAGTTCTAACATTCCCCTATATTGCCTCGGGTGAGACTTCGATCTGCATAAGAAGCTCATTGCCGAAAGGGTCGGTAATAGTGGGTTTTTCTGGTTCGTGCAACCATATTTTAACCTAGGTATAGGCACCATTAAGCCAACAAATGGTTCCCTTTCCAGGACCAAGATCCGAATGAGGGATAGCTGGATGTGGAATCTGTCTAAGAAAGAGATTCAAGACTGTTTAGATCTAGAAGAATGGGAGTTTTTTGTGCAAGAAAGTGTTGGGGTTCCCATGTTTTGGCCAGATTGGCAAGACCAAAAGATGAGACAACATCAGAACCACTTTGGGGCCCTAGGATCTAGCCCTCTTGGACCCGAAGAGGGATCTCTCCAATAGAGCAAAGAATGATATGTCTTTAAAGCTCGAATTGAGATATTAGGCTAATTATGAAGCACAGAGGGGTTTTAAATGATTTGGTTGAAGGGTTGCTGGGTTGGTCAGGAGATCATGGACTGGGAAAGCAATGGGAGAAAGGAAACAAAATAGCAGGAGGCTTCAGCAAAGGGGATAGGCCAAGACAGTGCCATCCATTGGGCTATGGAGTCATGAGAGGGAATTACTTGCATCCACTAGCCAAGGCTTTCAAAGGGCATGTCATCTAATACTAAAGGATCTTTAGATTAGAGAGTGGGGTGGAACATTAAGGAAGGAAAGTGAAAGAAGGAGAACAACCAGATTTCTGTCTATAGATCAGGTCAGAGGTCATTTAACTCCAGACCTGCTTGGACATACTCAAAGGCGGCTCTCAGAGAGACAATGGGGCTGCTTATAGATCGGACCAGAGGTCATTTAACTCCAAGTCTGCTTTAGCAACTCCAAGGGAAAACAAAGATAAGATAAACGAAGGGATCTTAGAAAGGTAAGCTGGTCGTGCAAGGATCCTAGTGGACAGGGCTTACTCTTATCCCCATTTCTCCCAAAATTTCCAGCTTAAAACCCCTCAAGAACATCTAAGAACAGCTTCAATCAATTCATACATCAGCCAGCAGGCAATAACATCCACTGCGTTGGTTAAACCAACTGAAATCAACTCTTACATAGCACATGGAGCAGAAAACATAAAGGTAGGGAGAGCAGACAGCATAGGGCACCTAACAAGGGTGAATCCTATACCATTATTCTGATGCCTACCAGAAGAACATGAAACAATATGGAAATGTAATAAACAGAGTAAGAAAACATCACCTATAGTAATAGACCAGGATCCTGTGAAAAGTGCTTTGATTAATAGATGCAAAACCAGTCATGTACAATAAGCTCAATGGCTGTTATAGTCCAGACTTATCCTCCCAGCCTATTACATACAACTACTCTGCTACTCCCTCCCACGACTTTTCTAACAGTCAAGAATGAATCCCTCTAACAGCAAATGCCCAGCAAGGCAACAACAACCTTTACAATTCCTTCTCGGGGATTTTTATAGAAGAAGAGGAAGACACAGAAGTAGATAAACAAATAAATGCGACTCATTAAGACAGTAAGGTGGAAGTGCTCACGCCCATACTGCTTAATGGATTTCTGCAGCGCTGTAGGTACTCTGTAGGCTGTTTCAGAGATCTCTATCAGGTCGATTTTGACCTCGGATATTTCTTTTGGGATCCTTTTTGGTGCTTGGAGCTCTGTGCTGCCATTCTAGAATAAATGAACTGGTTCAAAGGTCTGTCTGTCCATCCATGCTTCATTACTGCGGCTTGAAAATCTTTTAAGAAGCTATGTCAGTGTTCTTGACTTTCTTGGGCTCGAGGAGCACGTAGGACGCTGCGGGGAGGTGTACTTCTGGAGTAAATGCGCTCTGCTGTTAGGTGGCGCAGTTATGACCTGCTGGTGCACTCTTAGTCTTCGAACTGAGCTTCAATCCTTTTAATGCGGGGTTAACGTTTGATTATGTCAACAACAAGTGTTAACCCCTTGAAACCTTCAGCTGATTTGCTGGCAATGCTGAAAACACCTCACTGTGGTGTCTACACACTTTAAAATAAAACTGTTTAAAAACCCGGGCAGTGGTAGTGGAGAAATGCTGTGGAGGCGGAGGAATGGTGGCGGAGTAGCGAAGGAAATGGTGGAAACAGTGAAAAAGGCGGAGGAGAGAATCATAGTGCAAAGGCCAAAGGCTTTTACCTGGGCGAATTACAAAGAAAAGGGGCACAAAACAATGGAGCGAAGCATTAGATGTGGGGCCGACCGTGGCGGGGGGCGATTAAACCTGGGCCGTTAGATCATGGAGGAAACGGATGGCGGAGATCTAATCACAACAATCGCAATCGGAGGCCGGAGCGAGTGGCAATCGCAACGCACATTCAAAAATTTCCGATTGCGATCAGAGGGGCGGGGCGATTAAGCGATGGCCGTTGGATCATGTAACAAACAGACAAATGAGATCCAGTCGGGGGGAAGGCAGAAAGACTTGCGATCGGAGGAAAAGGGAAGTGCGATGGCCGTCGGATCAGTAAGGGAATGGACGGCCCAGATTGAAACGGGAGATCGCAATCGGGAGTCGGACGAAACGGTTTGCGATTGCGATTGAGCGGGGGGCTGCGATTAGCACCCAGCCGTTAGATCTCCACAGAAGATCAACGGTGCGGAACGCCCTGCGGGACTTATGTGTTAAAAAAATCGCATCGGGACTTTTGAATATAACAAAGGAGATGCGCCCGCCCGGTCTTCCGATTGCGATTGGCGCTCGGTACTTAAGCGCTTGGTCCCAACGCACGGGCACATGTGGGGAAGTGGTTTGAAAGGGGCTATGGGAAAGGGCTAGGCCTTATAATAAGGTCAGAATAGGGTTTTTAGCCCATCTTAATGGATTTTAAGGGGTTTGAAGGGGAACGATAGAGGAATAAAGGGGAGAAGAGGCCAACAAAGGTTAGGGGAGGAAATTAAAGGGGATTTTGGGGGAAACTGAAGGGTAAGAAGGGAAATAAAAGGGGAAGACAAGAGGGATGAAAAGAGGCTAAATGAGGGGAAATAAGAGGGAAAAGGAAGCCTTTGGGCATTTCTTCATCAACAGAGAGGCTTTATAAGGGAAATCAGCAGAGGGGATTTGATCAAAGGATAAAAGGCACATAGAGGCTTCAAGGAGACTGTGTTTTTAGGGGAAAAGCATTCCTTGAAGACTCAACAACAAATTAGCCCCCTATTTGCTTGTCAAAAATTTCATAGGGGGGCTAACAGTGGCTCCACATGGGGATGGCTTCTTCTTGAAGGAGCCAAGAAACCAAAAGATGATCTCTTGGTGTAGGCCAGATGCCTGCTGCTTGAACCATCCATCTCTTCCTTTGATCTGCTGCCACAAGCTATGAAGACAACATATCAGCAGTAAAATTCTCCCACACAACTACCTACCCACACTATAGTCCTAACATTTTTTCTTCTTGGGTGCATTTGGACTTGCAGACCCTTTTACATCATTAATTTTTCAAACAGGAAAAATAAACCTAATCTAATTCTACCCTTATTACTCCATGAGACCAGATTAGACTGTTGGTCTCATATGTTTCTCTACCTAAACTACTACCTGCTAGTATTAGACTATCTAGCAGGTTTCTTCTCTACATTCTAAGACAGCAATTTAAACAACTAATCTACTTGCTCATAGGCTGAGCTTTATTGAGCTTTTCCTACCTACCCTACTCTAACTGAAAAACTCTGATGGTTTAGGTGATGCAGTAATTCCAATGCAGCCAGTCTAATAACAGCAAAAAAGGATATGAGCACTGACTGCCTGTCAGAGATAACCACAAGGTGCTCTGCATGTGGTTCTTCAAAACTGAAGTCACCATCAGTGGTGACCAACTTTGATGTATTTGGCTCTTTCAAAAGATTGATGCTTGTGGAGCTGAGCCAATCAAGGCCCCCATGTAGTCTGCCACAGGGCCAACAAACTCATGATGTAAACTTTTTCCTTTAAGGCCTACCATGACTGATAGGCAGTCTGCATCCTGGGTAGTTTCAATCACTGCATCTGTAGTGAGGCCTTTGTAATCACACTCCTCCTCTTCCTGGTTGGGAGTATTTGGCATATGGGCATCGACCAGGAATACCTCCTCTTCCTCTGGATCAAGGCCGAGACGCCTACGGGGAAAGGGATCTCGCTCATCTTCAATGCAGCTTGAGCTAGAGGGCTCATTATATTCAACAGTGTCGTCCTCTAGTACCACAGGTCGGTTCTGCTGCAACGGGCTAAACTCTGTGAAAAAATCAACATATTCTTGAGCGGGGGCTTCTTTGATTACCTTAATCCCTTCGGGAGAAGGCTCTGGATATTCGTTCCGCTCAAGACTTCCCTCATCTCTTTTCTCCTCTTCCTCTGCACTGAAGAGTTGCTGGCCTCTGTCCGCTTGGCAAGTATAACTGATTTTCAGATATAAAGCAGAGAGAAGATTCAGTGAATCTTCGTCTGCTAACATGCTTTCAATGCCTTCTCCATCAGTATCATAGATGGCCGGCATTAGCTCATTATTTTCCTAAAGTTGATGGTCGTAGTATTCCTCCCATGAGACCTCTAATGATGGCCATGCAAGCTCGGTTTCCCTTTGGAAAAACTCATCGTCAGGCATATCCACATCAGATAAATCATAATTGTAAGTATTGTCACCCATCAAATCTTCAGGACTCTCAGCAATTCTTTCTTCAAAATACTCTGCAAGTTCATTTTCTGATTCAAGCTCTGGTTCATCATACATGCTTGGCATGCGACTTCTGTCTTGCAGAGATCTAACTTGTCTTTCTCGAGGACGAGGGGCAGGTCTTTCCCAGTCATCATTTCTGGTTTCAACCTCATATTCTTCCTCTTTCAAACTCAGCAAGGATTTGGCAGTCTCTATCAGTCTTTCCAGCTTGTTTTCTAAAGAGATCTGTGATGTTTGCTCTGTTCGGTCCTTCCTCGCTGATCTTAATCTTTCCTCCCTGCACTTCACGTTGTATTCGACAGTGATTGCTATATCCTGCATTTCCTCCAGGCTCAAAGGCTCTTTTTGCCTTATATGGAATTCCACCTCGGGGTCAAAAGAACTTGGATAGTGCAATAAAGCCCATCCCAAAGGTGGTTTTATATCAGAAGGCATTGCATCATATACCTTATTGAACCTAGCTGAAAACTCTTGCACTGTCTCCCCTGGCTACCTTCTCAAATTTTGATATTCTTTTAGGATGAGGAGAGCATTCTTTGGGGCTGCCCATCTATCTAGGAAAACTTGAGAAAACTGATGAAAGCTGAAAATGCTTGCTTCTGGAAGGCCTTTGAGCCAGCTCTTAACATTTCCTTGTAACGACAAAGCAAACATTCTAATGCACACATCATCTTCTTCTATTTCATACAGCTCAAGTAAATCCTCCAGATTTTGAACATGTTCTTTAGAAGAGGACCCTTTATTTTCCCCATCAAAATGAGGCAACTGGTTTATCAATTCTGTAGGCAGGGGTTGGAAGAAGAGAGGTAAAACCAGAGGCTTATATCTTTCTATGACCTTTGTAGGTGTGGGTGATGTAACAATAGGCTCATGGCTGCTTGAAGCTTCTTGAAGAGTGGGAGATACAACATGAGCTTCTTGTTCCACCAGGTTTTTCATAGGAGTATAGGTCTGCTCACGGTCTGAAGACTGAGGCTTGAGATCTTTCCCATACTCATCATGGGTTTCATCTTTGTACACTTGATTAGGCTTAAAGTAGGACAGAACATAGTGGTAGACAAAAACAATGAATTATTTAAACCAAATCCAACCCGTATGTTCTACCTTTCCATGAGGTCTGGCCATCTTTGAAGTTCTTCCTCCAGTGGAGTCTTCTAGGATTATGGAGTGAGGAGTCGCCAGGTGGATGAATTTGACTGTTTGGGGCAGGCTGTTGTCCACCATCAGCGATGAGAAGCCAATCTAAAGGCAAAGTGGTATGTTCCCCAGTATGGTCGCCATTATGTTGGTGACGACAATGGGAAATAGACCAACTATCAGCGGTTCTTGACTCTCAGATTCATCCCCAGTGGAGTCGCCATTATGTTGGGGTTCCCATGTTTTGGCCAGATTGGCAAGACCAAAAGATGAGACAACATCAGAACCACTTTGGGGCCCTAGGATCTAGCCCTCCTGGACCCGGAGAGGGATCTCTCCAATAGAGCAAAGAATGATATGTCTTTAAAGCTCGAATTGAGGTGTTAGGCTAGGTATGAAGCACAAAGGGGGGTTTAAATAATTTGGTTGGAGGGTTGCTGGGTTGGTTAGGAGATCATGGACTGGGAAAGCAATGGGAGAAAAGGAACAAAGCAGCAGGATGTTTCAGCAAGGAGAATGGGCCAAGACAGTGCCATCCATTGGGCTATGGAGTCATGAAAGGGAATTACTTGCAACACTAGCCAAGGCTTTCAAAGGGCATGTCATCTAATACTAAAGGATCTTTAGATTAGAGAGTGGGGTGGAACATTAAGGAAGGAAAGTGAAAGAAGGAGAACAACCAGATTTTTGTCTATAGATCAGGTCAGAGGTCATTTAACTCCAGACACAGCGGACATACTCGAGCGGCCTCTCAAAGAGATAATGGGGGCGCTTATAGATTGGACAGCGAGTCATTTAACTACAGGTCCGCTTTAGCAACTCGAGGAAAACAAAGACTCTCAGATAGCAGAAGATCTTAGAAAGGTAAAATTTGGTCATGCTCCCATCCTAGTGGGCCAGGGGCTTGTTTAAATCCCCGGTTCTCCCAAAATTCCCGACTTTAAACCCCTCAAGAACATCTAAGAACAACTTCAACTAATTCATACATCAGCCAGCAGGCAATAACATCCACTGCGCTGGTTAAACCAACTGAAATCAACTCTTAGATAGCACATAGAGCAGAAAACACAAAGGTAGGGAGAGTAGGAAACATAGGGCACCTAACAAGGGTGAATCCTATGTTATACTTCTGTTGCCTACCAGAAGAACGTGAAACAGCATGTGAATGAAATAAACAGAGTTAAGAAGAACATCACCAATAGCAATAGACCAGGATCCTGTGAAATGTGCTTTGATTAATTGATGCAAAACCAGTCATGTACAATAAGCTCAATGGCTGTTACAGTCCAGACTTCTCCTCCCATCCTATTACATACAACTACTCTGCTACTCCCTCCCAAGACTGTTCTAACAATCAAACTGAATCCCTCTAACAGCAGATGCCCAGCAAGGCAACAACAACCTTTACAATGTGTTCTTGGGGATTTCTTATAGGAGAAGAGGAAGAGACAGAGGTAGATGAACAACTAATCAATCTCATTAAGAGAGAATCGGCGGAAGTGTCCACGCCCATACTTCTTAATGGCTCTGCAGCATACTCTGTAGACTGTTCGGAGGCTCTGTCAGGCCAGAAATTGACCTCTGATATTTCTTTGGGGTCCTTTGACTGTCTGGAGCTCTGTGCTAGCCTTCTGAATAAATGGACTGGTGAAAGATCTGCAACTTTTCCATACCTCCATAACTGCTGACCAAACAGTCTTTAATGAAGCTCTGTCAGGGAAATTAATCGTTCCAGGGCTCGAGGGAGCATGGAGATTTCTTTGTAGGAGGGTGACCTTCTAGAGAAGAGTACTTCAACTGATATTTAAACATAGATAAGACTCTTTGCGTGCTTAAGTCTTCAAACTGTGCTTGAATCCTTTGATTGCGGGATTAGACGTTAATTATATCAATAATGTGCATTAATCCCTTTTGAATCTCTTCTGCCGACTTGCTGGCGATGCCGAAAATACCTCTCTGTGCTATTCCACGCAGTGGAAAGAGACTGTAAAACCGGGCGGTGGTGGTGGAGGAATTGCTTCAGAGGCCGGAGGAGAGGTGGCGGAGTAGCGGAGGAAATGGTCGGTGGAGATGTAATCGGAACAATTGCAATCGGAGGAGCATAAAGGGGAGACACTCACAAAATTCCGATTTCGATCGGGCGGGGAGAGCGATAGCCGTTGGATTGTGAAAAAAACGAACGGACGAGATCAAATCAGAGGACGGAGGGAAGGGGTTGCGATTGCGATCGGAAGGAATGAAGCAATTGAGCGCTGGCCGTCGATCTGGAGGAGGAACGGAAGGCGGAGATGAAATCGGAAGACAGAGAGAAGAACTTGCAATCAGCGATCGGGGGGGGGGAGTTGTGATTGAGTGATGACCGTCGGATCGTGGAACAGATGGACGGCGGAGATTTAATCAGGGGGGAAACAGAGGGACTTGCGATCGGCGATCGGGAGGAATGAAGCGATTGAGCGCTGGCCGTCGATCTGGAGGAGGAACGGATGGCAGAGATGCAATCGGGGGACGGGAGCGGTCGGAGGGAACTTGCGATGGAGCGCTGGCCGTTGGATCGGCTGGGAGATGGACGGCCAGGATATGATTGGAGGATCGCAATTGGAGCGCGATGCGATCAATCGGGGGGTGCACAATGCATGTTGCGATTGCGATTGACGGGGGGCAAGCGATTAGCGCTCCGCTGTTGATTGGAACGGCAAATCAACGGCCGAAAATAGGTCGCGGGACTTTGTTTAATAGTCAATCGCATCGGGACTTTTATGATGTAACAAAGGAAATGGACCCTCGCCCGACTTGCGATTGCGATTGGCCCCCAAGGCTTAAGCGCTTGGTCGTGGGGAAGGGTCACGTGGGGAAGTGGTTTGAAAGGGGCTGGCGGAAAGGGGCTAGGCCTTATAATAAGGTCAGAAATGGGTTTTTAGCCCATCTTAATGGATTTTAAGGGGTTTGAAGGGGAACGATAGAGGAATAAAGGGGAGAAGAGGCCAACAAAGGTTAGGGGAGGAAATTAAAGGGGATTTTGGGGGAAACTGAAGGGTAAGAAGGGAAATAAAAGGGGAAGACAAGGGGGATGAAAAGAGGCTAAATGAGGGGAAATAAGAGGGAAAAGGAAGCCTTTGGGCATTTCTTCATCAATAGAGAGGCTTTGTAAGAGAAATCAGCAGAGGGGATTTGATCAAAGGATAAAAGGCACATAGAGGCTTCAAGGAGACTGTGTTTTCAGGGGAAAAGCATTCCTTGAAGACTCAACAACAAATTAGCCCCTTATTTGCTTGTCAAAAATTTCATAGGGGGGCTAACAGAAAGCATAAATCTGTACATATATACTAAATATTGGTTACTGAAGTATTTTTTACAGATTAGTATGAGATATTTTTCTCTTCATTTGCTAGTAAGTTGTATGAGTGGATATCAAGACTAGCTGATCAAACATGTCATTTCAACAATAAGGCTATTGCGTGGACTGCGAGATTGATCAAGCAGCTAAAGAAGACCAATAACAAGATCGCAAGGGTTGTTGATTATTGGATCGATAGTATTCTTGGAGGTTTTCTCACTAAGTTCATGATCGATACCTTAATATCCTATATCAAATCAGAGCACAACGTTTTCACAGGGTTGCGAGGTAAGTACCTAAATTCACTGAAGTTCTGGATTAAAATGATATTGTGTGAAAAGGGTGTACTACAGATGCGCTTAGATTAATTTTTGGAGAAATATATCCTGGAACTATGCAAAAGCGGGAAAATATTTAGGATAAATTGGGGTATTTAGGTTGAAACTGAATATATTTTGTTGTTTGGGTCTGAAGGAGGAGAAATCAACCCCGATACCCTGAGAAATGTGTCGCTGAGATCTTAAAATCATCAGAGCACTGCGGAGATTCCTCAACCTTCCACCCTCATCATCGCCGAACTCCATTTCATTCTCCCACCTCCCCCATTCACCATGGCTCAACCACCAAATATGCCTGTGTTCAATGGATTAGATGATTGTTGTGTAACCAGCTCCAAAAAGAGAAGAAAAGAGATATAAACGCCTTAGAAATGAGCCACTTCGAGGGGGCAACCTCCAATACATTACATAAATGAACAATTCTTGGATGATACAATTTACAAAACCTCCTTTCTATATATAGGATTCCATGGGGCCATAATGTAATCCTAGTGGGCCACAATGTAATCCTAGCCGACCTAACAATAATAATTTAAGGGCACAATAATAACAAAATGGGGGTTACAAGGGTACAATAATAACAATAAAGAGGTTACACTAACAACAATAAGGTACTATACTAGTAATATAGGGACCTAACATGCCCCTCTCCTTCAAAAAAGTGTTGTCCTCAACGCTTGAGTAGCTCTGGGTGCTTCTGTATAAAATTCTCATCCTCCCATGTAGAATCCTCAGTGGGTAAGTTCTTCCACTTGATGAGATACTCTGAAATTGATCGATTCCATAGTTGTCGAGTTCTTGTTTCCGTGACCGCTTCCGGTTCCAATATGATTTTTCCTTCCTCATCAAGTTCTGGCAATATTGTTTGAACTGGAAGATTTTCACCTATAACCTTCTTTAAGCACGAAACATGGAAAACTGGATGTACTCGCGAAGAAGCGGGAAGCTCCAATTTGTATGCCATAGTACCAATCTTTTGCAACACCTTGTAAGGACCATAGTACTTTGGCGATAATTTATTATCCTTCTTTGCTTTCTTGAGGGACATTTGTTTGTATGGTTGTAGCCGTAAAAATACCCAATATCCTACATCAAAACTTCTCTCATTGTGATGTTGATCTGCCTGTTGTTTCATTCTATTTTGTGCCAAATTCAGGTTATCCTTTAAGAGTTGGCGAACTTCTTGCTGATGCTCGATGTGATCTTCCACTGCTTGAACCTTCGAATTTTCCCTTAAAGATGATGTGATGGATGGTGGATGATATCCATAAAGTGCCATAAATGGGGTCATTTTTGCTGCGGTATGGAAGGAAGTGTTATACCACCATTCAGCGAGAGGTAACCACTTGACCCATTGTGTTTGTTTATCGGATACAAAACAACGAAGATATCCTTCCAAACATTTATTTACTATCTCTGTTTGACCATCAGATTGAGGATGATAAGATGAGCTATGAGCTAATTGAGTACCCAAACAAGAAAATAACTCCGTCCAAAAATTTCCAGTAAAAAATGGGATCTCTGTCGCTCACAATAACCCTTGGGCTTCCATGTAGCTTTTGAATTCTGTCCATAAATGTAGTAGCAACTGTACTTGCTTTAAATGGATGAGATAATGCACAAAAGTGTGCATACTTGGTAAGTGTATCAACTACCACCATGATGACACTCTTTCCTTCGGACTTAGGTAAACCTGTGATAAAATCCATTGAAATCTCCTCCCAACGTTGGCTTGGAATGGATAAAGGTTGTAGAAGTCCTGGGGTCTTAATTGTTTCCACTTTATTCTGCTGGCAAACCAAACATTCCGCCACAAACTTTTGAATATCGGATTTAAGGCCATCCCAAAAAAATTCTTTCTTCACCCTGTGGTAAGTTTTTAAAAATCCCGAGTGTCCTCCTAAAGGAGAAGTGTGCAATTCCAGAAGAATCTTTTGTTTTAGTTGGGAATTCTTACAAAGATATAAGCGATCTTTGTACCATAAGGAATCATTTTTCCAACTAAATGTATCGGATGTACTAGGATCTTGCTGCAACTTTTGAATGAGTGTCCATACTTCTTTGTCCTTCTTCCATTCATCTCTTGCTTCGGTTATCCAATCTGGTTGGATAATAGAAATGGCACAAAGCAATGCTTCCACCTCTTCATTCTTTCTTGAGAGTGCATCTGCAACAACATTAAGCTTTCCCTTTTTCTAGATTATTTCAAAGTCATAACCCAACATCTTTGTGACCCATTTTTGCTGCTCTTCTGAAGATAGTCTTTGTTCCAAAAAGTGTTTAAGACTATCATGATCATTTTTTACCTTGAAGTGTCTTCCCATTAGGTAAGTTAGCCATTTCTTTAGTGCATGTAGTATTGCTAACATTTCCTTCTCATAAATAGGTTTCTGTAAATACTTTCCTTTGATTGGACGACTTTCAAAAGCGATGGGTCTTCCTTCCTGCATTAAAACTGCACCAATTCCATTTCCTGAGGCATCACATTCCACAATAAAGGTTTTTGTGAAGTCTGGCGTAGCTAAGGCCGGTGCTAGGCACATTGCCTCTTTAAGATGTTCAAAGGCCTTAGTTGCTTCAGGAGTCCATGAAAATGCATCTTTCTTCAATAATGTTGTTAGAGGTGCTGCTATTCTTCCATAATTCTTAACAAACTTGCGATAATACCCTGTTAAACTGAGAAATCCTCGCAACTGCTTTATGGTCGTGGGGACTTTCCATTCC
Source organism: Pinus albicaulis (assembly GCA_034641835.2). Classification (NCBI taxonomy): domain Eukaryota; kingdom Viridiplantae; phylum Streptophyta; class Pinopsida; order Pinales; family Pinaceae; genus Pinus; species Pinus albicaulis. The sequence continues at coordinate 85,809 of JAXQQM020084588.1, forward strand.
TTAATGGCTTTAATTTTGTTAGGGTCTACTTTAACACCCTCGTGAGATATAATATGACCCGGATATTCCACCTCTTGTACTCCAAAGAAACATTTGGATGTTTTTGCATATAATTGTTTCTCCTGCAATAGTTTGAGCACCCTGTCAACATGTTCAACATGATCCTTCCAAGACCTGTTGTAGATTAGTATATCATCAAAAAATACTAGCACAAATTTTCTAAGGAAGGGTTTGAAAATGGAATTCATCAACCCTTGAAATGTAGAGGGTGCATTGGTAAGGCCAAAAGGCATGACCAAAAATTCATAATGACCCTCATGAGTTCGAAATGTTGTTTTGGAATATCTTCAGTCTTCATTCTAATTTGATGATATCCTGAACGAAGATCCAACTTGGTAAAATAAATTGCTCCATGTAATTCATCGAATAATTCATCAATCACAGGAATAGGAAATTTGTCTTTAATGGTGAGCTTATTGAGCTCCCTATAATCCGGACACATTCGCCATGATCCATCCTTCTTGTGTACCAACACTACAGGAGCAGAGAAAGAACTTTGACTGGGTTGAATTATACCCGCCTCTAACATTCCTGCAATCATACGTTCAATTTCGCTCTTTTGGAAGTAAGGATATCTATAAGGCCTGATGTTTGGAGGAACACTTCCTGGAATCAAATGAATAGCATGATCATGATCACGAATAGGTGGGAGTCCTTTGGGAGTTTCAAACACCTTGGAATGATTGTCCAAGACTTGTTGGAGATGTGCCGAAATAGATGATTTTGATGTCGGAACGTCTAGTGAGCATAATTGTGCAATTACGCCTCGTTGTTCTTTCTTTAGAAGCTTTGTCATGACATTAGAGCTTATTATCCTTCCTGGCTTCCCTTCAATACCCCGTAATTCGACTTCCTTTCCTTCTGAAAAAAATTTCGAGAAAAGTTCTTGAAAATTAAAAGCTACCGTCCCCAAAGATTGTAACCATTGTACTCCTAGTACAACATCAGCACCTCCCATAGGAATGGAAAGCATTGGACTAGTCAACACATATTCCCCCATGGTTAGCTTGATATTATGGCATTTTCCGGAGCAATTTATAGTTCCTCCATTTGCAACCATCACTTGACATTCTGGTGCTGGGTATAGGAAACAATTTAATTCCTTGGCTACCTTACAATGAATAAAATTATGGGTGCTACCTGAATCAATCAACACTATTACCCTTTTCTTCTTGATCTGTCCTGCTATCTTGAGTGTTTGAGGAGTGGTAATTCCTGCCAGTGCATTACATGATATGGTCAGATTCATTTCTTCCTCTTCTATGGTTGGTTCCTGGTGTATATCCTCTTCTTTTTCATTTTCTTCTTCTTCTTCACAATCTATGTAAAATAATTTCTTTTCAGCACACTTATGACCTTTAGTGTATTTGCTATCACAATTGTAGAAAAGCCCTTTTGATATTTTTTCTTCCAATTGTTGTGGTGTCAACCTTGTAGGTTGTGGAAATCTAGGTGTAGAAGCACTTCCTTCTTTATAGAATTGAGTGGTAGGCTTCCTTGTCGCCATAATTTTACATTCAACTTTTCTTGCCAACCTGAATGCCTTCTCCAATGAATCAGGTTCCAAAAAACGAACTTCATGTTGGATGCTATCCTTTAGAGTACCTAAGAAGAGATCAATCCTGTGTTCCTCTGGAATATTAGTTACCCTTATATTCAATTTTTGGAAGTCCTCAATGTGCTGCCCCACTAAACCCTTTTGTTTGAGATTTATCAATTGGCTAAAGAAGGTGTTGCTCTTTGTATCCTCATAACGTGCTATCATTTCCTTCGTAAAAATTGACCAAGTGACAATTTTTTTACGGGAGCAAAGCCATCGATACCATACAAATGTATTTTGTTCTAAATGTAAAGTTGCAATGCGTACCTTTTGTGTGTTTGGCACGTTATGGAGATCAAAATATTGCTCCATCTGTAGTATCCATGTTACAGGATCCTTTCCATCAAACTTCCTCATATCCATCTTTGGAATATGGTGGTTCTTTCCGCCAACATTAGAGTTTATGAAATCACAATTAACATTTATTTTGTTCTCATCATGAGGTTCTTCTACTATCTTTTCACCATTAGGAAACCTTTCTTGTATAAACTTTGTCAAACCTTCCATGTCTGCTTTTAGAAAATTCTTAATGTTTTCCATTTTCTCATCGATCTTAGCTTCCATGTCATCCATATTAGATTCCATGCCAGCCTCCATGCCATCCATCTTATCTTCCACGCCTTTCTTCAAACCGTCCATCATCACTTCCACGCCTTTCTTCAAAACTTCATTTTTTGTTTCTTTTTGCGAGAGTGAAATTTGTTGCACTTGCTCTTGTAATTTTGATAGATCATGTTGCAATTCTTCAACTTCATGAGTCATGGTAGAGCCTTCTGAAGGCTTAATGGGTGTTGAATTCTTTTTAGGCGCCATTTTAGAATCCAATATTGATACCTTTTACTTGCTTTGAGGAGCTCGATATTGAAATTGAATTATATCTGTAATTGAAAATCTTAAATATCTGAAATTCAGCTCTGTAGTAGCCCTCTGAAGCTTCTTTCAAATTCCACAGGTCTGATCTAATTTGGATTCCCCAAGACAAAGTTGTGTCCAATCTCCCACAATGACCTAATTCTGGACTGGTTCAGTAGAGCAAACTTGTAGGACTTTCCACATGTCACTGTTTCGTCCTTTGTCTCTGAAATTGATAGCCAAGAAACTACATTCCATGTACTTGCGACCAATTTTAATGGCACTCAAATCCACTGCCCAGAGAGAGAGTTATTGAACTTTTCCCACGATCACCTCTTTGAGATGAAATTCAGGAGCCTGAAAAAGCACTACCTTCCACAGATCATATCTCCAAAAATATTGCGAACCAAGCTCTAAAATTTTTTGATGAATTTCCTCAGGATTTCAGCTTCGCACCATATGAATTTCAGATTCTGAACCTTCGTAGAAAACAATTTATAGCGCAAATGCCACGATGACCTGTTTAGGAGCCTGAAAAAATACCTGACTTCCACAGATGATATATCCGAAATTATTGCGAACCAAACTCTGAAATTTTTACACAGGCTTCCTCAAGATTTTTTCTTCGCACCCTAAAAATTTCAGCTTCTGAAACTTCGTAGAAAAAAAGTTATAGCGAAAATTCCACGATGACCTGTTTGGAGCAGCGAAACCCTAGAATCCAAAGCTCTGATACCAAATGTTGTGTAACCAGCTCCAAAAAAAGAAGAAAAGAGATATAAACGCCTTATAAATGAGCCACTTCGAGGGGGAAACCTCCAATACATTACATAAATGAACAATTCTTGGATGATACAATTTACAAAACCTCCTTTCTATATATAGGAGTCCATGAGGCCATAATGTAATCCTAGTGAGCCACAATGTAATCCTAGCCGACCTAACAATAATAATTTAAGGGCACAATAATAACAAAATGGGGGTTACAAGGGTACAATAATAACAATAAGGGGGTTACACTAACAACAATAAGGGACTATACTAGTAATATAGGGACCTAACAATGATCCTGAATAGTTTCATTTTTTTGCATAAGAAATATGGTGTTCACCGTATATTACAGATGAAAATATTAAGAAAGCGCAGTTGGTTACAGTGTTGCAAGGCATATCATTTTCCTCGTATATGAAATATACTACGATGAATGAAAATGATACATTGGCTAAGATGAAGACTGCATTGAATGTTGAGTTCAAGAACTAAATTCACATTCCTAGTGTATCATAGAGTCAACGAAATTAAGCAGTTGCTTACTGAGACTGTGTGGGAGGTAGACCAAATATTTAAGACATTACTAAGCCAAATCAGCTTCAAGATACTTGACGAACAACATAGAGAATGGGTTATTGTTGTGTTTTTGACTCATCTCATATTTCCATTATCACAACAGAAGATTGCAACCCAAGCAGAAGCGCTAAAGATTGGGATGAAGCTCGAAGTTTCGCCAGTTTTTTATACTAGTGTAGGAGTTTAGCAGATTCAAACACAGTTGGTGAGCTTGCATATGGAGCTCCAAGATCTAAAAAATGGAAAGGAGGTTAGGCCGAATATCAAGTTGGAATTCTAGTGTATCAAGTGCAAATAAAAGGGTCACTATAAGGAGAAGTGCTATGTTTATAGGGATTATTTGTTCACTGGGGTGTCGAGTCCATTAAAGCTTGGACCGAGCACAGGGCCAAGTGTAGGGCCTAATGTCTAGTGTAGCATATGCGAAGTTGCAGGCCAACATTCCATTAATAATTTTCATCTGCTACAAAAATATGTCATATCTTCGAAGCAATTATTATATAACTATGGTAGTTCGGTGGGACATGATGAACAACATTGTCAAAGCTACGATCTCATGATGCAGCACCGTCTTGGTGCATACAGAATGAAATTATAGGGTCAAGAAGCTTCAGGCTCTCCAACAGCACGAAGAGGTTTCCAAGGCCAAGGGCATGGCCGAGGAAGAGGCGTTGGTGGTGGAAAAGGGTAGATTATATGTTACAACTACGAATAACCTGGAAATTTTTCCATGGATTGTTAGAATCCTACTGCAGTTTCCTGTAAGTATTATCAAGAATTTTTTCATGAAATCGAATATTGTCCCATTTTATTTGCTAAAATGTAGGAGAAGCACAACCAAAAGCTAGCTTAGAACATAAAAATGATGAGAGCTGAACTGCGTAAGGCAGATCCAAGAATTATCATAGTAACATCCGGCAGTGTGAATATTGGAGAAGACTGCATAGAAGGAAAGCAACATATGACAGATACATGGGTTCATAAATCTAAAGATAAGAATGTTGGGTTCAATATGCAACATGATAAAGAGACATTCATGGAAGCAAATAAGACATTTATGAATCCTCAAGCTTCGACGTCAACCGTGCAGAGACAATTGTTCCTGCTGAAGAAGAAGCTTGAGGAGAGTATTGAAGCAAAAGAAGTTAATCCATCCATCTTGGCATCCTTTTTGCAGAGTGTATGAAATTTATAATGGATTAAAATTCTGTATAGGGGTTACAGGAGTTGATAGATAACTGTGCTGGAAAGGAAAAGCCCTGATTGGAACAGTGCATAGTAAACAAAGTGTACAAAAATAAGAAGAGAATCGGCTGGGAGATACGGTTGACTGCACAAATCGAAGATTATGAAATGGATCAAGTCATTCTAGATTTGGGATAAGATGTCAACGTTCTTCTAAAACAGACATGGGAATGGATGGGAAGGCCTAAGCTACAATGGTCATTGATTCAGCTAGGGATGGAAAACCCATAAAATATCATTCCTATGGACTGATTACAGGGCTTTAGCATAGACATTGATGGAGAAAGTGTGTTAGTTGACTTCAAAGTTATTGAAATCGTTGAAGATAGAAATCTCTATCCTAAGTTTCTTTGATTTGATTAGGTTTAAAATATGGATGCTATAATCAATCTGAATAATAGGTAGATGATATTTAAGAAGGATGGTACTCGATTTACTGTGCCTTTAGATCCCTCCAAAGGTGTGCATTGTATAGATCATGTCCAGCATGAATATGGGGATGCTAATATTGATCATATATATAAGCTTACTACGTAGGATGAATATTGGATTAACCCTACTACTGATGGAAGAATATGTTGGAAGCGCGATATTTTGTGTGTTTCAGGCTTCGATGAAGAGTTATAGCATTCGCATACTCACTTACATAAAGTAACTACGAGCAATGTAACATGGTTACCAAATCACTTCGCATTGTTACATCAGAGGTGCATGACTTGCCGTTTTATGATGGAACTAGAAATGTCATCCTATTTTTGGAATAATTTGAGTAGAAGGTGCCTGCGAAACAAAGATACGAAGCTTTGGACTTCACATTAAGGCCCACTCCTGCTAGATGGTTGGGCGTGCATAGAGAAAGCTTAGAAGGATGGAAGGAATTTTTCAGAATGATAAGAATCACATTTGGCCATGTAGACACTAATATCGTGGAGAAGTACAATGGTATAGATGATCCTCATGAGCATTTATCTCGTTGAACCATAGCTTAGGGAGAAGAACCTCAACCAAAGTGGGTGAAAATTTTATTTCATTCCATGTACACGATACCTCAGCAATGATATCTTGTGACAAAGTTGAATCATGTTACTACTGATTGGTATGAGATGATGAAAGGATTTTTCTTAACATATAACTTCACCAATGGCTAGGAGTGTATTAATGAGGCTCTTCAAGAAGACAAATTGAGAGTATTCTAAGTCACCAAAGAGCCAAGGGCTTTGGTACGACCTAATTGGGCTACGCAGTTGGAAAAAGCCCGAGAATGTTACAACATGACTGTGAAAGAAGGTGAGGAGGATCCGCGCGATGTTGCAGGGACTGAGGTAACAATTTCAGACATAGCACAACCTATAAAGACTCAATAAGTCAACATAGGCTCAGATCTGGAGCCCAAATTTGTGAATATTGGGGACTATTAGGATGATGACACAATGCAAAAGGTCACTGAATTGTTGCATGAATACCAGGATCTATTCCCCACGAAGTTCTTGGAGTTGAAGGGCATTGTAGGAGATTTAGGATTTATGCACATCACTATGAATCTTGATACGAAACTAGTAAAGTCATGTCCATATCTACTTAACCCAAAATACAAAGAAAAGGTGCGAGAAGAGTTAGACAATATGATTAGTGCTGGCATAATTGAACTATTTGAGGAGTCAGAGTGGGTTAGCCCTATGGTGGTCCAAGAGAATAAAACTAAGGGAGACATAAGGATTCACATTTATCTTCACAAGTTGAATGATTCATGTTTCCATGATCCATTTCCAACACTGTTCACAGATGAAGTATTCAATAATGTTGGCGGGTAGGAAGCCTACTCATTTACTGATGGGTTCTCAGGGTACCACTAGGTCAAAATTGCGCCAGAGGATAGGAGCAAGACCACATTCGCTACTGAATGGTGTTAATTTTAGTACAATTTCATGCCATTTGGATTAAAGAATGCTCCAGCCATATTTTCCATAGTTGTTTTCACAACTTTCAAAGAGTATATCCACAAGTTTCTAGAGGTGTATTTTGATGACTATGTTAGCACTCCACCAGATCTCTGAAGGCTGAGAAGGAGACCATAAAAGGTAACCATAAACCATTTTGACCCAATAGATAGCTCTATTAGGCTAAGAGTGATATCTCAATGAGATTCACATCCAAATTAACTGGATCAAAGAGATTTTAGGCTAGATATGAAAATTAGGGTTTGGTTGATTTGGATTTTTGTGCTGAATGAAATTTGACCTTTAGAATCTAGGCTTGAAAACTATGGTAGGGTTACAAGAACAAAAATTGCAGGGGAATGAAGGGGCAAGGTAGGCAAGATCAAATGACCAAATAGGTTGTATGATTATGGTGTAGGATGAAAAGAGAGAGTAGGAACAAGCATATAAATATTACTCTTCATTCTTTAATAATAAATTAAACACAACATCATCATCTCGTCAAAACAGGACATGAATTACTCATGAATCCTACTTAAAGAACTATAAAGACAATGATTGAAAGTAATATATATTTAATGGAAAGAGAAAACACTCAATGAAGTGACTTTCTGAAGAGAAACATAGCCATACAAGCTCACCACATGAATCCCTAAATTTTAGCTGCAACTTTTCTCTGTATTCATTGTATTACTTGATCAAAATAGAATACACTACTTCAATGTCCAATGTTCCAACATCCAACCCTTGAAAATGATAAAAAAAGGCTTCATATATATACTGAGGTCGAAATCCTCCCTTGGAGGTCTAATTTTCCAGCAAGAAAGTCAAATACATGCATCTATCTGAAGTCAACTACACCCTAGGGAGGTTGCACAACAATTCCTCCTTTTCCTAACCACTAGAGACATATCCTCAAAGAAATAAATGGAGGATAAGATACCTATTAAAATCCATTTTTACCATTTAAATTTACATTTTTACTTTTACATTTATCCACATTCACCTTTTGACTTTTACAAAATTCAAGCTAGGAATTGTCAAAAATTACAGAGTGAAAATTCAATTAAAATCTCAAAAAACTAGAAAAAGCGTAGTTCCCTGTCGGAGGACATTTTTAGGAACCTTCCTAAAGTAAAAATTGAATATAAGAGAATGGTAAACTAGACCTATCTGTCTAGTTTCTATAACATCTTGAATTTTTTAAAATGCCCCATGGGAAGGCCTTCAAAAACTCATTCTCCCAAGACTGGTCAAAAAGCGCAGCATGGCCTCAAAAAACAAAGTAGAAAGGTGTTTTTTAGGTGGTTTTTGACCATTTTCTCCTTTGTTAGATCTAAGAAATCATGTCACCATGTATGCACTTAAGACTCCAAATCCATTGCTAAGGTGGATCATTTCCATCATAGGAATTTGAGGGAGGTTATTGAAATTGAGAGGCATCCTAAAAATCTCAACAGAAATGATGGGTGGAAATTAAGAGTTGGACTCTAGCCCTCTCTAGGTGATTTCTCCCCCTTGTGTTGTTTTCATTTTGGTCTAAAAAAAAATTCTTCTCTCTTTGTTTTATTCCCTTCCCTTTAGTTTTTTGATAATTTTCCACTCTTATCTTGTTACCTTTTTTCTCTTTTTCTTTATTATTGTTTTTGTTTAATGCCCTGTAATTATTTTCTTAACTTTTTCTAATTTGCTTAATTCTCAATTATATATATATATATATATACCCTTTCCCCGCTTATTTTTATTCTAGATTATTTTTTAACCCATTTTAATTATTTTTAACCCTTTTTATTAATATTTCTTAATATCGCAAAATTATTATTATTATTATTATTATTATTATTATTATTATTATTATTATTATATTTTTATATTTTTATTTATTTTATTTTTTATGCCCCCTATTATAATTCACCCCTATCCCTTAATATATTAACTATAATTTAATATTTTTATTAAATCATGAATTATTCTTTAATAATATTTCTTAAAAACTTAAAAACTTTTAATAATATAACTTTCTAACTAACCAAGTCAAATAACTGCTAGTTTTTATCGGCTAGTTCTTAACAGCTAGTTTTTAATGGATAGTTTTTTTAGCTATGACTAGGAAATGACACATCCTTAATATGTATTCAAAGAGATCATTTCCCTTATTCACCTTGTCCTGAGGATCAACCACATTATATGGTTCGAAACGTCGTCCAAATCCTAATGATGTGAATAATCCAAAAGATATTTATCTACATTTTCTTCCTGTACAAGTTGATGAATTGGGCTACCAGGTGTCCAAATTTGATGCACAAGTCATAATATATCCAATTCTTTCCAGAAAAATCACAGCGTGGCCCACGCTATGCTTTTTGCAGGGTGACAATTCCAAAAATTGCCAAATTTCTAGGTTTTCAGGAAAACTAAGCCTCACAGATGGAGCGATATCTCACTAACCATGAACGTTTTTGAAAAAATGAGAGGGGTTATTTTTATTTGGCATGTTAGGAAAAAAAATGTCCTCCATGTTTCCAATATTCTTCACTTCTTTTCCACAATCGTCTCTGCAAAAAGGTGACTTAAACAAGACATTGCACAGTCAGAAAAATAACTTGTGAAGATGTGAATGGATCTCTCATTCTATAATACCTATGTAAAATTGGAAGTAGGTTATTGTAAATTGTTATCTTAGGAAAAATAAACTCCTCTAGTTTCCAAAAAATCATCTTTTTTTAGCCACAATGTGTTCTGCAAAAAGGTGACTAAACATGACATTTCTGGAAAATGTGCCTTCAAAGATTTTTTCAAATTTCCAAAGTTTTCTCCAAATTTCCTAAAAATTGCTCCAGAGATGCCAAATAAGGTGTGTTATGCAATCATGGATGTATCAACAATCTTTTCCAGCATACCCTTGTCCTTTTGACTAATTAGGGTTTCCTTTGTAGTGTGATTTCAAGTAGGGTTTGTACTACTCAAGGTCTAGGTTCATGCCTTTGAACCAATATTCACCATGATTTGGTATTCCTGTAGCAAGATAGATAGCATATACTGAAAATTTGAAATCAATCCCTACAATGATGGCCTTTTCTCCTTTCAAATTGGTGGCAAACATATCTATGAGTTGCTCATGAAAACCTACCTCCTCCACTCTTTAACAAAACCCTAAACAATTGGCATCTTCAAAGCACTTTCTGATGAATGGTGAGGAGGTGATTTCATTATAGTTGGACGGCTCAAACCTTAATATATTTCCCCATTTTTTGTATTTTATTTTCTCTGATGGTGATGAATCAACTTCCATGATGAAACCCTAGATGATAGGAGGGAAGAACAGGGAAGGGAGTAAAGGGATAAAATGAGAGAGTTAGGGAAGTGGGATGGGAGTAGGAAAATTTAGGGAGATGGAAAGGGATTTTAGGACCTTAGGGAAGTGGAGGGAGATTAAAAGGATGAGGCAATAGGTCTAGGAAATTTTTACACAGGCCTATACTCTTGGTTGCCCAGAAAACGCAGCGAGTAGGGATAGGGTTTGGGGATAGATCTTAGCGAATGAAAGTGATAGGGGATTATGGTCTTAGGGATGTATTTAGGTGTGTAGGGGGTTAGGGTATGGCAGGAGAGGGAGTCTATGGTTTTAAAATTTAAAAACAAAGTCTTCAAGAAAAGCATAGCATAGGAAGAAATTGACAAATTTTCCACCATAGGAATGAAGATACTGAGTGAAATAGGGTGTAAAGTGGTTTAACTTAATTTTTTCACCCTTATGAAATATTTTGCTAAGCTTGGAGACCTTCTGTTGGGGTTCCCATGTTTTGGAAAGGTTGGAAATACCAAAATATGAGACAACATCATAACCACTTTCAGACCTCAGGATCTAGCCCTCCTGGGTCCAGAGAGGGATCCTTCTATGTTATATCAAAGGTGTATATGTCTTTGAAGCTCGAATGTTAAGATGTTAGGCTAGTTTTAGGCACAAGGTTTGTTTGTTTTGTTTGGTTTGGTTTGGTTGCTGGTTATCAGGAAAGAAGGGTTCAATGTAAGACCAGGATGAGCAAAGAGGGATAAGGCAGAGGTGAAGTATTCCAGAAAAGCATTCAAGACCATTGGGGAATGGATTCAAGAAAGGACTTGCTCACTACTCAATAGGTAGGCTTTCAATCGGGCTAGTCATCTGAAACAAAGGATCTTCAAGATGATTTTGTTATGTGGAAAGGTAGGAGGGGAGGAGATAACACAAATTCAGAGCACAAAGATATGGACCAACTGGTCGCACAAGGATCCTAGTGGACAGGGCTAACTCTAATCCCCAGTGTTCCCAAATCTTCCAGCTAAATCTATAACAAGAAACATCTAAGAACCGAATTCATTTAATTCATACATTAGAGAGCAAGCAATAACATCCACTACATTGGTTAAACCAACTGAAATCATTTCTCAGATAATACATTCAGAAGAGAAACATCAATGGCGAGGAGAGCAGAAACATAGGGTACCTAACAAGGGTAAATCCTATGCCAATATTCTGATGCAAGCCAGTAGAAACGACATGAAATGAATGTAAACACAAAGATAGGAAAACATCACCGCTACTTCAGATCAAGATCCAAATAAATGTGCTTGTCATATTAAATAACAATACCAATTAGGTACAACATTACCAATAGCTGAATACTCAGTCTGAAAACATCTCCTTCAACCTATCTTACAACTTTACACAGAGATTGTGTCTCAAAATAAACTACTTTCAGTTCTATGATAACTGATAAACAACCTTTTACAATGAGTTTCTTCATGAAATTATAGCTCCGGAGGAGCAGAGGAGGTAGGTGAAGAACTAAATGCAGCATTAAAACCTATGAAAAGAAAGAGGGTCGAAGCCCATTCTGTATAAATCTTGTGCATTAATCTCTGGTGTTCTTCGGGTGAACGAATGCTCTTCTTCCGACTTCAAATTACGCTGATATGAATCTGATGTACTCTGACAACAGTACTTTGTAGTACTCTGGTGCATAAACAAAAATGCTGAATGGGCTGCCATGCTTGTGAAACAAATGCCCTGGTATTTTTGGATTGTGGTTAAGGAGGAAAACTCCAGGAACACGGTAAATAATGGAACTGATATGGGCGCTTTTTCCTTTGGAATACTCTGCTGATGTGAAACCCTGATATACATGAATTTCTGTGTGCTGTACCTTCTGCATGATCCATGGGATCACTGATCTGGTGCTTTGCCTCCAAACCGATGTATTAAGGCTCAAGACCTTCAATGCTGAATCATTGAAATCCTTGATCATTAGCTGGTTTTTCTCAACTGCTCCATAAATGTCTTGATCTACAAAATCTGGACTTTAATGGCACCGGATAGGTTTCTTGCGGAGATTGAACTGTCCTGGGTAATATTTATGCCCCCGCTACCTTTTCGGACACCTCCCTGTAGTACTAGCTTCCAAATTCAACATTCTCTGCTCAACGTGTCGTTTACAATGATTCCTATGAATCAGGGCGATTTTCCGCCTCTGATAACCCTGCAAAATATAAAAACTATTAAGAAAAACATGCATGGGGTCGGATGATGTGGATGACTGTGAGGATGACAGTGGGACTGCGGACGAAAGGTGAAAAATGTAGAGGAATGGTGGAGAAATGCTTTGATGGAAGGTTGGCGGAAAGCAGAGAAATTTAACGTAAAAAACCTTAAACTTGACCTTTTGAATGAATATATAAAATGGGAGGGGAAAATGTACCGTGAGACACGTGGAGGTGATGTGGCGAGACCGGTTGACAACGGAATAGTCAAGAGTGGGGGGAAGACAAATGTGGACCGTCTGATCCCAGGAGGAGATCGACGCTGAAAAAATATGGAGGGTGATTGAATGTGGACCGTCGATCTGCAGATTAGATCGACGGTGGAGATTAATTGTATGGCACGTCGTACCCTGAGTTATTGTGTGTGCATCTGAGTTAACTATCGTGCATCTTCCGCGAGCGATAGCCGTTGGACGGCCCGCCCCAGATCGGATGGTCCACGGTAATATCGTTGGGCATCCGTTTCTGAACAATAATGCATGATGGACGACGGTTAATGCGCGAGGACGACAGTTTTGAAAAAGGTACAGGGGACGTGTGTCACACGATGTATGGAATCGTTGGCCGATAGGTAAATACCGCCTACGCCCGAAAGGCGGTGTAATGGAAACCAGATGGTTTTTGAACAGTGAAAGCGGGAGGGGACCACCGGGACAAGCGGATTCCGCACTGTCGGATCTGTACAGATCAACAGTTGAAAATGCACCTGATATGGATGAACAATGGGCCGTTGATTTGGTGAATTAACGAACGGCGGAGATGCGACTACGAGCGGTGAACGGGTTGCACGGTGAAAGCTGTGGGGGTGGCGATTGCCATCCATTCTGTGAAGATCAACAGCGCAGAACACAGCGTAAGAATTTAACAACAAAACAATCACATCGGAGTTTCTAGGTGATTACAAAGGAATTTTAATGTGCCACTATGTTTCTCCGATGCGATTAGCGCCTAAGGCTTAAGCGCTCGGTCTTGGGCTACGGGTATATGGGGAAATGGTTGAAAGGGGCTGGCAGGAAAGGGGCTAACCCCTTATTATGAAGAAAATATGGTTTTGGCTCGTTTTTAAAGCATTTTAAGGCTAGCCAAGGGCAATGATAGGGGAATGAGGGGGATTTTGGGAAGTTTTAGGAGAATAAGGGGGACTTTAGGGGAACAAAGGGAACTTTTACAAGAGGAAAAAGGGGTAAAGTGGGACATTCTGCAGAGGTACAAGGGGCACATGAAGCCCTTTAGGAGCACAATTTTTGCAATCATAGAGGCTTTAAAATGGGAATCAGCAGATGGGATTTCATTCATAGGGCAAAGGCACAGGAGACTTCAAGGATGATGTGTCTTAGGGGAGATGCATTCATTGAAGGCTCAGAAACAATTTAGCCCCTTACTTTGCTTGTCAATAAATTTATGGGGGGCTAACAGTGGCTCCACATGGGGATGGCTTCTTCTTGAAGGAGTCAAGAATTTAGAAAATAATCTTTGGTGTAGGCCAGATGCCTGCTACTTGGCACATCCCTTTCTTTCTCTGGATCAGCTGCCACAACATGATAGATACATCAACAGAGAGACTTTCCCTAACAATCTACCTACCCTTTCTACAATCCTAGCATTTTTTCTTCTTAGGGTGCATTTGAGCTAGCAGACCCTTTACATCATTTACTTTTTACAGACAAGAAAATAAAACTATCCTAATTCTACCCTTATTTCTCCATGAGACCAGATTAGACTGTTGGTCTCATATGTTTCTCTACCTAATCTAATGTCTGTTGGGATTAAACTGTCCAGCAGACTCCTCTATATTCTACAACAGAAATTTAAAAACAGCCAAACCAGGATTAGACAGTCTAGTTTGTTGTGGATCCAAGGCATAAATATAGTTTCTCGTGAATAGAAACTTGCAGAAAACCAGAAACAAAACTTGAAGGCTTGAAATCTGGAGTTTGGAGCATCCTTCCTTTCTTTGTGACTCAAGTTTTGAGCTTGTTAGAGTCACTTTTTCTTTCTTCATTACAGTTCTAGTTTTGGGCATGCTAGAGCTGATTCTTTTCCTTTTTTGCTGGTCCAGATTTTGAGCATGTTAGGACCAGCTGCTTTACTCTTTTGGCTCAGGTTTTGATCATATTAGAGCCAATATTTTTCACTTCAGAGGTTCAAGTTTTGAGCATGTCTGAACCCCTTCTTTCTCTCTGTTTTTTGAAACATTTTTCTCTTTTACTTGAAAACAAAAACTGCAATGGTATGTACAATGGAAATGAAAACTGGAAATTTAGAATCAGCAGAAGTAGTGTTTGAGCATCCTGCCATTGACAGGACCTCCAAACAGCTCTGTACCATCTAATTCCTATTGGAAGAAGGAATTTGGACCCACAATGGCCTGGATGATGTATGGACCTTGCCACAAACTGTCAAACTTGCCGTGATTTCCTTTATCCTCTCTCCTTGAATCCCACTTGAGAACTTTATCTTCAATTTTGAAATCAACAACTTTGGTTCTCTTTTCAAACAACCTCTTTATGTTTTCCTAAACTTTAACAGCTCTGTTATAGACTTCCTCCCTTGTTTGCTGAAGATGGATTGTTTGATTCATTCTCCTCACCATACCTTCTTCTTCTGTCTGTATCTCTTAAACTAGCTTGATCATTGGCATCCCAAGGCTGGTAGGGAACACTACTTCTGTACCATAGACAAGCTGAAATGGTGACATGCCAATGGACTTCTTTTTTGTAAGCCTGTCAGCCCACAAAGCATGTACTAGCTTGTTATGCCATGACTTTTTGTTCTCTTCCAAAAGCTTCTTGATGATGATCACCAAGCTCTTGTTTGATGATTCAGCTAATCCATTACCTTGAGGGCAATAGGCAGTTGAATGACCAAGTGCTATTTGATACCTGTGACAAAAATCAACCATTTTCTTGGATCTGAAAGAAGTAGCATTATCAGTGATTATTTTCCTTGGGCATCCAAACCGAGAGAGGATGTGACCTTCTATGAAAATAATGATGATTGAATCTGTGGAATTCCTAGTGGGTATGGCCTCTATCCACCTAGTGAAGTAGTCTGTGGCTGTTAAGATCCATTTGTGTTGCGCAGAAGAAGCGGGGTGGATTTCCCCAATAAAATCTAGGCCCCATTGCATAAAAGGACCTTCAACAATGATGGGTTGTAAAGGGAGGGGAAGGAGTTTTCTCTTGCCTTCAAAAATCTGGCATTTGTGGCAGGCAATTACCATCTTATGGAAATCTTTGAAAAGTGTGGGCTAATAATAGCCAGCCCTGAGTATTGTGTTTGCAATGGCCTTCCAGCTCAGGTGGCCTCCACACTCTCCAGCATGGAACTCTTGTTTAATCCTCTCTGCCTCGTTTTCAGGAAAACATTTAAGAAATAGGCCATTTGGATTTTTCCAGTATAAGAATTTATTCAAAATGCATTAGTTTCTGGCTTTTAGTTTTAAGAATCTGGCCTTGGTTTTTGAGAGTTCAAGAAGGGCTTTGAGGTGTGTAAGCACATACAAAATGTCAGAATACCAAGGAGAGCTCTAAAAAATTTCCTCAATAGTGGGGTCAGGCAATTCTTGTTGCTCATCCAAGGTATTTACCATGTTAATGTCTAGGGCTTGCAGATTTGATTAAGCCATTAATTGAGCTAGGCCCTGACCTTTAATCAATTTGGTGGGTTTTATCTCAAGGTCGTATTCTAAGATCACAGCAATCCATTTCCCCCTCTTCCCATCTGGGTCTTGGGACAATATGTCTTTAACCACTATGTTGGGCACATAGGCTATGGTGTGGGAATGCAGTATGTACACCCTAAATTCTTTCAAGGCCTTAATCAGAGCATAGGCCTGCTTTTCCATTATTTTTTATTTCAAGGGTGTGTCCCTTGGTGCT
The DNA here is from genome assembly GCA_034641835.2 of Pinus albicaulis. NCBI lineage: Eukaryota > Viridiplantae > Streptophyta > Pinopsida > Pinales > Pinaceae > Pinus > Pinus albicaulis. The sequence continues at coordinate 102,308 of JAXQQM020084588.1, forward strand.
TTGCTGAAAAAGGAAATTGGTTGTTCCATCCCCTCTGTGTTTTTCTACAGCAAGACTGCAACCACTGTATGCTCAGAGGAAAATGAAAAGATCAGGAAATCTTTAGAGAAATCTGGGATGATCAGAATAGGAGCTTGGGTGAGTGCAATTTTAATTGATTCAAAAGATTTTTTAGCTCCAACAGTCCATTTAACTCCCACACCTTTCTTCAGCATGTTAGTCATATTCCTAAGGTGTTTAGCTAGGTTGGGAATAAATCTCCTAAGGAAATTGATCTTCCCAATGAAGTACTGTAATTCTTTGATGTTTCTCGGGTGTGTGATTTGTAGTATTCCCTCAACTCTCTGTGGGTATATCCTAACTCCCTTTTCGGATATAATGTGGCCAAGAAGCTTACCTTCTTGCAGCCCAAACATAGTCTTTTTAGGATTTAGTGACAGACCAAACCTTCTACATTTTTCAAACACTTTTCTCAGATGTTCTAGGTGTTCTTCCTCAGTCTTAGAATAGACTGTTATGTCATCTAAATAAATAACAATGAAGTGTCCTATCTCATCTGAAAAATCTATATCCATCGCTCTTTGGAAGGTTGCACTAGCGTTCATCAGTCCAAAAGGCATTTTTACATACATAAAGGTGCCCCATGGAGTAGTAAAAGTTGTTTTGAGTTGATCTTCTGGGATTACTAGGACTTGGTTGTAACCTTAAAAACTATCCAGCAAGGAGATCCTTCTAGAGCCTACTACCCTCTGAAGAATATGTTCCATTTTTGGCAAAGGGTAATTGTCTTTGAGTGAGGCTCTATTAAGATTCATGAAATCTATGCACAATCTGATTTCCCCTGTTTTCTTCCTCACAGCCACTAAGTTTGATACCCAATTAGAGAACCTCACAGGCACAATTATACCCGCCTCATACATCTTCTTAATCTCTTTCTCTACTGCAGGAAATTTTTTTGGATTGATTCTGCGAAGTTTTTCTTTGAAGGGCTTCTAATTTTCTTTCAAGGGTATTTTATGTTGAATGATGTTTGTGTCATAGGCCTTTAAGTCTTCATAACTCCAAGAAAACACATCAATGAATTCCTTGAATAGGTAAATGTATTTTTTCTTCATGTCTGCCGGTAAAGACTTAGCCAGTTTAATCGTTTTGGGCTTATCTTCAGTGCCTATGTTGCATTCCTCAACATCGGAGTCTGCATGTTCTATAGTGGGATTTTTTGCTACATCATCAAAGTCAAAAAGGTCTTCCAAAGGGGCCAGACCTCGAGGTATCTTCTTGTCTTTGGTCTGCAGCATCTCTACTTCTTCACTATCTGTGTTTTCACATTTTGTGGTTGAGTTTCCAGTTTCTTCAGTTAGGGTGTTTATTTCTATGTTACAGGGTGGAGTTTCTTCATTAGAGGACTCCTCGTTTAGGCAGCTGCTCTCATATTTAGGGTCTGAATCAGAAAATCCAAACTCATTCCTGCCTATCAGGAAATCCTCAATCTGTTTATCACCTTCAAAAACCTACCAATATTTTTCATTGTCCAGCACTGCAAGTCTGAATTTGGTCTGAATGATGATTTGCTGATCGCTCGGAGTCTTAGGATATGAACTAGCTAGGCAAGCTAACCCGTTTGCACTGGAATTTTGACCCCTAGGAACAAACACTAATTGGTATTCAACAAATGTTTTCAATAAATCCAGAGTGTCATTCCTATAAGCTCTCAGCTTGGGGTGTTTCATTGTGTATTCACCATTTACCTATTTTATAACCAACTCTGAGTCTCCTTGCACAGTTATCCTACGGGCCCCTAATTTCTTTAGCACAGTTAAACCAAGGATGAGGGCCTCATATTCTGCAATATTATTTGTATGTTTGAAACGTAGATTGACAACGTGGCTCTCTGCATAGTCACTCTATGTGTTATGTATCCACACGCCTGCTCCAGCAGTTCTTCTAGTACATGACCCATCAAAGTTCATTTCCCATAGGGGTTCATTTTCCGTTTCCTCATCATTCCCTTTCCTACAGCTGGGTTTTCCATTGTGTTGCGTTATAAGGTCTATACTAGGTTGTGGATTGTATTTTTTTTCATGATATGCATGGATTTCAGAGAGTTGACTAGCTTGCTACTTGCGTTCTGTTTCTGGTTCACTCAGAGTTTCATTTTCGGTGTTCTGCCCATGGTTTTATACATCGTTTTCTTCTGAGTCTAGGGTAGCCATTATATTAAAATCCATGGGCTCCGTGTCATTTTTTGTATCTCTATTTTCTGGTGCTGATTCTCCTAAGGATTGGTCATTATAAAGGATGAAAGAATCCAGGTCTGTGTGTACAGAGTATAATGGTGTGTTTTCAGGTTTCTCGGGGCTACTGACCAAGAATTTCATTTGAGCCTCTCTATACAGTCTTCTAAGTTGGCTGAATATAGGGATAGTGGCATATGAGCCATCCATCTGCATCGTGCCTTGTAGCTTGGCTCCCCATGATCTAGATAGTAACATGCCATACTTAGGTGGCACATCTGCTACCACCACATCCATGACCATACATTTAGCAGGAATCTGTGTAAGGTTCACACATAAATATTTGATTAGGAAAAGACACTTTACTCTACTAGATTCGAATGAATACAGATCTTTATATGGTCGGGTTATCATTAGGCCTAGTCTCTCCATCACTACCTTATGGATTAGATTGTGTGATGCTCCAGAGTCATGCATGGCATTATGAAGGATCTTGTCATGAATGTTGAGGCTGACATAAAAAGGTGGAACTACCCCTTCCTGAAACTTTCCCTCAATATTTGGACCAAAAAAGAGGGTAGGTTGATCATCACTCAGATTTACAATGTCATTGTTCTCACCTAAATTTAATGCTTTCAAAATTTGGCCTTTATATACATCCTGAGTGGCCAGCTCAGAGAGTGGGATAAAGATTTTAATTTTTGCGATCTCACTCTCTAGACTGAAAGTGAACTGACTCTTTGCAATGTTCGACTCTGTTTTGTTTGCCACTACCTTAGTGGCTGAATCAGTGTGTTGATTCTCGTTATGTACAATGTTTGAGACTATTTTATCAAGAGCAATAGCTGCAATGTCAGTGTTGCTAGCTGTTTTACCTTGTGTATCAGAGTTTTGGTTGTCCCTTCCTTTGTTCTTTCCAGAACTCTCAGCTGTTGATTTGTTACTTTCAACAGTTGCTTTAAAAGTTCTCTCAGGTCTTTTCTTGATGGTTACCTCAGAATCTTTTGGTTTGGTCATTTCTAGGCTCTTCTTGCTTCTAAGTTCATATTTTTCCCTGACCTGCATCATTGCATTTTCAAATCCTAATCTGTAATCCTCAGTTTCTAACCATTCTTCATCTCAACATGAGGGAGAAGGCTGATCTTCTTCTGTGGAATAGTTATTGATTGAATCCTCTGTTTCAAACATGTTTATTATGTTCCCTTCAGACTCTTCTATGATCCCCTCATCTTCATCGAGAAAATTCTCTTGAAATGGGGGAATAACTTGTTGATCTGATTCTCTTTGTCTGTTGGGAGTGTTATTGTTTCTTCTAAAGTTTTGGTTCTGGTTTTGAATTCTATTCTGGTTACTAACTATGACAACCATTTTTTCCATCATTTGGTATAGCTTGTCCACATTTTTGGCTAGATGGTCATGATTTGGGTCAGACATGGAGGCTACATTATCCTCTTTATATGTTACCCTCTTCTCAGATCTCAGTCTTGCTCTTTTCTCCATCAGATTTGCCTCTATGTTCATTGCTCCTTTCTGCATGTCCTCCAATGTATTGTATTCCTTATCCCTAAGTTCATAGGCCATGTCAGCATCAAAGCCTTTAGGGTATTTTTCTAGGGCCATGCCTTGAGGAGGTTTCATATGTGGAGGGAGGGCATTGTAAATGCTGTTAAATCTTGTTGTGTAATCATGGACACTCTCTCCTACGTTTCTTTTGAGGGTCATGTATTCTGCTAGGAGTTGGCGAGGATTTTCCCTAGCTTCCCATTTTTTTATGAAAGTCTGATATAGATCTGGAAGGTCATTTATGCTACCTGGAGGTAGGCCCTTAAACCATTTCTTTACATCACCCCCTAAGCTCTGGGAAAAGATTCTCATTTTGACTGTATCATCATCTATTTCCAAGTAGTCAAAAGAATCTTCCATCTTATCTACATGTTGTTGGGATGTGATGGACTCCTTTGCAGTGAAGTGTGGGATATTTGACTGATAATCATTTGGCAAGGGTACTAGAGGTTGAGGTAAAACCAGGGGTGCGTAACAGGCTGCCATGATGATGTTTTTATGAGGTAAAAGGTTGACTTGGACCGCTGGTATGTGGATGATAGGGATATTATGACCAACAGAAGACTAATGAGCAGATCTAGGGTGACTGAGCCCCAAGTTTTGTATCAAATGTATATCAGGAGGCGTAGAAGGAGGGGTATGTCTATTCCCAATATGTCTACCACTTTGGGGTGGTGAACTAGGAAGCTCAGGGTCTGGCTAGTCTAAAATACTAAATTACCTAGTTCTAGGTAATCTATTAGGTAGGTCTAGGTCAAGGTGAAAGTGTGATAGAGCTGTAAGATCTTCTTGTGCGGAGTTAGCTCTATGGATGTGGCTGGAAATAGTTCATATTTTAGGTGTAGGAGCTCCTTTGAGGATACTCTCAGGGTTGTCAACTATTTCAGGTGGGTCTGGGTTAGGGTAAACTCTTGTATGAATGGTTCTGGAAGCCAGAATGTTGTTTTCTAACCAAGCAACTTAACCCTACTTGTTACTTCTACTATGGTTGATGTTGTTATGGAGGCTGGTCTCTCAGTGGAGTCTAATGTGAAACCGAGACAATTAGCAGGCCTACTGATCACCAGTGGAGTCTTTAAAACGTTTTAATGAATATGGAGTCACCAGGTGGAAAGGTTTAGGATGTTTTTGGAGGGTACACTGTCCACCACAGTTCTTATGAGATGTTCTATTTCGAGGATATCTTCCAAAAACATCAAACTCTATCTAGAGATTGACTGGGAGGGAATTTACTAGATATGTCACCTCTGAAAGAGTGTGAGATCCGGAGGCTACCTGGCCCTTTCCAGACTCTCTCCAAGAGTATGGGGAAAACACAACATTGGTATAGAGGTTGATGTGAGGATAGGACTGTTTAACTGCCAACCTAACCAAATATTGTAGGTTTTTGAATGCCTAATGATGTAGAAAGATGCAGAATACTTAGAATGTCCCTAGCGAAGTCGCCATTATGTTGGGGTTCCCATGGTTTGGCAAGGTTGGAAATACCAAAAGATGAGACAAAATCAGAACCACTTTCAGACCTCAGGATCTAGCCCTCTTGGGACCAGAGAGGGATCTCTCTATGTTAAATCAAAGGTGTATATGTCTTTGAAGCTTGAATGTTAAGATGTTAGGCTAGTTATAGGCACAAGGTTTGTTTGTTTTGTTTGGTTTGGTTTGGTTGCTGGTTATCAGGAAAGAAGGGTTCAATGTAAGACCAGGATGAGAAAAGAGGGATAAGGTAGAGGTGAATTATTCCAGAAAAGCATTCAAGACCATTTGGGAATGGATTCAAGAAAGGACTTGCTCACTACTCAATAGGTAGGCTTTCAATCGGGCTAGTCATCTGAAACAAAGGATCTTCAAGATGATTTTGTTATGTGGAAAGGTAGGAGGGGAGGAGATAACACAAATTCAGAGCACAAAGATATGGACCAACTGGTCGCACAAGGATCCTAGTGGACAGGGCTAACTCTAATCCCCAGTGTTCCCAAATCTTCCAGCTAAATCTATAACAAGAAACATCTAAGAACCGAATTCATTTAATTCATACATTAGAGAGCAAGCAATAACATCCACTACATTGGTTAAACCAACTGAAATCATTTCTCAGATAATACATTCAGAAGAGAAACATCAATGGCGAGGAGAGCAGAAACATAGGGTACCTAACAAGGGTAAATCCTATGCCAATATTCTGATGCAAGCCAGTAGAAACGACATGAAATGAATGTAAACACAAAGATAGGAAAACATCACCGCTACTTCAGATCAAGATCCAAATAAATGTGCTTGTCATATTAAATAACAATACCAATTAGGTACAACATTACCAATAGCTGAATACTCAGTCTGAAAACATCTCCTTCAACCTATCTTACAACTTTACACAGAGATTGTGTCTCAAAATAAACTACTTTCAGTTCTATGATAACTGATAAACAACCTTTTACAATGAGTTTCTTCATGAAATTATAGCTCCGGAGGAGCAGAGGAGGTAGGTGAAGAACTAAATGCAGCATTAAAACCTATGAAAAGAAAGAGGGTCGAAGCCCATTCTGTATAAATCTTGTGCATTAATCTCTGGTGTTCTTCGGGTGAACGAATGCTCTTCTTCCGACTTCAAATTACGCTGATATGAATCTGATGTACTCTGACAACAGTACTTTGTAGTACTCTGGTGCATAAACAAAAATGCTGAATGGGCTGCCATGCTTGTGAAACAAATGCCCTGGTATTTTTGGATTGTGGTTAAGGAGGAAAACTCCAGGAACACGGTAAATAATGGAACTGATATGGGCGCTTTTTCCTTTGGAATACTCTGCTGATGTGAAACCCTGATATACATGAATTTCTGTGTGCTGTACCTTCTGCATGATCCATGGGATCACTGATCTGGTGCTTTGCCTCCAAACCGATGTATTAAGGCTCAAGACCTTCAATGCTGAATCATTGAAATCCTTGATCATTAGCTGGTTTTTCTCAACTGCTCCATAAATGTCTTGATCTACAAAATCTGGACTTTAATGGCACCGGATAGGTTTCTTGCGGAGATTGAACTGTCCTGGGTAATATTTATGCCCCCGCTACCTTTTCGGACACCTCCCTGTAGTACTAGCTTCCAAATTCAACATTCTCTGCTCAACGTGTCGTTTACAATGATTCCTATGAATCAGGGCGATTTTCCGCCTCTGATAACCCTGCAAAATATAAAAACTATTAAGAAAAACATGCATGGGGTCGGATGATGTGGATGACTGTGAGGATGACAGTGGGACTGCGGACGAAAGGTGAAAAATGTAGAGGAATGGTGGAGAAATGCTTTGATGGAAGGTTGGCGGAAAGCAGAGAAATTTAACGTAAAAAACCTTAAACTTGACCTTTTGAATGAATATATAAAATGGGAGGGGAAAATGTACCGTGAGACACGTGGAGGTGATGTGGCGAGACCGGTTGACAACGGAATAGTCAAGAGTGGGGGGAAGACAAATGTGGACCGTCTGATCCCAGGAGGAGATCGACGCTGAAAAAATATGGAGGGTGATTGAATGTGGACCGTCGATCTGCAGATTAGATCGACGGTGGAGATTAATTGTATGGCACGTCGTACCCTGAGTTATTGTGTGTGCATCTGAGTTAACTATCGTGCATCTTCCGCGAGCGATAGCCGTTGGACGGCCCGCCCCAGATCGGATGGTCCACGGTAATATCGTTGGGCATCCGTTTCTGAACAATAATGCATGATGGACGACGGTTAATGCGCGAGGACGACAGTTTTGAAAAAGGTACAGGGGACGTGTGTCACACGATGTATGGAATCGTTGGCCGATAGGTAAATACCGCCTACGCCCGAAAGGCGGTGTAATGGAAACCAGATGGTTTTTGAACAGTGAAAGCGGGAGGGGACCACCGGGACAAGCGGATTCCGCACTGTCGGATCTGTACAGATCAACAGTTGAAAATGCACCTGATATGGATGAACAATGGGCCGTTGATTTGGTGAATTAACGAACGGCGGAGATGCGACTACGAGCGGTGAACGGGTTGCACGGTGAAAGCTGTGGGGGTGGCGATTGCCATCCATTCTGTGAAGATCAACAGCGCAGAACACAGCGTAAGAATTTAACAACAAAACAATCACATCGGAGTTTCTAGGTGATTACAAAGGAATTTTAATGTGCCACTATGTTTCTCCGATGCGATTAGCGCCTAAGGCTTAAGCGCTCGGTCTTGGGCTACGGGTATATGGGGAAATGGTTGAAAGGGGCTGGCAGGAAAGGGGCTAACCCCTTATTATGAAGAAAATATGGTTTTGGCTCGTTTTTAAAGCATTTTAAGGCTAGCCAAGGGCAATGATAGGGGAATGAGGGGGATTTTGGGAAGTTTTAGGAGAATAAGGGGGACTTTAGGGGAACAAAGGGAACTTTTACAAGAGGAAAAAGGGGTAAAGTGGGACATTCTGCAGAGGTACAAGGGGCACATGAAGCCCTTTAGGAGCACAATTTTTGCAATCATAGAGGCTTTAAAATGGGAATCAGCAGATGGGATTTCATTCATAGGGCAAAGGCACAGGAGACTTCAAGGATGATGTGTCTTAGGGGAGATGCATTCATTGAAGGCTCAGAAACAATTTAGCCCCTTACTTTCTTCTTACCAAAAATTATGGGGCTAACACCTTCTACAACCCTATAGAATATTTTCAAGACAAAGCGTAGCTGCTCTGCAAAAAGCGCAGTGTGTGAAGGAAAATCACAGCGCCAATTTTCTGGCCACTTTTGGAAGCCTTCCTGAACTATCGTAAACAACTATGATAATATTCCATTTATCAATGGGAATGGAATGTAAATACTCACACTAACATTAGCTTTATTTGCATGGAAAATTGGAGGTACTAAGAAATGACTGCAGACCAAGTAGCCTTACCATTGGGCATGTAGTCCAAAAAAAAAGAAGAGAATTTTTGGCTTGAGGGGTCCTAACCTAGGTTCAGATTTAAGGTTTTCCAAAAAACCCCTATACTACTGGCCCTTTTGGAAATGACATGCTTGCGCAGGCCAAGGTCTCACCTGAAGTAGTATGGGAGGGTGTTGGAACCAGGTTTCCGCACCCTGAGAGAAAGAGAGTTAATAGAGGTAGCCTTGTTAAGATCTATCAGATTTGCGCAGAAGAAATATTATCGCAGAACCTTTAACAGTATATGTGTAGCATGCAGAGTTCATAAACCCACAGATAACATAAATAAGAAACTATTACTAATCATATCTCAGTAACACCTTCGCATCCACGTGCACACCAATATTAATCGATAAACTAAATTGTTATAGGTTAATTTGGGCACCATTCCCAATGACCTGGTTAACTGGACATCATCGCCAGGATTGATGAATAGGGTCTATCATCCCTTATCATTTCAGTTGCTACATGCCCTAAGACAAAGAACAAGGACAAATCATCTATGACTTCCATTGCAAGGTTTCCAAGATTTGAAGTTTATATTATAACACCTATGAGCTCACTGTTGGAGCAGGGTCTCCCAAAGGCTATGAATTTTTTCCATTTTTGTATAATTTTTTATTGTTTAGTCTAATGTAGGGGTTTTGGGGTGGGTCAAAGCCCCTAATGCATTATAAATGGGTCAAGGGTAGACCAAGAGTCCGCAAACCATGATTTGCAGACCATTGGATGCATAGGCTAAATCGCTATAAATAGATGAACCTTTTTTGAGTCATAGGTAGGAATGAATAGAGATTGATGTGAAGTACGAATTGTTAGATCTGTGGTAGGGTTGTTTGGGTTAGGACTCCTACTGGTTGTGTGCATGGAGATCCTCTGTCTTGCTGTGTGCGGACCCTGCTGGTTGTGTGCGCAGGTGGTAATTTGGGGAATGTAAGAGGATATTTGGGTAATAATATAGATGTGCAGAAGTATTGTGGATATTTGATGTTATCTAGATCTATTCTGTTATGGTTAATTCAGACTTGAGTTATATGATCATGTATCTATTATAAGCTGTGAACTGTTTGTGTTTATGTTGTGAAACCAGCTCCAAAAATAGAAGAAAAGAGATATCAATGCCTTAGAAATAAACCACTTCGAGGGGGAAACCTCCAATACATTACATGAATGAACAATTCTTGGATGATACAAATGACAAAACCTCCTTTCTATATATAGGAGTCCATGGGGCCACAATGTAATCCTAGACGACCTAACAATAATAATTTAAGGGCACAATAATAATAATATGGGGGTTACAAGGGTACAATAATAACAATAAGGGGGTTACACTAACAATAATAAGGGACTATACTAGTAATATAGGGACCTAACATGCCCCTCTCCTTCAAAAAAGTGTTTTCCTCAACGCTTGAGCTCTGGGTGCTTCTGTATAAAATTCTCATCCTCCCATGTAGAATATTCAGTGGGTAAGTTCTTCCACTTCATGAGATACTCTGAAATTGATCGATTTTGTAGCTATCGAGTTTTGGTTTCCATGACCGCTTCAGGTTCCAATATGATTTTTCCTTCCTCATCAAGTTTTGGCAATATTTTTTGAACTAGAAGATTTTCACCTATAACCTTCTTTAAGCATGAAACATGGAAAATTGGATGCACTCGTGAAGCAGGAAGCTCCAATTTGTATGTCGTAGTACCAATATTTTGCAACACCTTGTAAGGACCATAGTACTTTGGCGATAATTTATTATCCTTCTTAGCTTTCTTGAGGGACATTTGTTTGTATGGTTGTAGCTGTAAAAATACCCAGTCTCTTACATCAAAACTTTTCTCGCTGTGATGTTGATCTGCCTGTTGTTTCATTTGATTTTGTGCCCAATTTAGGTTATCCTTTAAGGGTTGGAGAACTTCTTGTTGATGCTCGATGTGATCTTCCACTACTTGAACCTTATAATTTTCTCTTAAAGAGGATGTGATGGATGGTGGATGATATCCATAAAGTGCCATAAATGGGGTCATTTTTGCTACAATATGGAAGGAAGCGTTATACCACCATTCAGCAAGAGGTAACCACTTGAACCATTGTGTTTTCTTATCAGATACAAAACAATGAAGATATCCTTCCAAATAGTTATTCACTATCTGAGTTTGACCATCAGATTGAGGATGATAAGATGAGCTATGAGCTAGTTGAGTATCCAAACAATAAAATAATTTCGTCCAAAAATTTCCTATACAAATGGGATCTTTTTTGCTTACCATAATCTTTGGGTTTCCATGTAGATTTTGAATTGTTTCCATAAATACAGTAGCAAATGTACTTTCTTTATATGGATGAGATAATGCATAAAAGTGTGCATACTTGGCAATTCTATCAACTACCACAATGATGACACTCTTTCCTTTAGACTTAGGTAAACCTATGATAAAATCCATTGAAATCTTTGCCCAAAGTTGACTTCGAATGGATAAAGGATTTAGAATATGTGAGGTCATAATTTTCTCAACTTTATTTTGCTAGAAAACCAAACAATCCACCACAAACTTTTGAATATCAGATTTAAGGCCATCCCAAAAAAAATATTTCTCCACCCTGTGGTAAGCTTTTAAAAATATTGAGTGTCCTCCTAAGGGAGAAGTGTGCAATTCTAAGGGACTATTTTATTTTAGTTTGGAATTATTACAAAGATATAAGGGATATTTGTACCATAGGAATAATTTTCCAGCCAAATGTATCAGATGTACTAGATCTTGCTACAAATTTTGAATGAGTGTCCACACTTCTTCATCCTTCTTCCATTCATCTCTTTCGTTCTCGTTATCCAATCTAGTTGGATAATAGAAAGGTACAAAGCAATGCTTCCACCTCTTCATTCTTCTTAAGAGTGCATCTACAACAACATTTAGCTTCCTTTTTTTGTAGATTATTTCAAAGTCATAACCCAACATCTTTTTGACCCATTTTTTCTCTTCCGAAGATAGTCTCTGTTCCAAAAGTGTTTAAGACTATCATGATCAATTCTTTACCTTTTTTACCTCAAGTGTCTTCCCATTAGGTAAGTTCTCCATTTCTTTAGTGCATGCAAGATTACAATATTTCCTTCTCATAAATAGGTTTCTGTAAATACTTTCCTTTGATTGGATGACTTTCAAAATCAATGGGTATTCCTTCTTGCATTAAAACAACACCAATTCCATTTCCTAAAGCATCACATTCCACAATAAAGGTTTTTGTGAAGTCTGGCGTAGCTAAGACTTGTGCTAGGCACATTGCCTCTTTAAGATGTTCAAAGGCCTTAGTTGCTTCAGGAGTCCATGAAAATGCATCTCTCTTCAATAATGTTGTTAGAGGTGCTGCTATTCTCCCATAATTATTAACAAACTTGCAATAATACCCCGTTAACCCGAGAAATCCTCGCAACTGCTTTATGGTTGTGGGGACTTTCCATTCCTTAATGGCTTTAATTTGTTAAATGGTCTAACTAACACCCCTCGTGAGATACAATATGACCCAAATATTCCACCTCTTGTACTCAAAAGAAAACATTTGGATGTTTTTTCATATAATTGTTTCTCCTACAATAGTTTTAGCACCCTATCAACATGTTGAACATGATCCTTCCAAGACTCGTTGTAGATTAGTATATCATCAAAATACTAACACAAATTTTTCTAAGGAAGGGTTTGAAAATGGAATTCATCAACCCTTGAAATGTAGAAGGTGCATTGGTGAGGCCAAAAGGCATGACCAAAAATTCATAATGACCCTCATGAGTTCGAAATGATGTTTTTGGAATATCTTACGTCTTCATTCTAATTTGATGATATCCTGAACAAAGATCCAACTTGGTAAAATAAATTTCTCCATGTAATTCATCCATTAATTCATCAATCGCAGGAATGGGAAATTTATCTTTAATAGTGAGCTTATTGAGCTCCCTATATTCCAGACACATGTGCCATGATCAATCCTTCTCAGGTACCAATACTATAGGAGTAGAGAAAGAACTTTGACTAGGTTGAATTATACCCGCCTCTAACATTTCTGCAATCATACGTTCAATTTCGCTCTTTTGGAAATAAGGATATCTATAAGCCCTGATGTTTGGAGGACCACTCTTGGAATCAAATGAATAGCATGATCATGATAAAAAATAGGTGGGAGTCCTTTTGGGAGTTTCAAAAAAACCTTGGAATGATTGTCCAAGACTTTTTGGAGATCCTAAAAATAGATGATTTTGATGTTGGAACTTCTAGTGAGCACAATTGTGCAATCACATCTCATTCTTCTTTCTTCAGAAGATTTTTCATGCCATTAGAGCTTATTATCTTTCCCAGATTCCCTGGGATACCCCATAATTTGACTTCCTTTCCTTCTAAAAAAAATTCAAGAAAAGTTCTTGAAAATTAAAAGCTACCATCCCCAAAGGTTTTAACCATTGTACTCCTACTACAACATCAACACCTCCCATTGGAATGGAAAGAATTGGACTATTCAATACATAGTCCCCCATGGTTGGCTTCATATTATGGAATTTTCCAAAGAAATTTATAGCTCCTCCATTTGCAACCATCGCTTGACATTCTGGTGCTAAGTATAGGAAACAGTTCAATTCCTTGGCTACCTTACAATGAATAAAATTATGGGTACTACCCGAATCAATCAACACTATCACCTTTTTCTTCTTGATATGTCCTTCTATCTTGAGAGTTTGAGGAGTGGTAATTCCTACCAATTCATTACACAATATGGTTAGACTCATTTCTTCCTATTCTAGGGTTGGTTCCTGGTGTATATCCTCTTCTTCTTCATTTTCTTATTCCTCTTCACAATCTATGTAAAATAATTTATTCTCAGCACACTTATGACCTTTAGTGTATTTGCTATCACAACTATAGCAAATCCCTTTTTCTCTTTTTTCTTCCAATTGTTGTGCTGTCAAACTTGTAGGTTGTTGAAATCTAGGAGTAGAAACACTTCCCTCTTTATAGAAGTGAGTGGTAGGCTTCCTTGTCGCCATAATTTTACATTCAATTTTTCTTGCCAACCTGAATGCCTTCTCCAATAAATCAGGTTCCAAAACGCAAACTTATTGTTGGATGTTATCCTTTAAAGTATCTATGAAGAAATAAATCTGTGTTCCTCTGGAATATCAATTACCCTTATATTCAATTTTTGGAAGTCCTCAATGTGCTCCCCCACTAAACCCTTTTGTTTGAGATTTATCAATTGGCTAAAGAAGGTGTTTCTCTTTGTATCCTCAATGTTATTATTTCCCTCTATAAAAATTAACATGACACTTTACAGGAGAAAAGCCATCGATACCATACAAATGTATTTTGTTCTAAATGTAAAGTTGCAATGTGTAGCTTTTGTGTGTTTTGCACATTATTGAGATCAAAATATTGCTCCATCTGTAGTATCCATGTTACAAGATCATTTCCATCAAAATTCCTCATATCCATTTTTGGAATATGGTGGTTCTTCCCGCCAGCATTAGAGTTTATGAAATCATGATTAGCATTTATTTTGTTCTCATCATGAGTTTCCTCTACTATCTTTTCACCATTAGGAAACATTTGTTGTATAAACTTTGTCAAACCTTTCATGTCTGATTTTAGATCATTCTTCATGTTTTCCATCTTAGCTTCCATGTCATCCATCTTAGACTCCATTCCAGCTTCCATTCCATCCATATTATCTTCCATTCCATTCTTCAAACCATCCATCTTAGATTCCATGCCTTTCTTCAAAACTTCCATGTCATTTTTTGTTGCTCTTTGCGAGAGCGAAATTTGTTGCACTTTCTCTTGTAATTTTGATATGTCATGTTGTCATTCTTCGTCTTCATGAGTCATAGTAGAGCCTTCTAAAGGCTTAATGGGTGTTGCATTATTTTTAGAGGCCATTTGAGAATCCAATACTGATATCTATTCTATAATATGCCCTTGGAATCAATTCAACTTGATTCTTCAAACAAGACTTATGCAATTCGGAAAAAAAAATACACACTTTTTACTTGCTTTTGAGGAGCTCGATATTGAAATTGACTTATATCTATAATTGCAGATCCTCAATTTCTGAAATTCAGCCCTATAGTAGTCCTCTAAAGTTTCTTTCCAATTCCATAGGTCTGACTTGATTTGGATTCTTCAAGGAAAAGTTATGTCCAATCTCCCACAATGACCTAATTATGGACTGGTTTAGTAGAGTGAACTTGTACGACTTGCTACGTGTTACTGTTTTCTCTTTTTTATCTGCAATTTATAGACAGGAAACTACAGTCCATGTAATTCTAGCCACTTTTTATAGAATTCCAATCCGATGATCAAAGAGAGAGATGAATATTTTCCTTAGGATCACCTCTTTGAGATGAAATTCAGGAGCCTGAAAAAGACCTAACTTCCACAAATCATATCTCCAAAAATGTTGTGAACCAAGCTCTGAAATTTTGTGATGATGTTCCTCAGGATTTCCGCTTCATGCTATAAAAATTTCAACTTATGAACTTTCGTATAAAAAATTTTATAGCGAAAATTCTGCGATGAAATTTTTAAGTGAAATTTAGGAGACTACAAAAATACCTAACTTTCATAGATCATATCTCCAAAAATATTGTGAACCAAGCTTTAAAATTTTTTGAGGATGTTCCTCAGGATTTTTACTTCACACTATAAAAATTTCATCTTCTAAACCTTCGTAGAAAAAAAATTATAGCGAAAATTCCACGATGACCTATTTGGAGCAATGAAACCCTAGAATCCCAAGCTCTGATACCAAATGTTGTGAAACCAGCTCCAAAAATAGAAGAAAAGAGATATAAATTCCTTATAAATAAGACACTTCGAGGGGGCAACCTCCAATAAATTACATGAATGAACAATTCTTGGATGATTCAAATTTAAAAACTTATTTTTCATATATAGGAGTCCATGGGGCCACAATTTAATCCTAGTCGACCTAACAATAATAATTTAAGGGCACAACAATACAAATATGGGGGTTACAAGGGTACAATAATAACAATCTGGGGGTTACACTAACAACATAAGGGACTATACTAGTAATATAGGGACCTAACAGTTTATGGTAAATGTATTTGTGATTTGTTAATTTGCTACGAATATACTGTTCTGTGATTATAGCTGATAGTGCCCACATGGATGTGAGCCTATTAATTAGATCTGATAAAATTTATTCTGGTTATTTATTGAAACTCCTATGAATGACCTCTGGTTGTATAGATCTAATAGTTGTGGACCGGATTAACTTACCTGCTCTCTCCTAGGGTGCACAAACCTGGTTCCAGCACCCTCCCATATTGCTTCAAGTGAGAATTTGGCCTACGCAAGCAGGTCACTACCGAAAGGGCCAATAGTATAGGGGTTTGTTGGAAAACCTTAACCGCCAAACTTTAGTCAAGACCCCTCGAGCCAACAAATGGTTCCATTTCCATGACCGGGAGCATTTTTAGAGAGATCTGGTAATGCCAAGGCTATATTGGAAACTTGAGAGAAAATAAATTGATGAATAGTTTGAAATAAAAATTCAGGAATTCACAGTAAAAGAAAATCACAATAAGAAGTTGAACACACAAGAGTGGAAGAATAAGTATATTTTCATAGCTATCAATGAGATCTTATTTGTAACAATTGCGATTGAGCTCCAGGAGTGGTTCGCAAGGCTAGTCGAGTTTTAGAAGTGTTGGAAAGACGAGCGGGTCACACAGTTGACCCCAAAATGGATCTTGTAGCTAGAAAAGACGGACAACACCATTACTCACACAGTAGATCACTGGGTGGATAGTGTGATAAGAGGATTTGTGACATAATTTTCAGTCAATCAATTTGTATCCTACTCAGAAGTGGAGCGGAGGTTCTTCAAGGGTTTCCGGGGTAAGTTTTTGAAAACTTTTCCATTACTGATTAAGATATTTTTGTGCAAAAAAATAATCTTGTGTAGCCATATGGATTGAATGAGCTCCGACCAGAGCGAGGGCACAATGTGCAGTGGTAATTACTATAGAAATAACCAAGAAGGGGACCGAACTATCTACAGTCTAGTAGGGAATTTTGCTACACATAGCCCTCCATCGACACCACTGTCAAACCCTCATAGGGGTAAAAACTCACCTCCACCCCCACCGAAAGACGATATGGTTGCGCAAATGAAGCTACCTACCATCAAAGGCATGAGTGATGAGGAAATGGATCAGTGTTGGTTTGTCATCAGATCGGTATGGACTATGCAGAACATAGTAATTGATGCAATGAAGTGGGCACAATTATTCCTTGCTTTTGAAGGCTGAGCTGTGGACTAGTACATGGGATACATTGACCAACATGCGAATGCAACTATCGAGGAAATTAAGAATGCGTTAAAATAGTAGTTCAAGAAACCTAAGTCCTACTCTCAGATGGTAAATTATTTGAAGGATTTCAAGCAAGGACCATCTCAGTCTATGTGGGAAGTAGATCAATGATTAAAGAAAATGATGAGAGAAGGAGGATTCCAGTATGATGATAGGAAAAACACGGAATGGTTCATTGTTATGTTGTTTCCCCACCTGCGTGTACCTATGGGTCATCAAGCCATTGAAACACGGGAGAAGGGCTTGGAGGTTGCCATGAAACTGGAAGCTGTGCCAAGAGATGATACCTAGTTAGGTGTACAATAGATACAAGGCCAGCTAGAAGCAATGCACATGGAGATCCAAAACCTACGCAAGGAGCGAGGGACGGAGGCTAGCCCCCAAAGATGGTGCATACAATGCAGGGTGAATGGCCACACCAAAGATAATTTCTTGCTGCTTGTAGACTACATACAGGTCGAGGGACCTAGCCCGTTGCACCCTAGGGAAACTGCTGGACCAAGTGGGCCAGCGCTATGCTGCGATGACTGTCGTGTTGTCAGGTTACATGATACCAACCGCTACCCTCACCTTGCTGCATATATCCCATAAGTAAAACAATAGTGGTGTAGGTTTTGTAGGTATGGAGGACACGAAGAACAGAACTACCAAACGTATGATCTGATGATCGACCAAGGAAATCTATATAGGGTACAGTCGGACCCCTCATCAACTAGATCCCCTTCAGGTATAAGAGGATCCATGGCCAAGAGCAGGGGAGGGGGACGAGGGGGAAGTGCGGGCAGGGGTAGAGGCGAATTAATATGCTATAATTTTGGGGAAATAGGTCACTTTGCGAGGGACTGCACGAACCCAACTCGAAAATCCTGCAGATATTGCAGACAATTGGACCATGTGATCAAGGACTGCCCGATTCTGATGGCCAAGGTACAAGAAAAGCAATAGACTCCTACACATAATGTACAATGGGTGAAGACAAAACCTCGCAAAGAGGGACCGAGCATTAATGTAATAACACGCAACAGTATGGCCACTGGAGGATCAGTGGGAAAAGCTGAGACGACGTCTCTGATTCGTAAAGTAGCTACTAAATTGGAAGGTGCGGGCTTAAAGAAGGAGAATGAGACCTCTATCATAGACTGGTAAGACTATGCTTAAAAAAAAACATGGGCTCCAAAAAGTGGAATCGAGGATGAGTTCAAACGGTTCTTATAGGTGTGCATGAAGCTACTACGCAATCAGTAGGCTATAGAAAACCTCCAAGCCCTACTCGACAATTGCACAGGGAAATCAAACCCAGTCATAAAGATTAAGGATGTGCACAAACTTTATGAGAAAAAGAGACGCACAGGCCGAGAGATGTGATTAACTACGCAGATTAGTGATTATGAAATGGACCAGGTAATTCTATACCTAGGATCAGATGCGAATGTCCTACCTAAATAGACTTGGAAACAAATGGGAGAACCTAAATTAGAATGGTATACTATCTAGTTGTGCATGGCTAATAAACAAAAGATCATACCTGTTATTCATCAGTATTTTTCACTTGTTTTGATGACTATATGCCTTGTCAAGGTTTTCTAGAAACCAATTTCAAACAGTCAATTTGTCATCTAGAAAACCCCTCAGATAAATTTTGTCTTTTTCCCTCTCTTGCAAATTGTGTTAGAAGTGGTCATCAAGTTTCAGTCTTGAAAAAACTCCCCAGTCCATAGCTGTCATAAGCATTGTATCTTTGAATATTCAAAGTCCCCTATTTTCATACAGCTCACTGTCAAGCATAGGATAAGTTGTCTCGTCCCCTCTCACTATTTAAATTCCCATATGATGACCTGACTATGCCCAAGAAGTCCTTCAGAAATTATGACAAACTGTCTAGGTCTAGGTGATGGTGTTAGGGTAAGTATCTTGAGAAGAATATCTTTAGTCAAAAACCTTGTTTTTAATATCAGTCAGTCATCCTCTCTTCTAATCTGGCAAAACAAAACCCTTGTTTACCCCTAGGTCATACACCATCAAAATGGTCGCTGTGTTTTGTTTCAGAAAAACTTATAAGGTTCAAATTTAGGAAGAAACAGAGTAAGAAGGTCTGATGTCTGAAGAAAGTGATCAAGTGAAATTTTCAAGCATTATCTTCATGATACATCAGAAAAGGTCTCCAATGATCAAAGTCATTTTAGCAGTGCATCTCTGCAGCGGTGCTAGGATGGATGGAATTAATCAATTTTGGGCAAGTAAACACTTCAAGGAAGAGCTTCAAAGCAAGAGCAGTTGACTATTTGAAGACTAAAGAAAATACAGATTTAAGAAGAGGAAAGCCAACAAGATTCATCCCTACAAAATCAAAAACACCAAGAAGATCAAAGAATTATTCATCTTGGAAAAATGAGTACAAAGGTGTGTTAGTTTTCTGGCAAAAGACTTCTATCAGTTTAGGCATCAAAATGAAAAGCATAAAAAGAAATAGTTGTCTTTTTATACACCTATATCCTAGATTCAAATTCATCAAAAGAACTACTAGCACCAATGAAGCTACAGTTGTTGCAAAGAAGAGTTATTCCTAAGACAGACACAACAGACATTTATCATTTGGAAATACATTACCTACCCATGGTTTCCACAGTGAGACTCTATGAGAACATATCTCATAAGAAAATTGGACAAGAGGTAATACAGATTGTGTTTTAAAAGCCTCCTTAAATGATGATAAGAAGAGGGCATAAACAGTTTTGTTTGCATTACCATCCTTCAGTGATAAGTAGACATAGGGCACAAAGTTCAGTTTTAAAGAGGGGCTTCATTCAAATCATAATTCGAGATCCTAAGCATTTGTTTTTTCTTTGCCTCCTTCAATCATAAACAGAGGGCAAAGAAACAGTTTTAAAGGGTCTTCTTCAAGAACAAGTAGAGGGAAAAGACTTAAGTTTAAAGAAGCCTCCTTCAATGACAAGTAGAGGGAAAAGACTTAATTTTAAAGGGCCTCCTTCATTTTATAAACAGAGATAGGCCAAATTTTTTTTTGAAATACATCCTTAAAATATGAGCAGAGGGCCTAAACAGTTTTTGTTTAACAAGCCTCCTTCAACGATGATAAGAAGAGGGCATAACACAAGCAGTTTGTTTAGAAGGCTAAAGCTTCATTTGACAAACAGAGACCGGGCCTAAACTTTGTTAAAGGGTTGAAAATTAAATTACAAATAGAGATAAGGCAAAGACACAGTGTTAAAGAGGCCTCCTTCAATTTATAAGCAGAGGGCACAGATTCTGGCTTGAATTGCCTCCTTCAAATATAAAGCAGAGGGCACAGTTTCTTATAAATCCCTCCTTCAATGATAAGCAAATGGAAAACATTTGTTTTTTTGAGGAACACCTTCAAAGAAAGATAGAGGGCACATTTTATAGTTTGAAAAAAGGGAAATTTTCCTTATACTAAAGAGTATTGTTCATAATTTGCAAGAAGGAGAAATTGTATTTTTACCAAAAAACTAAAAATTGCTTTACTATTCGCACACACTATATAAAACAAGCTCAAAAAGACTGATATGCAACCAAAAAGGTCACTATGCACTCTGTTTTCAAGGTTGAAGGCAAAAGGATGAGAAATCACTTTTAAAAGGAAGAATGTCATTTTCAAACTCCCTAAAGGGCATATAGGAGCCTCAACGGGCATATTTTACATTTCATTTTTTCAGCTGGCAGAGAGAGCAGGTCAAGTTTTCAGTCAGGCAAAGTCTCGTTTAAAGTTCAAACGGTCACAACACGCCTGTAGTAGCTTACCGAAAGAAATTAAAAAGGACACGATGCGCTTGTGCCTAAGAGCTATGCGCCTATAGAAGCTTACCGTAGAAATTTACAAAGGGCGCGACACGCCTGTAACTGGCGCGACGAGTTTCAATGCCCAAACCTTCATGCAAAGTTCTACCCGGTGCCCACAACAACCCAACGTGCAGACACTACGCGCCTGTGTGCAAGGGCGTAGCACCAATCAACCACTGCAACAAAGGGGCTAGAATTGAATTTTTTTCCCATAATTGATTTTCAAGATAGCTTAAAGGTATTTATCACTATCTTTTACCCCTCAGTTGCTCTTAAAACATAAAATATGCATTGAAAACTAAATTGAAGGAGAAAGGAGTTTGGAGAAAAAGTGTATATTAATTTTGAAAGGTCCTTTATTTGAAGTTTGGGGAGTGACAGAAAAATCAAAAATTCCTCCGAAAAGAAAGGTAAAAAAGGGAGTCCAACACAACATATTTGAGCCTGAAAATGTTCAAGAGCTCACTGCCTCTCCTTCTGCTTTGTTCAATTTTTGAGAGCTTGGATGCTTTGAATTTTCCAGAAAAGTACAAGAGGTTACTAGCCAGCCCCAGATAACTGAAATGTTTGCCCTAAGATTGAAATAAAAACAAGTTCACATAGCAGGTCTAGATTTTGAACTCACTCCTAAAGCTGTTTCTGAAGCAACCAAAATCCCTTGCATAGGAGAGGAGTGGTTCAAAAAGTCATACCTTGATCTCAGTCACTATAAACCTTTTCTAAAACCAGATCATCAAGATGAATGCCAAGCCATATTTCCTTTCTCCCATTTACTAAGAAACATTGCCACCCTCATGAAAGTCATCATGAAGTATTTCACTTGTGAAGGTAGATTTTCCAGAGTATATTCCTATCATATCAGAATCCTTATGCATTTCACACAAGCTAAGTTGCTAAACCTACCCTTTTTCCTATGAAAACTTATAGATAAGATGTCTTCCTTTGTTAAAAATAAGCCTCCAACTCAGCAGAAAGCAAGTTTATTCCATCACTCTCTCATTAAGATCATTATCATTCACCAACTAGAACAAAAGGGCATCTCCTGGGAAACTTTCATCTCTCACCCTGATTTCACTTCTGCATCTTCTCTGCCACTAAAAATCAGGCCATCTTCATCTCAAGACCCTCCTAATGCTTTTTCCTCACCATCCACACCTTATGTTTCACCTTCTTCTCATGAGTCTATTCCCCAAAAAAAAGCATCCTCCATGGATGACAGTGAGAAGGAAGAATGTAATAAAAGCAAACAAGGAAGTGTTGGTGACGAATAAAAATGAAGTGACGGTGACAAAGAACAATAAAGTGATGAGAGCAGCAGTAGAGGGAAAGGAAAGAATGATGAGGCAAGCAGTCTACAGCTCAGTGGAAGCAGCAAAATTGATAAAGATAGAGGCAACCCTCAAGAAGATAGTAAAGACAGTAAGGGCAGTGAAGGAGGCGTTGATCAACAATACAGTGATCATGAAAGCAACCCTCAAGAGGAAGGTGAAAAAACTAATGATGATAAAGACATCTCTCAAAGGGATGAAAAAAACACTGATGGTGAAAGTGGGAGCCCATAGAGAGACAGTGAAGATAGTAAAGAAGAAGGCAGCCCACAACAAGAAAATGAAAACAGTGATCATGATGAAGGCAGCCCACAGTAAGAAAATGAAAACAGTGATCATGATAAAGGCAACCCACATCAGGAAAACATTGAAAACAGTGACAATGATGAAGCAAACAGTTCAAATCTCAGTAAAGATAGCAAATTTTATGAGGAAAGAAGCAGCCCAAACAGTCAAAACAATCAAGGCCTAAACAACAAAAACAGTGACACCATTGAAGACCAATGTCAAGATGAAAATGATGGAAGCAGTCATAGCAAAGCGGGAAGTAATAAAAACAATCATGACAGCAAGAAGATGGACGAAGGCAGAGATAGTTTTGGAAAGGAAAAAACAACAGACCTAGACATCTCTCACCAAACAGAAAAAGAACATGATCTTTCTGAGATTACTCCTGATGATGAGTTCACTAAAAATATCAAATTTAATGAACAAAGAAATTCCCCACAGCAAAGTACCCAAGAAATGCAAGTAGATAATTTTTTTGGAGAAGAGGACAACCCTAAGGCTATAGGAGACCAAACTAAACAAGCCCAGGTATTAACTCCTCCTCTCACTCATCATCAACAAAGTCAAGAGCATGTTTTTACTGCCTCTCCAAGGCAAGGGGTCATGCTTCCTTCATCAAAAGTGGAAAAATATAAAAACACCAAAGCATCAAAAAAGAAAACCACTCAAACAATGACTAGCAATGTCACTAGGGCACTAAGGAGTAGAGGAAAATTGCCAAAGAAGAGCAATGTAGAATTTCCCAAGAAAACTAGAGGAAAGAGAATCATTAAAGGCAAGGGAAAAGAGAAGATTGAACAACAAGACAGTATCCATGAGCATGAAAGGGAATTTGACATAATACAAATAGACAATGATGCTGAGGGTGATGAGGCCGAAATTCTTAGATCTCTTTTGAAAAACCGAAAGGCTCAGATTAAAGACTTGGAAAATGACCTAGGAAGGTCAAAAAACATTATCCACTTTTTGCAAATGAAAAATAATCAAATGAGTGGACAAATGGAAATCTATGAAGCCCGGGCCATCAGATATATAAGAGAAGCGCAAAAGTCACAAGAAAAACTTGAAGAATACATGGGTGAGTATGCGGATGATGATGAAGAAGAACGGCCAGCAAGAAAGAGACCTAAGACCATGGGTCTTAGAAGAGCATTACAAAAGCAGAAAGAAGAAGAATTAGCTCGTGCATAGTAGTACCCTCTTACGGAGTTCCTTGCCTTAGAAATCGAGAATGATAAAGAGTCTTGGATTGAGAGGTAAAATCAACATTTGGAAACCAAATTGGAGAAAGCTAACAAGGATTTGGGCTTACAAAGGAGAATGACCGAGCACTACAAAAAGTTGAATCAGTTTGCCCGAAGGAAACTCAAAGCTACCCAAAGGAGGCGCCCAGCGGAAAAACATGGAAAATGCCTATCGTAGCTTGGAATTTTTGCTCAAGCTTCATTGCATGTTTCTAAAAACCCTTAAGGGGTTTACTCACCAAATTTGGGCATTTTTGGATACATTCTTGTTGTTTGTGAATTTTAGGCCTAAAAGCATAAAATCATGGGTGCCTTAACTTTTTCTCGGAGCACCTCAGCTAAATAAAAATATATTTTTGGATTCCTTGACATCAAAGGAACATGCTTAGAAATTTTCATATCAAATGAAGTTGTTTTCGTCACTCAAAAAGGCTAAAAACAACCATTTTTTACCTTTCTACCCCTAATATTAGCAGGTGCTACACTACTAGGTTTTTTCATTGTTTCTATTTTTTGACTAACTTTTAGGCATCATATTTGAAAAAATAAAGTATTTTTGGAAAATAGACATCCGTAGCTTTCCAACGAGCCATCACAGGACTCATTTCGACATCGGGAAGATTTCCAAAACTGCACTGCAAAACATACTTCTTTCTGGTACTATGCTCCTATAGTTTTTGCTAAAAAATAGTTTTTTGAGTGATAACTGGGCCAAATGTGCGTTAAGCAAGTTTATCTTATGTTTCAGGCCTTAAAAGTGATTCTTTTTGTCTATTTTGGTCCGAAAATATATTTTTGAAGGATATTTTGTGCCTTGGACTTTGTTAGGCCTCAAGGATAGTTTTAGATATTTGTTTATGGCCAATGGCCTTCTAGCTACTCTAGGTGGGTTTTGTCCTCTTAGGCTTATATAAACCAAGAGGATTCATTGTAACAAAGAGGCAGAAGTTGATATATTGAGAGCAATACATAGCATTATGAGCTTGGAAGAAATACTTGTTTTATGAAGTGGATGATGTCTTGCTTGGCTTGATGGTGGAGGAGCATTGCAGGGAAAATTTTAAGGATGGAAAATTATTTTGAAGTTTAAAAAATTCGCGAATCTCACTATTCCTTAACATGAAAAATTTAAAATGTTTATTGATGTGTTTGTAAAATTCTTCATATTTATAATGATATTATATATATTGTATATATAATGTTGGCGATTTTTAGGGTAAAATAATTTTATATTGTAAAATTTGGGTGAATCACTTTTATAAAAAAATGGAAATTGGCGAATATTTTTTTGGAAAAACCATAGAAAATTAGCCAACCTGCGAATATTAGCCCCTAAAATTTTCCATGGAGCATTGTGTGCAAGATTCTATGGCTTGGTGAATGGTGATGTTTCTCTAATTTGTTTATGTTTCCTTGTTTTCATTAATTTTCCATACTTCTCATTTGTTGTAGATCAGAAACTTATATGTTGAGACATGCTCATGGAAGCACCTCAAACATCCTGCATGTTACAGCTTTGATGTTTTCCTCTTCTTGATCATTTCTAAAGGATTCTTAACTACCCTTTAGGTCCATCAAGAAATTGTTATTTGTTTCATTTATGGTCATTATGTTTTCCTATATTGTATGATTTAAGGTATGCCCTACTTACTTATATTTTCTCAAAACTTCATTTCTGAAATATTTCTATGAAATATTGGTTGTTTTAGTTAAGTCAAAGAGGTCTCGTTCGATCTTGCCCTTTTTCCATGCTTGCAAACTTATTTCAGAGTTTCCCGATAGCTCAAGATATGTTGTTTAGGAGTTCCCTCTTCATAGATTGAGTTTTTTGTTTATCTTATTTTTTTTCCCAACAGCTGAAGGTGATTTTATAGAGTTAGAGGTTCTTATGCTTATATGTATCACCGGATTGTTTATCTTTCATATGTATCGGTTTGAGTTTTATTCATAGAGATTTATGGTTTTCCCTACCTCACGAATACCTACTTTAAAACTATATATGTTTGAGATCTCTTTGTCTTTCACAAACTTAATGTTCATTTCACTTCACTTTCACCCAAAGAATCCATTTACCTTGACCAAATCAGCCCTGCAGTAATACCTTGTCCACCATTTAGACAGTCTTGACTTTATCTAACCCCATAGACCTGTTGATTTGATGAAATTTCTTTCTATTTGTACTTTTTTATCAGTTTACCTCAAAAACCCAAAAAAAAACAAAATATACTTAACAGCTAGCCTAAAATCAAACATACAAAGAGAACAAGTTCACATCCTTTGCATAATAGAGAGAGCCCTCTCTGAGTCCAGGAAGGTTAGGTCCTAGGACTCCAAAGCTTGGTCTAATGTTACCCTGTCATTTAATTTACCAATCTGCCAAATTATGGGACATTAGCATAATGGCGATCACGGTGACACTTTTCTAAGTTCATATTAATCTGAATATCTTTCAAGACTCACAGAAAACACCTGTCAAACTGAGCATGCTATCCTATTGATCCATCCCACCGCTCTCTATCATAATGGTGATCACAGTGGGACGTTGAGTCAAAACATCTTAGGTATCCCTTAGGAACTCTCAAAGTCTCAGTCAAACTTAGAATATTAAAGTATTGTCAAAAGAGTATAATTTGGTTGTTTCACCATTTTAGCAAAATTATGACTCAGCTATAGGAAACTCTCACAAACCCTAGGGCTACATATAAGAAACTCATAAAAACCCCAAAACATCCTTAGATTGGTTTTTTTTCAGTATTGGTGGTGGACCATACACATATACCCTCAAAACAACTAAAAACATCCACCTCGCGACTCCACTAGCCTCCAATGGGCCTATCACTCCACTAGTCCTTATAAAATATCCTAGGAATGCATTGAGCAATCCCAATCATGTTGATGGTGGACAAAAAAGTTCAAATCTTCCACCTAGCGACTCCAAAACCCTCAATAGACCAAAAGAATCCACTGGTAGAGAACTCTAAACTGGTTGACAAGACACAGTGACACTTTCTGATTAACAAAGATGGATCCAAGGATACAAAGGAGATATGCTCCAATGAACAGAGATCATATCCCTATATTCCCACAAAACATTCCTCAAATAGATTGGATGAAAAAATTTCCTATTTTTCAAGATGAAAACTTTGATGACCCCTTGTTACATCTCATCAAGTTTCATATACATATATGGAGGTTAAAATTTGAATGGCATGAGGACTGTCTTATGAAAATGTTCATGGAAACATTAGAAGGTAAGGCAAGAAATTGGTATGAATGGTTAGAACTTGGCATCTTGTTTTCTTTAAAGGATTTCCACAAGGTATTTTACAAACACTATATAGGATATTGTCCATCTCTATCCTTAGCTAAAAATTGTTGTCATCAATCTGAATATCTCATACAACACCTTGTTAGCATTGACGAAGATTTGGGAAATTGGCATCATGAAGATCTCTTAGAGGAGATCCATACATTTCTTACCCAAACTAACCATCAAGATGGCCAAGAAGAGTTGATCAAGGATGAAATCCATCAAAAAATAAGAGAGGATCCACAAGAGCTCTTTGAAAAGGTTGAAACAAATAAAAATCCATCTGCCCCTTTTTGTAAAATACAAGAGGAAATTCAGCCACAAGATCAACCTCCATAAAAAATGGAAAGAAATTTTTGCCCAATCCAAAGAAAATAGAAAATGCCTCTTCCTTTAAATAAAAAAGAAATAGATTAGATGTTATCCACTACTGCCTTACCTACTAAATAAAATACTCATAAAGAAACAAAGGAACATATTATTGCAGAACCTCCTCAAGAAAAAATTCAACCCTATGAACAGTCACAAATGGAAGAAAAAACAAAACATTTAGGATCTCTACCTTTGTGCTTTGATTCATTTCAGATTATACAAGCAAATTGGCCTCCTGAGAATCTATCAGAGGCAACTCATGAATCCCATGCTTATTGTCCCGAACATCAGGAAGAGTTGGTTGAGGATGAAATCAAATCTGAAATGGAAGAAAAATCAAAACCTTTAGGATCTCTACCTTTGTGCTTTAATTCATTTCAGATTATACAAGCAAATTTTCCTTCTAAGAATCTATCAGAGGCAACTCATGAATCCCATGCTAATTGTCTCGAACATCAAGAAGAGTTAGTTGAGGATGAAATCAAATCTAAAATGGAAGAAAAATCAAAACCTTTAGGATCTCTACCTTTGTGCTTTGATTATTTTAAAATTATACAAGCAAATTGGCCTCCTGAGAATCGATCATAGGAAACTCATGAATCCCATGCTTATTGTCCCGAACATCAAGAAGAGTTGGTTGAGGATGGAACCAATCAAGAAATGAAAGAGAACCCACAGGATATATCTAAAGGCACAAGTGATGATTCATCATCTCTCTTAGGTAAGGCCCAAAAAGACATTCATCCTCTAAATCAGCTTTCCCAAGAGAAAGAGGATTATTGTAGTTATATCCAAAGAAAGATAAAAATTCCTCCCTTTTTAACTGAAGGGGAGATAGAACAACTCATAAACATGCAGTCAGCCTCTATTTATTTTCCTCCTGATCTTAACTATCACATATCAGAAAATGAATATATAGATCAATTCAAAGATAAGAAATCTGATAGTCCAATATGTATGGTTGGTGACATTAATTATATTGATGAGTTTCCAAAGTTTGATCAATATGTTGATAATGATGATGCTTTCCAAATAGAAGCTAATATTGCAGAGTATTCAGCACTTTGTTTTTGGGAGGAAGCTTAGTTTCATCAACTTGATAAAGGTAAACAACCAATGCATAACATCTATGATAGTGATGAGGAAAGCTTAGAAAATTTGGAAGCAAATGAAGACTTGAAGATTCATGATCACAAGAAAGTTGTTGCTCTTCTTTCTAGAGAATATTTTTTTCCAAAGAGTATCCCTACTCATCAACATGATGACCTTCACATAGTTTTCAGTCCACTTAATCAGAAAACATCAACTTGGAAAGAAGACTACACTGCAATATATGATGAGTCTAACAGTTCAAGTGATCATGAGCAAGGGGAAGAGTTTCTTTCCCAAGAGAGTCCCAAACATAGCCAAGTGAAAGAAGGAGTAGTCCTAAATGGATATTATGTCTCAAATTCTCTAGATCAGGTATTATTCCAAGATCCATTTGTTGTTTTCATTGAGAAATATGAGGGAGGAGTGTGTTATACCATGAACAATTTGTTGCAAAATGTGAGGAAAAACTTAAGCACTACTATCTAAAAACAAGTGAGGTGGTAGTGGCCTTTTGATTTCTTCAACATCATCAAAGAGATGAACCAATATCAACCATGCAATCATCTACTTGACTGCTTATATTGGAAAGAAGAGTTCACTAGATAAATGTCTATCATATATAGGTTAGAGTAGAATAGATAGGCATGCAAAATAAGCTCAGCCCCATGAGCATATTTCTTTCAGTTTGTTTTGAGAAAAATAGAAAACACAAAAACAACAAGAAAAGTAGAAAAAGAGGGCAGATTCTAAAGAAACGGTACAACCCCATACCCAAAAAATAGTCATGTTGAAAGTGCGCAAGTCTAAATGCCACTGCTAGTGCTCAAAATATGTCTTGTTTAGTTATATAACCTAATCATAACTGAGCATGTTTTAAATTGATTGCTGATAAGTTAGTGAAAAAGAATGATAGTAAAAATATGAAAGCTTGACTTATCAAAGAAAGTAGATTAGGAAACAAAGATGCTGGTTCCACATGCTCAAAACAGAACCAAAGAGGAAAATAGGGATGAAAAAAAAATATGTATCCTAGCCCTGATTTTTCTAAATCTCTTTTTTTTCGAAAACAACATCTGTGTGCAGCTTGTCTTTATGCCACAAACACATGACAAATCAGACTGTCTATTCTTGATTTGATCATTTTTCAATTTCATCTTTTAGTCTAGCAAATGAAATCTTGTCAAACAGCTTAATCTTGACATTTGACCTAGTATAGGTAGAGAATCAAAGGAGTTCATCAATTTAATATAAACTCCTGGAAGATATAAGTGTAGAAGTGTATAGTGTTTTCTCTTTCAAAAATATCATGTCAAGGATTTTCCAGTCCAAGTGCACCCAAAGAAGAAAAAAATTCTAGGAAAAATAGCTCGGTAAGTAGAGATGAGGTTGATGCTAATCATGCTGTCAGTTTTTCAGAAAGCATCATTCTTAGGAAAAGAATCAAGAAAAAGAGAAATCTACGCCAATGGATGAGGCACTGGTCTTCACAAGCCAGAGATCTGCAATTCTGGACACCTCCCAAAAAGGAGCTGCCCTCCCCAAATGGAGCCACTGTTAGTCATCAATATTTTTCACTTTTTTTGATGACTATATGCCTTGTCAAGGTTTTCTAGAAACCAATTTCAAAAAGTAAATTTGTCCTCTAGAAAACCCCTCAGAGAAATTTTTATCTTTTTCCCTCTCTTGCAGACTATGTTAGAAGTGGTCATCAATTTTCAGTCTTAATAAAACTCCCCTGTCCATAACTATTATAAGCCTTGTATCTCTGAATATTCAAAGTCCCCTGTTTTCACACAGCTCACTGTCAATCATAGGACAAGTTGTCTCCTCCCCTCTCACTGTTTAAATTCCCATATGATGACCTGACTATGCCCAAGAAGTCCTTCAGAAATTATGACAAACTGTCTAGGTCTAGGTGATGGTGTTTAGGGTAAGTATCTTGAGAAGAATATCTCTAGTCAAAAACCTTGTTTTTAATATTAGTCAGCCATCCTCTCTTCTTATCTGGTAAAAGAAAACCCTTGTTTACCCCTAGTTCATACACCATCAAAATGTTCGCTGTGTTTTGTTTCAGCAAAACTTATAAGGTTCAAATTCAGGAAGAAACAGAGTAAGAAGGTCCTATGTCTGAAGAAAGTGATCGAGTGAAATTTTCAAGCATTATCATCATAATACATCAGAAAAGGTATCCAATGATCAAATTCATTTTATGAGTGCATCTCTGCAGGGGTGCTAGGATGGATGGCATTAATCAGTTTTGGGCAAGAAAACACTTCAAGGAAGAGCTTCAAAGCAAGAGCAGTTGACTATTTGAAGAGTAAAGAAAATAAATATTTAAGAAGAGGAAAGCCAACAAGTTTCATCCCTGCAAAATCAAAAACACCAAGAAGGTCAAAGAATTATTCATCTTGGAAAAATGAGTACAAAGGTGTGTTAGTTTTCTGGAAAAGGACTTCTAGCAGTCTAGGAATCAAAATGAAAAACATAAAAAGAAACAGTTGTATTTTTATACACCTATAACCTAGATACAAATTCATCAAAATAACTACTAGCACGAATGAAGCTACATTTGTTGCAAAGAAGAGTTATTCCGAAGATAGACACAACAGAAATTTATCATTTGGAAATACATTACCTAGCCATGGTTTCCATAGTGAGACTCTATGAGAACATGTCTCATAAGAAAATTGGACAAGAGGTAATACAGATTGTGTTTTAAAAGCCTCCTTCAATGATGATAAGCAGAGGGCATAAACAGTTTTGTTTGCATTACCATCCTTCAGTGATAAGTAGACATAGGGAAAAAAGTTCAGTTTTCAAGAGGGGCTTCATTCAAATCATAAGCTGACATCCTAAGAATCTTTGTTTTATTTGCCTCCTTGAATCATAAGCAGAGGGCAAAGACACATTTTTAAAGGGTCTTCTTCAATAAAAAGTAGAGGGCAAAGACTTAAGTTTAAAGAAGCCTCCTTCAATGCCAAGTACAGGGCAAAGACTTAAGTTTAAAGGGCCTCCTTCATTTGATAAATAGAGAAAGGAAATTTTTTTTTTTGAAATACATCCTTAAAAGATGAGCAGAGGGCCTAAACAGTTTGTGTTTAACAAGCCTCCTTCAAAGATGATAAGCAGAGGGCATAACACAAGCAGTTTGTTTAGAAGGCTAAAGCTTCATTTGACAAATAGAGACCAGGCCTAAACTTTGTTAAAGGGCTAAAAATTAAATGAAAAATAGAGATATGGAAAAGACACAGTGTTAAAAGGCCTCCTTCAATTTATAAGCAGAGTGCACAGATTCTAGCTTTAATTGCCTCCTTCAAATATAAAGCAGAGGGCACAGTTTCTTATAAATGCCTCCTTCAATGATAAGCAGATGGAAAACATTTGTATTTATGAGGAACCCCTTCAAAGAAAGATAGAGGGCACATTTTATAGTTTGAAAAAAGGGAAATTTTCCTTATACTAAAGAGTACTGTTCATAATTTGCGAGAAGGAGAAATTGTCTTTTTACCAAAAAACTAAAAACTACTTTACTATTCGCACACATTGTCTAAAACAAGCTCAAAAAGACTGTTGTGCAACCAAAACGGTCACTATGCACTCTGTTTTCAAGGTTGAAGGAAAAAGGATGAGAAATCACTTTTAAAAGGGCGAAATTCATTTTCAAACTCCCCAAAGGGCATATAGGACCCTCAACAGGCATATTTTACATTTCATTTTTTCAACCGACAGAGAGAGTAAGTCAAGTTTTCAGTCGGGAAAAGTCTCATGCAAAGTTAAAACGGTCGCGACGTGCTTGTGCCTAAGCGCTATGCACCTGTAGCATCTTACCGAAAGAAATTACAAAGGATGTAACGTGCCTGTGCCTAAGCGGTACGCACCTGTAACAGCTTACCGTAGAAATTTACAAAGGGTGTGACGCGCCTGTAACTGGCACGACGCGTTTCAACGCCCGGCCCTTTGTGCAAAGTTCTACCCGGCGCCCACAATATCCCAGCGTGCAGATGCTACACGCTTGTGTGCAATGGCGTAGCACCAATCAACCACTGTAGAAAAGGGGCTAGAATTGAATTTTTTGCCCAGAATTTATTTTCAAGAAAGCTTCAAGGTATTTATCACTATCTTTTACCCCTAAGTTGCTCTTAAAACATAAAAGATTCTTTGAAAACTGAATTGAAGGAGAAAGGTGATTGGAGAAAAAGTGTCTATTACTTTTGAAAGGTTGTTTATTTGAAGTTTGGGGAGTGACAGCAAAATCAAAAATGCCTCCGAAAAGAAAGGTAAAAAAGGAAGGCCAATGCAACAGATTTGAGCCTGAAAATGTTCAAGAGCTCACTGCCTCTCCTTTTTCCTTGTTCTATTTTTGAGAGCTTGGATGCTTTGAATTTTGCAGAAAAGTACAATAGGTTACTAGCCACCCCCAGCTGACTAAAATTTTTTCTCTAAGATTGAAAGAAGAACAAGTTCACATAGTAGGTCTAGATTTTGAACTCACTCCTAAAACTGTTTCTGAAACAACCAAAATCCCTTGCATAGGAGAGGAGCGGTTCAAACAGTCATACCTTGAACTCAGTCACTATAAACCTTTTCTAAAACCAGATCATCAAGATGAATTCCAAGCCATATTTCCTTTCTCCCACTTACTAAGAAACAATGCCACCCTCATGACAGTCATCATGAAGTATTTCACTTGTGAAGGTAGATTTGTCCGAGTATATTCCTATCACATAAAACTCCTTATGCATTTCACAAAAGCTATGTTCCTAAACCTACCATTTTTCCTCTGCAAAAGTATAGATAAGATGTCTTCCTTTGTTAAAAACAAGCCTCCAGCTCAGCAGAAAGCAAGTTTATTCCATCACTCTCTCATTAAGATCATTATCATTCACCAGCTGGAACAAAAGGGCATCTCTTGGGAAACTTTCATCTCTCACCCTGATTTCACTTTTGCATCTTCTATGCCACTACAAACTAGGCCATATTCATCCCAAGACCCTCCTCATGCCTTTTCCTCACCATCCACACCTTATTTTTCCCCTTCTTCTCATGAGTCTATTCCCCAACAAAAAGCATCCTCCATGGATGAAAATGAAAAGGAAGAATGCAGTAAAAGTAAACAAGGAAGTGTTGGTGACGAAGAAAAAGGAAGTGATGGTGACAAAGAACAAGAAAGTGATGAGAGAAGGCGTAGAGGGAAAGGAAAGAATGATGAGGCAAGCAGTCTACAACTCAGTGGAAGTAGCAAAATTGATAAAGATAGAGGCAACCCTCAAGAAGATAGTAAAGACAGTAAGGGCAATGAAGGAGGTGTTGATCAACAATACAGTGGTCATGAAAGCGGCCCTCAAGAGGAAAGTGAAAACACTAATTATGATAAAGACATCTCTCAAAGGGATGAAAAAAGCACGGATGGTGAAAGTGGTAGCCCACAGAGAGACAGTGAAGATAGTAAAGAAGAAGGCAGCCCACAACAAGAAAATGAAAACAGTGATCATGATGAAGGTAGCCCACAGCAAGAAAATGAAAACAGTGATCATGATGAAGGCAGCCCACATCAGGAAAACATTGAAAACAGTGACAATGATGAAGCAAACAGTTCAAAGCTCAGTAAAGACAACAAATAATGATGACGAAAGAAGCAGCCCAAACAGTCAAAACAGTCAAGGCCTAAACAGCAAAAACAATGAAACCATTGAAGACCAAGGTCAAGATGAAAATTATGGAAGCAGTCACAGCAAAGAGGGAAGTAATAAAAACAATCATGAAAGCAAGAAGATGGATGAAGGAAGAGATAGTTTTGGAAAGGAAAAAATAGAAAATCGAGACATCTCTCACCAAACAGAAAAATAACATGATCTTTCTGAGATTACTCCTGATGATGAGTTCATTACAAATATCAAATTTAATGAACAAGGAAATTCCCCACAACAAAGTAACCAAGAATTTCAAATAGAG
Organism: Pinus albicaulis; assembly: GCA_034641835.2. Taxonomy (NCBI): domain Eukaryota; kingdom Viridiplantae; phylum Streptophyta; class Pinopsida; order Pinales; family Pinaceae; genus Pinus; species Pinus albicaulis. The sequence continues at coordinate 136,820 of JAXQQM020084588.1, forward strand.
AATGTTTTTGGAGAAGAGGATAGCCCTAAGGCTGTAGGAGACCAAACTAAACAAGCCCATGTATTAACTCCTCCTCTCACTCATCATCAGCAACGTCAAGAGCATGTGTTTACTACCTCTCCAAGGCAAGGGGCCATGCTTCCTTCATCAAAAGTGGAGAAGGCTAAAAAAACCAAAGCAGCAAAGAAGAAAACCACTCAAACAGTGACTAGCAATGTCACTAGGGCACTAAGGAGTAGAGGCAAATTGCCAAAGAAGAGCAATGTATAATTGCCCAAGAAAACCAGAGGAAAGAATTAAAGGCAACGGAAAAGAGAAGATTGAACAACAAGAGAGTAGCCATGAGCATGAAAGGGAATTTAACATAATACAAATAGACAGTGATGCTGAGGGTGATGAGGCCAAAATTCTTAGATCTCTTTTGCAAAACTGGGAGGCTCAGATTAAAGACTTGGAAAATGACCTAGGAAGGTCAAAAAAGATTATCCACTTTTTGCAAATGAAAAATAATCAAATGAGTGGACAGATGGAAATCTATGAAGCCCAGGCAATCAGATATAAAAGAGAAGCGCAAAAGTCACAAGAAAAACTTGAAGAATACATGGGTGATTATGCGGATGGTGATGAAGAAGAAGGACCAACAAGAAAGAGACCTAAGACCATGGGTCTTAGAAGAGCATTACAAAAGCAGAAAGAAGAAGAATCAACTCGTGCATGGTAGTACCCTCTTACGGAGCTCCTTGCCTTAGTAATTGAGAATGATAAATATTCTTAGCTTGAGAGGGAAAATCAACATTTGGAAACCAAATTATAGAAAGCTAACAAGGATTTTGGCTTATAAAGGAGAATGACCGAGCACTACAAGAAGTTGAATCAGTTTTTCCGAAGGAAACTCAAAGCTACCCAAAGGAGGTGCCCAGCGGAAAAACACAGAAAAGGCCTATCCCAGCTTGGAATTCTTGCTCAAGCTTCATTGCATGTTTCTAAAAACACTTAAGGGGTTTACTCACCAAAATTGGGCATTTTTTGATACATTCTTGTTGTTTGTGAATTTTAGGCCTAAAAGCATAAAATAATGGGTGCCTTAACTTTTTCTCGGAGCACCTCAACTAAAGAAAAATATATTTTTTGATTCCTTGACATAAAAGGAACATGCTCAGAAATTTTCAGATCAAATGAAGTTGTTTTGGCCCCTCAAAAAGGCCAAAAACAACCATTTTTTTACCTTTCTGCCCCTAACATTAGCAGGTGCTACACTCTTGGGTTTTTTTACTATTTCTACCTTCTGACTAACTTCTAGGAATCAGATTGGAAAAAATAAAGTAGTTTTGGAAAATAGAAATCCGTAGCTTTCCAAGAGCCATCATGGGACTCATTTCGACATCGGGAAGTTTTCCAAAACGGCACTGCAAAACATACTTCTTTCTGGTGCTACGGTCCTGTAGATTTTGCTGAAAAATAGTTTTTTGAGTGATGACTGGGCCAAATGTGTCTTAAGCAAGTTTATCTTATGTGTCAGGCCTTAAAAGTGATTCTTTTTGTCTATTTTGTTCCTAAAAGATATTTTTGAAGGATATTTTGTGCCTTGGATTTTGTTAGGCCTCAAGGACAGTTTTAGATATTTGTTTATGGCCAATGGCCTTCTAGCTACTCTAGGTGGGTTTCCTCCTCTTAGGCTTATATAAACCAAGAGGATTCATTGTAACAAAGAGGAAGAACTTGATATATTGAGAGTAATACATAGCATTATGAGCTTGGAAAAAATACTTGTTTTATGAAGTGGATGATGTCTTGCTTGGCTTGATGGTGGAGGAGCATTATGTGCAGGATTCCATGGCTTGGTGAATGGTGATGTTTCTTTGATTTTTTTATGTTTCCTGGTTTTCATTAATGTTCCATACTTCTTATTTGCTATAGATCATAAAATTATATGTTGAGACATGCTCATGGAAGCACCTCAAACATCCTGCATGTTACATCTTTGATGTTTTCCTCTTCTTAATCATTTCTAAAGGATTCTTAACTGCCCTTTAGGTCCATCAAGTAGTTTTTATTTGTTTCATTTATGGTCATTCTAAAGGATTCTTAACTGCCCTTTAGGTCCATCAAGAAATTTTTATTTGTTTCATTTATGGTCAGTATGTTTTTCTATCTTATATGATTTAAGGTATTCCCTGCTTAGTTATAGTTTCTCAAAACTCCATTTCTGAAAATTTGCTATGAAATGTTGGTTGTTTTAGTTAATTCAAAGAGGTCTCATTCAATCTTGCCCTTTTTCCATGCTTGCAAAATTATTTCAGAGTTTCCCGATAGCTCAAGATATGTTGTTTAGGAGTTCCCTCTTCATAGTTTGAGTTGTTTTTTTATCTTATTTGTTTTCCCAATAGCTGAAGGTGATTTTCTAGAGTTAGAGGTTCTTATGCTTCTATGTATCGCCAGATTGTTTATCTTTCATATATATCAATTTGAGTTTTATTCATAGAGATTTATGGTTTTCCCTACCTCATGAATACCTGCATTAAAACTATCTATGTTTGAGATCTCTTTGTCTTTCACAAACTTAATGTTCATTTCACTTCACTTTCACCCAAATAATCCATTTACCTTGACCAAATCGGCCCCGCAATAATACCTTGTCCACCATTTAGACAGTCTTGAATTTATCTGACCCCATAGCCATGTTGATTTGATGAACTCTCTTTCTATTTGTCCCTTTTGATTAGTTTACCTCAAAAACCAAAAACAAACCAAAATATACTTAACAAATAGCCTAAAATCAAACATATAAAGTGAACAATTTCACATCCTTCACATAATAGAGAGAGCCCTCTCTGAGTCCAGGAAGGCTAGGTCCTAGGACTCCAAAGCTTGGTCTGATGTTACCCTGTCATTTGGTTTACCAATCTGCCAAATTACGGGACACTAACAATACCATTGGGGAGATTGTCAAAGATGGTCATAGATATCGCCGAGGCTAAGGTACGAGCTTACTTTGAAGTCATTCAGATTGTAGAAGATGCAGATCCTTACCCAACACTCCTAGGATTGGATTGGGCCATTGATATGGGTGGAATTATCAACTTGAAGAAACAAAGCATGGTGTTTGAAAGAGAGGGAACTCGGGTGATCGTACCACTAGACCCTATAGAAGGAGAAAGGTACACCGAGCCAGCACGTGAAGAAGAAGGGATGGATCACATCTATAAGTTAACTATGAAGGACGAAGACTAGATCAACCCTACGGCCGACGATATGCCTTACTTGGAGAAGGACAACGAATGCTTCTCTGACTCCGATGAAGAATTATTAGAATGGAAAAACTAACTGCAGGAAATATCTACACTGTGCTGCCTATAAATTACCTGGGACTTCCGATATATATCTTTCGAGGTAAGAGAATTACCTCGCTTTGATGGCTCCAGTAGTATAAAGGAATTTTTGCGAACCTTTAAGGTTGAGGTTCCTAGAGAACGAAGGCTATGGGCTCTTAACCTAGCTCTGCACGCAACGCCTGCAAAGTGGTGGGATACACATAAGGAGGAATCCCAGGAATGGGAGAAATGTCGAGATATGATGGTACTTTGGTTTGAACCTCTGACTGATGTGCGCGTCAAGAGATTCCAAGGCCAGGGAAATCCGCGCAAAACTTTTTTTGCTTGGATGGAGTGATGGTGCAATAATACTACAGAAGAATGGGTTCACTTGTTTATTAATACCTTGGGACCAATTCCCACTACCTGGTATCTAGATGCGGAGCTACATCAGCGCACCCGCCAGTGGAAAACCCTAAGAGACAAATTCTTGGGGACATTTGTTGGAAAAATACTGAGAGGGGGGTGAATCATATTTAGAGATTACTTAAAATATTTTAACTTTTTCTATTACAAAATTCCATGCGCAGCTTTGATGAACCCAACTCGCATATACATGCGCATATGTTGAAAGAAACTAGCGTATACTGATATAATTTTACAGCTTAGAAAGATTTTTAGGAACAGTCTTTAAATCAGTTTACCAGTCATGCATCTGTTAGATAATCAGTAAATATTTGCAGTAACAGTAGTATAAATCATCACAAAAGTGCAACACACATGAACACCAATATTTAATGTGGAAACCCAATTCGGGAGAAAACCACCATTGTTGTCGTCCCTGTCTTCAATATTTATTATATGGAAAACTGTTTACAACATTGTACTGATGCAAACTCATATCAGTATGCAGGCCTCTACCTACAGAAGGCTACAACCTTCTCTCATTCTCTAGCTACTACTGGAAGGGAGCTCCAACCCCCTGATCTCATTTACCAGCCACTCCTGGAAGGGAGCTTCAACCCCCTGAACAGAACACCAGCTTCTACTGGCAGGAAGCTTCTACTTCCATACTGAAGGATTCAACCCTCAGAAGCACTGCAGACCACATTTTGATTTCATCAATTTTCATATTGGATCCTACAGCTTACACAACACACCTTATAGGCCTCTTTTCATCATATTTTTAGACCAGACCCACTCCACACATTTAAGCTGAAATAACATACATCAAACTGAAACTTATAACCCATTCAATTCATTCATTTAATCATCAACCAATCAACCAACAATTGATCTTTAATCATAATCAACTAGCAGCATAATCAGTATTCAAACAACCCAGATCTATATGAAGACATCATTGATAGATAACAGTAGAATAGCAAAAAAGATCAGACATTTATTTTAGCACACTTAAGAAAAACCCTAGATTCTATATCTGCTTTTTCTTTACTGAACCCACGTATATATGTGATTTCACAGAGACACACTTGCGTATGTATCTGCAAACATTTCAAGACTGACCTTAGATTCCATACGCGCTTTTGCTGAAACCAACTGTGTATATACGTGCTTTCGCTGAGACAAACCTACGTATAGATCTAAAAACATTGCGGGGCTACACAACTCTTCAAAACAGATAAACAGCTCAAAAATTACTCTTCACTTCAACAAACATTCACGAGATCACAGATCTAAACTTTCCATAAACAGATCTAGAAAATACATAGTCATTTCAGGTCTAGAGATCCTGATCCATCATTTTATTCATAGGTGCATTATTAATTCATATCTATCAATAAAATGCAACCCATTCCATGTAGATATACTTTAGAGTGAAGTATTCATTCAATACCCAGACACATGCACTCCCTTTCACTATGATCTTCTTCTCCTTATATAGTTTTAGCATTTATCAATACCATGAGCCAAACCACACAACTTCCGATGGTATTCTTAGACAGAATCAAATAGACAATGCAACGCTCAATACTATGGGCTAATACCATGATAATTCCCCTCGATATCATAATTTTAGAGCGCAAAAGGAATACGCGACTTGGAGCATTCGTTTCTGCGTGTATATGCAACTTATCTTCATAAAAACTGCGTATATGCTAACCATGAATGTATACGCGGGTTGCCTTCACAAAAGTAGCATATACATTGCATCCATACGTGGGTTGCCTTCATAAAAGTAGCGTGTACATTGTGACCTATTATATTTATCATTTCTCCAGCACTTACTGGAATTATTTTCTCTGTCACATCTGAACTGATTTGTAGATACACCATTCTTACATCTTTAACAAATAGGTTGCCATCAAAAGGAAACTCATCAAATAGGTTTCCATCAAGGACAACATATTTCATCATATTTCCAACAACATTTGGGTTAACAGGAGGATTGGAGGTGCTTGAGGAAGCTCTGCAGACTCTCGACACCGTTGTGATTGGTGAATCCAGCTCTAACGCAGTAAGAGGAGGACCCACATGGGAAACACAGATTTAGGATAATGTCAAGCTCCACAAGGCCACCACAGAAGATTGCGACACATATCTGCCCAAGGTCTTGATCATAGCATCAGGAGGGGAATGCACAGTTGCAGGACCTCCGATACATAAGGCGGCTAGTGCGAAACCACTAAAACCATAAAGCGTTAACGTCAATACGGTAGTACCACCCAAGCAGGTTACGATTGGGAACTACTGGGATTATGGGACAGTAGGAAATACTACGGAACTTATCATGGAGTATCCAGATAAGTGTTCAAGACCTAAGGAGGTCATAGGGAACTTGGGTGGTACACAGGTCACTCTCAACTCAGATGCGTAGCCGGAAGAATAGCGGCCTTATCATGCAAAGAGGGTGAGGGAGGAGATCGGTAATACACTCATCACACCAGTCACACAGGTAAAGCCCATGACTATGAAGCTACTACACGAGGTATTGGGACATATGGGATACTATAAAAAATCTAATTGGGGATATGCACTGATCACTGAACTTTTGAAAACATTGCTTAAGCATGATATTTCATTCAATTTGGATGACGTGCGCCAAAAGAGCATTGAAAAAATCAGGAACAGGATGGTCGCTACATCTATTATCACTTCCCCCGATCAGGCGATGATAATTCATAGGGATACTTCAGGAATCGCCCATGAAGTAGGTCGTATGCAGCTTGGCATTGGGACAGTAATCGGACAAACTCAGGTGCAGAACGCAATTATGCCACCACGGAGAGGGAAGGGTTGACCCTGACCTATGAGCTATAGAAGTATCAATGTCATCTGTTAGGAAGCCACTATAAGATGATTACAGTTCATTGGGTTTTAGAGCACCTAAGGAATATGACTGTCTTGGGGGGGGGGAGTCTGCAGATGGCTACTACTTCAAGAATTTGATGTTGAAATCATCGTCAAGCCAGGAAAGTTGAGTACGGAGCGATATCACTTGTCCCGAATTGAGACGAGAAAGGAAGGATTGCCTGATATGCAGTTGTTCACCAGTAGGGTTGTGGATACACGTTTTACCAAGATCTCTTCGTTCCTGACCCCAGGCATAGTACCTACCAAATATTTGGTACGAAAAAAGAAGGATTTGGTTCATCGAGTGGCGGACTTTATCAGCATCGCACCTCATGAAGTACTATGCAGCGATGGCCTCAAGCATGTAAACCATGCTCTCTTGGTCGAAGCCCATGAAGATATAATAGGTCGTCACTACACAAGTAAGAAGATGACAGAAGTGGTCTTGAAGGCTGGGCTATGGCGACACAGAATTTCAGTTGGAAGGAATACCAGCAGAGTGAAGCCGGTGCACCGGGAACGCCGGAGGATTGCTTAGAGTGCAGGGGTACACTGGGATCGCAAGGGTACGCTGAGTGCACCCTAGGTGCGAAAACTACCCATTGAAACAACAAAATTGGGTAAAAACGACAAATTACCGTTGCATGGAGTGGGCGGCTGGTATTTAATGTGGTGATTTTGGGAGATTTTTTACCATTTACTTGATGGTAAGTCCCACACGAAGTCCACCCTACCGTTGGGCAGTACCCAATGCTATAAAATAGGTGAAATAGATCATACACAGGTTCTGTATTGCTCGAATAGCTTGTACTTATCCTGGTTCATGTGACCACGCAAGGCATCGACACACACGCCAAAGAACCTCGAGGGCTTGATCACCTACCTGCAGATGCCGTTGACCTCGGGGGAGGTCCCCATCATAGGTGAACCTTTTGGCTGCCTTCATGAATTTAAGTTTGACGATCATGATTTGGAAAACTTTGAGGCCTTCCCTGAGCTAGCACCTGAATTATACCTCGATACAGTTCATGGCATGAATGGGGTCAAAATTTTCCCCCAACGCTGGGTACGTGGTTTGGCGAGGTCTGAGCTCCTAAATCTACTTAGGATGCCCCACTTTGGACACTACAATGTAACTAACTATCTTGCACGACAATTACTCGCGCTAATTCATGACAGATGCCTATGGATCCAAGACAGGAGCCCCATTGACACTGCGCTCATGCATCAGATTATTAGTCTCCCCATGAGCGACCCGAACCCCTTAGAGTGCGTGGGTAAGAAATATGAGGGGGATACTGCTGAGTTCGTGCGCCAAAAGTATCATGTGGACCATAATACTTGGGGATTTATCATCAATATTGTCAGTGACCAAGGTACGTAGTTGGGCACCATGCTGTTAGCATGTAAAATGATGTGGAAGTGTCAGGTCACCTCTATTCCAGCCTATATCATTCGGTTAGCTAGCCAATGTGTGAAAGTGCTATGTTTTAATTGGGGATAGTATTTGTGCGATGATCTTATAAGTAATGTTCATGAGTCCGAGGAGTACGGTCGTGCCTTTTGTTACTCTTGGTTATTGTTTCTTATAGCATTGGTTGCCTGGGAAGCTCCTGCAGAGTTAGTCCTCCCTGAGATTACCCCAGACATGTGCGAAGGGGCTCGCTATTCACACTTATGGGATTCCACGAATCCACAATGGCTTGAGGACAACCAAGTGTTTTGGGTCCTCTTTCAGAGTAGTGTGGCTGCAGCTATTAACTCCCGACCATGGTGTCCCTTGCTGTATATGATAGATACAAGGGAATTTCCACATTTCAGGTCACTCTGCACAATGTTTAGATCAGAGCGCACAAGGAGAAAGCCTAGACTTCACTTCCTTACATGGTGATGGACGAAGAAATTGACAACGTCATTGCACTCTAGCCCCCTAACTGGAAAATTGGCTTTAAAACGGCCGCGAAGGGCGTTGGAAGCACTAGAACGTCCTGAGTCAACCCCCCTGTCGTTGTGCCAGATATTAGAGGTATGACCAAGACTACAAAACAAGACACTGGTGCGACCACCCAAAAGGATGCGTAGTAGCATAAGGACGTCGAGACGGCGACCTAGAAAGACTCACAGACCGGGTTGGGTACATAAGGTCTGGACACAATCGAAGCCACCTTGCCAACTTTGGTGCCTACTCAGCACCTACAACGACTGCGCACCAGGAAAGCACTCTAGGTAGATATCGATGACCTTCGTCAAAAGAATAACATCCTTGGTGACTGACTAAAGCCGTGGGCTGAAGAAGCCCTCAAAATGTAACAAGATGTCGATGTTTCTATTAAGAAACTGAACCAAACTTTGGAGAGTGTTATCGTCGCGACTGAGGGATCACTATCAAAAAATTTGGTCGTCATTGCACAGAATACAGTTGTCCAAAGTGAAGGCATGCTACCTCTGTTAACCGAGACGATCAGAATATTGCAAGCACAGGTCAAGGCCCCACCGGCACAGTGACTTGGGACAAGTCACAAGATTGTGTTAGGGGACTGTTGGAGCAGGGTCTCCCAAAGGCTATGAATTTTGTCCATTTTTGTATAATTTTGTATTTTTTAGTCTAACACAGGGGTTTTGGGGTGGGTCATGTTGGGGTCCTGTGATTTGGAAAATTTCCATACCAAGTGACAAGGCAACATCAAAACCAGTCTTTAGAGCTCTAAGACCTAGCCTTCCTAGTCTCAAAGAGGGATCTCTCAACTGTTTGCAAAGATGTGAGCTTGTTTTCTTTTAAGGGTTTGATTTTAGGCCATTTATGAAGCATGAGTTTGTTTAATTGTTTGGTGGGACATGATGATCTAGGAATCATATATACAAAAGGGAAATCTCTAAGTCATTGGGCAATGGATTCAAGTGGAAGTTGTAATAAGTTTGTAAAGGGATCAGGGATATCAAAAGGAAAATTTAACTAGGCCAGTGGATCTACAAAGTCTTTCAGGTGAAATAAAATGGACATCAAAGGTTTAGAATGAAAAGTAGAACTAAGGGAAATTAAGAATCCTTAATTATATGTACTTCTCAACAAAGGGACTTAAAACATTATCTAAACATGAAGAGGCATTCCATAGATAGGTTTAACCATAAATTCTAGAAACCACACTTCAGCAAATAATAATTTCAAGACAAAATTTTCAAATGGAATCTAAGAGTCGAGGAACTCTCTATTTCATCCAAATATTTCACCTTCAAGGATAAGAAAACATTCAATATTCACAAATAACTGCATTCATAGAAGAGGGAACTCCTAGACATCTTTGATTACAGCTATAAAGACCTTCAAAACAATTATTTAAGCAAGAACAAAGGGTATGATAAAAACAGACCTCTTTGGAAGACTGTAAATGATGGTACTTTAAAGGGAGACTTCAGAAACAATCTTCAAGTGGCAGCAAGTAAGCAAGGAAAACCATAAATCATTCTTGAGACTAACTATTTGAACTATTTTTGAAATAAATAAGCACAAGGGTTCAAGAGAATAGTTAAGAATTCTCTAGAATTCCTCAGCAGAGGAAAACATAAAACAATGGAGAATAAACAGGTCTAAGGAGCTTTTAGGAGATATTTATTAGCCTAAAATTTTTACTCTACTCTAGTAAGAAATGATGAAATGGAATGGAAGACAGGAAAAAAGAGTAACAAATTTAGAGTACTTCACCAGCAACCAAGCTCAGGGATCCAATGACAAAGTTTTCTCCATTAACAAACAGGTCAAGACATCCACGAGTTCCAGAACATCAATTTCTTTTCAACTTCAGCAGAGCTATGTATTACTTCAAAGAGTCACCAAATGCCCCCCATACAATGAGTTTGAATGTAGTATTTATGCTGCAAATGAGGAGGTGGAACTGATTTTAGGGTTCAAAATGTTATTAATTAGAAAGTAAATGCATTTCTAGCCTTGAAAACCATGCAAGGCATAAGACAGAAATAGGTGCAACTACTTCTCTGTTTTAATAACTCTGTCTTAACTTCTAAGATTCAGATAGGAGAAAATATTGACTTTTAAGGCTCTATCCTATCTTTACAATAACTATCTTGACAGTTTTAAAATATTTCTAGCTGGGTAATAACTGCTAATTGGCTTTATGGATAGAAAGTAGGCCCAATGTGTCAGTTAGATATTTCTGAGTAAATAACTACTTCCCTTTGATGTATTCGAGGCTTTTTAGCCTATCTTTCCTTAATTTATCCCTTTAAACTGTGTTTTTGGCCTAATTCTTCTTTTAGCCTTCGTAATTCATCATATTGTCTTTAACTCTTTATATGATTGTTTTTAACCTTTATTTTCTTATCTTTAACTGTGTTTTTTCTTTTAATCTGCAATCAAGCCTTTAATATTTTGTCTTCTCCTTTCTTCTTCACTGATTTTTTTTTTTTGTTTTATTGTGTACAGGGGTTTCCTTTGGTGTGCTGGAGGGTTTTATGATTCAACCAGTGGTCATGAAACACTGATTAAACCTTTGAATCAAACCCTTAAACCCATTCTTCGTCTATTTGGCCTCATGGATCATCATTCATAAATCTTAGTCACTCAATTTGACTGTGGGATGGCATGTAATGTTTTGGACTCCATTAAACCTACAAAAATAAACAAAAACATTTAATTGAAAACCTGCAGCCTGTGGTTAAAACTTCTTTTAGAGGCTATGTGGAGGGCTCGAGCAATTATAGAAGAGGAAAATGCATGGATGGAAGGGTTCCATAAGCGGAACTAGGAGAAACCGTGGCAAGATTTTGAATTTGGGCGCAAAATGGAGAAAGGTGTTTTTGCAAAACCACCAATGGTTTATCACGGGATCGATTGGCGGTAAGCAGTTTGGGAGCCAACGAATGCGATTCCACTCAGATATCGCCACGCGTCCCGAGCAAAACCGCTTTTTTCGCGTGAAAAGGGCTTGTTAAACCGTGACAGCGAAATGAAAATGACATTGCATGTGGGCCATTGGATCTGGGGGATCCAGATATATGGTGGATGATGAACACATTGGGGGAAGGTGTGCAGTCGCGATAAATGGTGGGACCAGAGGATGATGTGACAATTTTTCAGTAGCGGGGTCGAGTTGGGAGATGGGATGAGTGATGGGATGCGACCGCCATTGGATCAGGGCCCAGGGATTAGATCTATGGTTGAGGTGTCCTGAGAAAAGGTAAGGCGTGGTGAGGGATAAAAGGGCCCGCCTTTGAATTTTTTAAAGGTTTTGGGAGTATGAAAATAATAGGGGCGGAGGGGAAAAAGAGAGGCAAAGAAGTAAGGTCATGTGGGAGAGGAGGAGACTGGGGGCTGGGGTGATAAGGGCTCGACGGATAGAGAGTGGTCATGGCCCTTGGTTATATGCGGAAAGGGCGGAGGGTTTTAAGCAAAAGGTGCTTAAGGCCTTATGTCAAAAAATGAGCGGATAATAGGCGTAAAAGAGGGTTTTTGGATTTTTAAGAAGTTTTTGACAAGGTGAAAAAGGGTGATTTAAACCACATAAGGGTGTCTATCATGGTTTAAAGGGTTTTTAGAGAGAATGGAGGATAAATGAGAAGGGAAGAAAACCTTTTTTTGCAGGGGGAAAAAGACTATTTGGATAAGTGAAAATGAGTGAAAATGGGCAGATATGATGGGGGTGAAAAATGGGAAATATAGCCTGAAAACAATAACTTTTTGAGATGGCAGGATAACTTGGAGGATTTAAGTGAATATATTTAGTGAATTGATAGACTTGGGATAATGAAGGCAGTGACATTTCTAGAACTCACAGTGTTTTTGCAAATTTTTTTTCTAGAAATCTGAGATTTTCAACTTAGTCATCTTTGGATAAAATCAAAATTATGGATGACTAATAGTGGCTCCACTTGGGGAGGGTAGCTATCCTTTCAAGGTGTCCAGAACCTTAGCTTATGAAATCTCTAAGTTTCAGCAGATCAGTTCCTTTTCCATTGGGCATATTCCTTCTTTTCTTTCTTACTGATATTTCTTTATTTTTGACAATTTCAGTCAATCTGCAACATGTAATTTCTTCAAACAACATCTTTACCTACCCAATCTTACTTGTCCTAGCATTTTTTCCTCCTCTTGAGTGCATTTGAATTAGCAAAATATTTGTCATTTTATTTTTTGAAAACAAAAAATAAACTATCTAGTCCTATCCTTATTTCTTCCAAGAGTCCATATTAAGTTGTTGAACTCTTTTTATTTTCTACCTAAGCTACTTGACTGTCAAGATTAAACTGTTTGGAAGTCTTGATTCTCTAGCTATTGACATGAAATTTAAAGCATGATTCAAATTAGGATTAGATAGTATGATCAACCATGGTTGTGGCATTGTGAACAAGCTGCACAAAAACATTATTTTCATAAGGTAAATTCATAAAGATAAGGTTATGATTTGTCATTAGTAAGGCATCCTTATCTATCTCTTTGGTTCTGTTTTGAGCATGTGGAACCAACATCTTCATATTCTCCTAATCTATTCTTCTTGACAAGTTAAGTCTGAAATAATCTTATCAATCAGTGCTTCTACTAACTTATCAACATAAATTTAAAATATATTCAGCCATGATTAGGCTAGATGATTGAATAATATATCATTTTTTAATCAGCAGTGGCACTTAGATTTTCTCACTTTCAAAAAATTTTCTTTTTTGGGTATGGGGCTGTACGTCTTTTGAACATGCCCTCTTTTCCTTTTCTTTTCTTTTCATTTTTTTTTTGTATTTTTCATGATTTATTTTCAACTGGGTTATGTAAAATGAATAAAAAATTTGAAGCTAGGACTCTTGACAGAAGTAGTTCTTGAGCATCCTACCATTGACAGGACCTCCAAATAGATCTTCTCCAATCAGCTCTTGCAAAAAGAATGCATTGTGACCCTTTATAGAATGAATGATGTAGGTCCCTTTCCATAGATTCTCAAATTTGCCATGTTTTCCCTTTCCTTCCCTTCTAGAATCCCACTTTAGAACTATATTTCCAACTTGGAAATCATTTTCTTTAGTCCTTTTGTCAAATAACTTCTTGATACCTTCTTGGATTGTTTGTGTTCTCTTATACACTTCCTCTCTAGACTGCTATAAATTAATGGTCTGATTTATCCTTCTCTGCATATCATTTTCCTTAGATTGTACTTCTTGAAGAAGTTTCATGACTGGAACTCCTAGAGAGGTTGGGAAGATTGCATCCATGTCATAAACCAGTTGATAAGGGGACATATTTATTGACTTTTTGGTGGTTAATCTATCAACCCATAAAGCATGAATAAGTTTACTATGCCATTATTTCTAATTCTGCTCCAACAGTTTTTTGATAATATTGACAAGGCTTTTGTTGGAGGATTCAGCTAATCCATTTCCTTGCAGATAGTAGGCAATGGAATGACCCAAGGTGATATGGTATTTATAGCAAAATTCAACCATTCTTTTATACTTGAAGGCAGCAGCATTTTCTGTGATAATTTTTCTAGGACAACCAAATCTGGATAGTATATTGGTTTCAAGGAACTTGATAATGACAGAGTCAGTAGCATTCCTAGAAGGTATGGCTTCTATCCATTTGGTAAAATAATCAGTGGCAGTGAGGATCCACTTATGTTGGGCTGAAGAAGATGGGTGAATTTCCCCAATGAATTCCAAGCCCCATTGTTGAAGCAGAGCCTCAACACTGATGGGATGTAAAGGTAAAGGTAGGAATTTCCTCTTGCCATCAAAAATTTGACACTTATGGCAAGACATGACAAGCTTATGAGTATCTAGGAAAAGGGTGGGCCAATAGTAACCAGATCTGAGGATTTTATTTGCTATAGTCTTCCAGTAAAGATGTCCTCCACATTCTCCTTCATGCAGCTCATGCATGAAATTTTCTGCATCAATCTCAAGCAAACATTTAAGCAATATTCCAACAGCGTTCTTCCAATATAAAACCCCATATAATATGCAATAATTTAAAGCCTTCTATTTTAAAAATATAGCTTTAGTTTTATACAAAGAGGGAGGGGTATTTAGATAAAGCAGCACATATATGATATCATCATACCAAGGTGAATTCACAAAAGTTTCTTCAATAAATGGAGCTGTGAATTCTTCTGTTTCTTCTAAAATATCAACCATATTCATATCTAGTGCCTTAAAGTTTGACTTAGCCATGAGTTTTGCTAATCCCTGCCCTTTTATTAGTTTGGTGGGCCTAATTTCTAAGTCATATTCTAAAATAACATCAATCCATTTTCCCCTTTTACCATCAGGGTCCTGACTTAAGATTTCCTTGACAACAGTATTTGGGACAAAAGCAATGATGTGAGAATGTAAAATGTAGACTCTAAAGTCTTTCAATGCTTTTACCAAGGCTAAGGCTTATTTCTCCATGATGTTATATTTGAGTGTAGAATCTCTTAAGGCCCTACTAAAAAATGATATTGGTTGTTCTTGCCCCACAGTATTCTTTTGTAGTAATACTACAGCTATTGTATATTCATATGCAAAAGAAAAGATGTAAAAATATTTGGTGAAATCAGGACTGATAAGAACCAGTGTTTGAGTTAAAGCTTCTTTTACTAGTTAAAATGATTGTTTAGCTTGTATTTTCCACTTAACACCTATCTCTTTCTTTAGCATGTTTGTGATATTTCTCAATAGCTCAGCAAGGTTGGGGATGAACCTCCTTAAAAAATTTATCTTCCCAATGAAAGCTTGTAATTCTTTGAGGTTTCTAGGATGGTTGATCTTCAATATGCCATCAATAATTTTAGGGTCTACTTTGATTCCCTCTTCAGAAATTATGTGGCTAATAAGTTTTCCTTATTGGAGACCAAAGAGTGTCTTTTTGGGATTCAAAGATAAGCCATATTTCCTACATTTCTCAAAATCTTTTCTTAAATGAATCAAGTGTTCTTCATCTGTTTTGGAGAAAATAGTAATGTCATCAAAGTAAATGATTATAAAATAGCCCATGTCTTCTGAAAAGGCTATATCCATGGCCCTTTGGAAGGTGGCCCTTGCATTCATCAAACCAAATGGCATTTTGACATACATGAATGTACCCCAAGGAGTAGTAAAAGTAGTTTTATGTTAATCACTTGGGAGTACTAACACTTGATTGTAACCTGAGAACCCATCCAACAATGAAATTATTTTAGACCCAACCACCCTTTGAAGTATGTGATCCATTTTTGGCAAGGGATAGCTGTCTTTAAGGGAGGATCTATTTATATTCCTGAAGTCAATGCAGAGCCTAATTTCCCCAGTCTTTTTCCTAACAGATACCAAGTTGGAAACCCATTATGAATACCTGAGGGGAACTATGATCCCAACATCATACATTTTCCTGATCGATTTCTCAACCAAAGGCAATAAAACAGGGTTTATCCTTCTGAGTTTTTGTTTGAAAGGTTTCTGATTTTCCTTAAGAGGAATTTTGTGTTGAATGATGTTGGTGTCATATGATTTCAGATCCTTGTATCCCCATGCAAACACATCTCTAAATTCTTTGAAAAGTTCTATTTATTTCTGTTTGATATGAGCTGGGATAATGCTGGATAGATTGATCATTTTGGGTTCTGCTAGGTTGCCTATGTTACGTTCATCTATATTTGTTTCCATAGGCTCCATTCTTGGTTCTTTGGCTACATCATTGAAATCAAAAAGTTGCTCTAATGGTGTAAGACCTCTTGAAATTGTATCATTTTTACATTGTGAAACTTCCAGGTCCTTTTGGTATGTATTATCAACTATTTCTGCTCTAAAAGGATGTTCAAAATGGGTTATATCAGCATAAAAGGGTAGCAGTGTTTCAGGTACTTGTTCCTTATCAAAACAATTTTCCTCATGGCTAGTGTTTGATGTTGGTATGGAAAAGTAATTTTTTAATTGCAAAAAATAATCTATGTATTTGTCTCCTTCAAACACTTGCCAGTAATCTTCATTGTCAAGTATTACAGGCATGTTTTTTACTTTTATTTTGAATTGTTCATTTATCTGTGGTATTTGGCAATTACTAGCAGCAAAGGAAAGTTCATTTGCTAGATGATTTTAAGCTCTTGGGATGAAAACGAGTTCATATTTTTCAAAGGTTTTTAGGAGATCAAGGGCAGCATTTCTATATTCTTTTAGTTTTGGGTTCTTGGTTGAATACTCCCCTTTAATATGTCTAATGATTAACTCATAATCCCCTTGGACTGATATCTTCATAGCTCCTAAATCTTTGAGTAAGTGAAGGCCAATGAGGAGGGCTTCATATTCAGCAATGTTCTTTGCGCATGGAAAATCTAGTTTATAGGAAAATCCTTTGTTTATGTTCTGTATCCATACACCAACCCGTGAACTTAATTTTCTAAAAGAGCCATCAAAGTCTATTTTCCAAGGTATTTCAATCTCATTTTCATTTTCTTTCTGCTATTCAAGGTTGCTAAATTTTGAATTGTTCTGTACGTGAGTTGAGAGAAGATTTCACTATTCTGGTGGACTGAATTCTTTCTTGTTTTCCTTTTCTTGTTGGTTGATTTCATATTCATTATACAATATAAAGGAATCCAAGTCTGAATGAATAGAATAAATAGGAGTATTGTTTGGCCTATCTATGTTGCTCACCATGTATTTCATATGAGACTCCTTGTATAGTCTTCTGGTTTGGTTAAACACTAGGATGGTGGCATAGGACATGTCCATTTGAAGGCTCCCTTGCAAATTGGCTCCCCGTGATCTAGATAGAAGCATGTCATACTTTGGGGGAATTTCAGCTACTACTATGTCCATAACTAGACCTTTAGCAGGAATCTGTGCCAAATTGTCACATAAATATTTGATTAGGCCTAAGCATTTGACCCTGCTTGAATCAACGGAATACAGGTCTTTATATGGTTTAGTAATTTCTAAGCCTAGGCTTTCCATTACTACTTTGAGCATAAGATTGTGAGAAGCACCTGAGTCTAACATGGCATTGTGCAAGATTTTGTTATGTATATTCAGGCTGACATAGAAGGGAGGGACAGACCCTTCTTGGTATTTTCCTTCAACTTCGAGACCAAACAATAATTCTGGTTTATCATCTATCAAGTTTAAAGTATTAGTATCACTACCTATATTCAAAGCTTTCAAAACTTGATTCTTATACACATTCTGAGTTACTAGTTCAGCTAAGGGTATGGTGATTTTGATCTTGTAAATTTCCCCTTCAAGGCTGAAAGGAACTATTGTTCTTGACATATTTGCATCTGTTTTGTCATTTACAATTCTTTCAGCAATTCTGATTTTCTGAACTTTACTTGGACTGTTATTTGGGAAAAATTTGTTAGGGCCACTAGCAGAAGCACTAGGGCAGCTTTGTTCAACAATTTGTTGGCAGTTTTTGTCTTTATTTAGATCAGTTTTCTTATCCATAGTGTTGGTGTTACTGGCTGTCTTCTTAGGCTGTTTTTCTGAAGTTTTTCTAACAACAGTACTAGTGTTTTTGTCATTGGAAATCTCTGGGTTCCCTTTTCTTCTAAGATTATATTGTTTGTGTACCTCCATGATTGCATTTTCAAACCCCAATCTGTAATCATTGGAATCCGCATGGTTGTTTTCAGTTTTTTCTGAAGAGAAGAATCCTTGTTCTTATTTAGTGAGAAAAGCATCTGTCTCACTGTCAGATCTTATCAGATTTACATGATTTTCTTCCAACCTTTCAGTTTCCCTTTCCTCTTCTTGATCTACATAATTTTGTTGGAAGGGGGGCCTAATTTGTTGGTCATTATCTCTTTGTCTATCTTGATTAGGATCTCTTCTAATATTTGGATTCCTATTTCTATTTTTGGGATTGATCTGATTCTCTCTAGGAGGCACTCTATCATTCAGATTTATCTTTTCAAGCATTCTCTCCATTACCTTCACTAAGTTATCAATTTTAGTATTTGATGATGAGGTTGATGCCATTTTTTCATCCCTATATGTAACTCTTTTCTTTGCTTTTAACCTAGCTCTTTTCTCAATTAGATTTGATTCCACACTTAAGGCTCCCCTCTGCATATCTTCTAAGGTCAAGGGGTCTCTTTCTCTCAGTTGGTAGGCCATTTTTGGATCAAATCCCTCTGGAAATTTAGCTAAGGCTAGGCCTAGTGGGGGTTTCATGTTTGGGGGAAGTGAATTATACACATTGTTAGTGTCAGTCTTGTCATACTTCCATCAGTGATCAAACTTGCTCTTTTGCATTTTCATATTAGGAGTCCCATACCATAAATTTTCATCATTCTATTAGGTCATGGATTCATTGATGGTAGTGGTCTTTCATTAGTTTCCCCTCATGTGAAACCTGTTGATTCTCCTCTCTATGGTCTTCAGTCATGATGCACTGGCACTCCCAATCCATATTATTAGGTCATAGGGTTGGTCTCATTAGGTTCTAGGGTCTCATCATGGTTAAATTAATGAGTCAAGTGTCAATAAATATCAGCAAGGTCATGAGGAGGTCAAATAAACTCAGAGGCACAGTATTTGGAAAGATGAAAAGAAATGTTTCATTGAGATTGATGTAATTTTCATCTCAAAACCATGTTTTGAGGTGAAAACATGGTACTTTGCTTTTATTATCATCTTTTATGTAATTTTATGTAATAAGTTGAACTTCAGAGGCTGCCATCTCCACAAAGCCAACACCCTACTTCTCAAAGTTGTTTTCCATAGTATTTTTAGTGAAAAATCATGTTCTAAGTATGTCCATCAAAAAGAGCCCGGAAAGAGCCTTCCAATGGTATATTATACTCTCAAAACTGACTCCTAGATTGAAAAATATGCCTAAGTGAGCAAAAGTCCCCAAAGGCCTAACCCTACCCATTTTCTTATTTGTCCCCATTTTTACGATCCGATCATACCTTTTTCCCCTGATCCAATTGCACCATTCAAATCACACATCCCAATTGACCCACCTCCAATTGAATATCTCCGATGCGATTAAGTCCCTCTAATCTGATCAAATCCAGACTATTGATATTTTCAAAGATCCGATGGCCCATATGTAATCACATCGCTCGATCACATCATAGCTTCGTAGTGTTCCCGCGCCCATAATTCTTCCTATGCGATTGAGTCCCTCTATGTTGGTTTCCCTCGATGCGACCAATCGCATATCGCCAATCGCATCTTTTATTTCCCCAAAACTTAAACCCACTTCCTCCTCCCCGCCAATGCGATTGATCTCATATCACTCATCGCAATCAGCGGATTCCATTATGCAATACTCCCACTCCACTTTCCCTGCCGATTTGCGATTGCGATTAACCCCCAGTCCCACCAAAGTTTTATTCCCATTGCAATCGTGTTGGGAAAAATACCGAGAGGGGGGGTGAATCAGTATTTAGTGCATAATGAAAACTTTTTACTTTTTCTTTCTCTTAAACCCATACACTACTTTACTGAACCCAAGTCGCGTATATACGCAGATATCCTTGATGAAACTTGCGTATTACCAGAGATCTCATTATGCAAATAATTCTTTACTTAGGTTATTGCATCATTCATTCATTAGATGTTTAGTAAGCAGTAAACATGTGCAGTAAGAACAGAATAAATCATCACACATAAGCAACACACATGAACACCAGGATTTAAGGTGGAAACCCAATTCGAGAGAAAACCACCGCTGCCATCATCTCAGTCTTCAATATTTATTATAAAGAAAACATCTTGCAACCATGTACCGGCGTAGACTCATGCTAGCACGCAGGTACCCACCTGCAGAAGGCTACAACCTTCTCTCGTTTACCAGCCTCTCCTGGAAGGGAGCTACAACCCCCTGCTCTCGTTTACCAGCCTCTCCTGGAAGGGAGCTACAACCCCCTGCTCTCATTCTGACCTCTCCTGGAAGGGAGCTACTACCCCCTGCTCTCGTTTACCAGCTACCACTGGAAGGGAGCTACAACCCCCTCACTGAAGGCTTCAACCCTCAGCACCACCATTGCGGACCACGTTTCATCAATTTTCATACTGGATCCAACAGCTTCCATACAACACAACTTGTAGGCCTCTTTTCATCATATTTTCAAACTGGACCCACTCCACACATAGAAGCTCATCGTATATCAAAATGAAACTTATAACCCCATCAATTCATTCATTGAATCATCAACCAATCAACCAACAACTTGATCTTCAATTAACATAATCAGCAGCATATTCATTATTCAAACAACCCAGTTCTGTATGAATACATCATTGACAGATAGTAGTAAAACAACAAAACAGATTAGATAGTTCATTCCACTTACTTCAGCAAACCCCAGATTCCATACGCACTTTTACTTCACTAAACCTACGTATGTACACGCTTTTATGCACACCAACCTGCGTATACTTCTTTGCATTCTTCAGAAAACCTTAACTGCCCATACGCGCTTTTCCTTAAGCAAACCCGCGTATACACGCGCTTTTAATGAAGCGAACCTGCGTATAGATCTGTAACTTTTCAGGACTGTGCAGCTCTTCAGATCAGATAAACAAATCAGATTTCATCCTTTACTTTAGAAAGTATTTCGCCTCATCTCAGATCTAAACATTCCATAAACAGATCTAGAAAATACATATACATTTCAGATCTAGAGATCCCTCTTCATTATTTTCTTCATAGGTGCATTAGTAATTCAGATCAATCAATTCATTCCATGCAGATATACTTCAGAGTGAAGTATTCATTCAATACCCAGACTTGCACACCCTTGCACCATGATTTTCTTCTCCTTATATAGATTTAGCCTTTGTTAATACCATGAGCCAAAACCACACCACTTCCGATGGTATTCCTGGATGGGATAAAAAAGATAATCCAGCACTCAATACTGTGGGCAAATACCATGGTAATGTCCCCTGGTTTTATAAATTTAGAGCGCAAATTGGCATACGCGACTTGGCACGTACTTTTCCGCGTGCATACGCTACTTCTCCTTAACAAACCCGCGTATGCTTTGTGACATGTCTTATTTATCATTTCTCTGGCACTTACTGGAATTCCTTTCTTCTGTTACTTCTGAGCTGATCTGTAGATACATCATCCTTCCTTTTAACACATAGATACATCATCCTTACATATTTAACACATAGGTTTCTTATCATAGGCAACTCATCAAGTAGGTTTCCATCAAGAACAACTTCATCTAGTAGGTTGCCATATCGAGGACAACACATTGCATCATATTTCCAACAATCTTGCTTCATCAAGTAGGTTGCCATCAAGGACAACACATCAAATCAGTTTCCATCAAGGAAAACTTCATCAAGTAGGTTTCCATCAAGGACATCACATGCCAACAAATCGCATGCTGCATCCCCGCCGCTTGTGTTAAACTCGTCCCCCTTCCAATTGCGATTCCGATTTCCATGGGTCCCACCTTAATCCCTTCCACCTTTTTCAAATGAAAAATGGTTTTTCCCTTTGTAAAAGCGCAAAACTCCTTTTAATTTGTTTTAAAGGGATTTTTCTATTACACCATCGAACATCGTTTTCCCTCGCCACTCTATTGTATTACTCCATCGCATCGCAAGTTATCATTTCAATGTGCCCACTCCTCTTCTGCTACAATGACCGATTTGCGATTGCGATTTCCCCATGAGACTCCCTCTATACACTATCGCATCATAAAATTCCCAATCACATTTCATCTGCTATGTGATACACCCCCTCCCCTATTCCAATTGTGATTTGCGATTGCGATTTGTGATAGAAAATTGGGCCCACCATCCTTTCTTTTGTTCGTTTTCACTCAAAAAAGAGGCTTTTCTTCATTTAATGGCAAATATTTTTTTTCATCGATTTCAAAGGTATTTTCTTCGACAGTTGGTTTTTCTTCAAATAAGTAAAGACAGAGAAAATGGTTAAAGGTCGAGAACTAATTATGAACCAGAGACATCTACAGTAGCGATGAAAAAGGGATTTGTTCTTCGGATTTCCTATTTTCATTCATTGAGTGTAACAGCAAAATCTTCAAGATGGTCAAATGTATTATTTCTCCTTCTTTTCAGGGGTAGATTGTTGATCTTTTCCTATGTTCAAATTTTGGTTTCTGAGCTGGTGAAACAACTCCTCCTTCTGTGGATCTACTCCCCTCAAATTCTATCTATTTAATGTAAATTTTGAATCATTTGTAAAGGGGGGAATAAAGGGTGGAATAAGTTGGAAATCACTGAGGACGCTCTGCACTCCATTTGTAATAGTTTGGAAAGGAATTAATAAATAAATGAAGCTCTGATTTGTGGGATCCATGTGGTATGGATTTTAGCATTGTTCTTTATTTTGTGTTCATCTGTTAATTGTTATGTTTGCCATTCATTTCATTCATATCTCTGGTTGAATTTTTTCAAGATAGATAGGTAGAATCCATTGTATAATGATCTACCTTGGGAAATCATTCAATACTCTATGTTTTCTATTGCTTGAAAAGGATCCATCTCCTATGCCCTTTTCAGATCCTCATTAGTCTCACACATTCCATCATTATTTAAACTAAATTGTTAAAATCCCTGCCTACCTTGCCCCATGAAATACCTTGTATCTCTGATTTGATTCCCCAGTTTCAAACTGCCCCATCTGCTCTATACAACCCTTAATTTATAAAAACATTTCCAATTATTATACCTAGCCTAAAATCAGTTTTTGGTTATACTTCATTGAATATTTTTCCAGGAGAGAGCCCTCTCCTGACCTTGTAGGGCTAGCTACAAGGTTGAGCGTGGTTTGAGGTTACCCTGATTTGCCTTCTTTCAGCCTAAGGTTCAAATTAGGTGCTAACATTTCTGGCAACCATACTAGGGAACTATTTAGCATAAAGGACTGATCACCCCAGTAATATCTTTCAATATAAATTCTTGGACTCTGGATGATGATGTTCAGAGTTCGCTAGGCTGAAATTAAACATTGTAAAGTAGAAATTTTACCACACTGGCTTCAAGGAGATACACAAGGGCCAATCCAGGTCCAGATCCTCCCCCTGTGTTTGAAAATTCTAATCTCATTCTAAGGATAGTCAAAAGACAAAAAGGATCACTAAGTCCTAGGCCTATTTTCAGATCCCATACCTAGCCCAGTGAGTGGTTGTTTGTAGAAGACCTTTCTTTTGATGAATGTTTTGATCTTTTTTTGTTCATAAGTAAATCTGAGACTGCACTTGATGATACAGTTTTAGATCAAAATTTCTTATAGATATCAAAATTCAAAGGTCAAACACATCAATTAATGATTATATTTTGAATTCCCCTCAGACATCTATCACTGTAATTAATATCCCTGAGCCTTCAGAGTTATCAGGAACAACATTTCTTGCCCTTAATTCATCGGCATTCCCATCAGTTTCAAAAGTCAACTCTCAGATTTCGACTCCTCCATCAACACCTCCCTTGAATCCTAGTGTCACAAACATTGTTATTAATCCACCTTGAGTCATGGCTACCCGGTATGCACCCCTGGTGTTACCTTAGAACCTGAATGATATGCATGTTGATTACCAAAGTAAAATACCTATCTTTGATGCCACTCAAAGCATGACAGCCCAGTGTAGAAATTATATAACTGATATGTTATATGTCTAACATTCTTCTGATCATACACTATTTGACTTCATGTAGAATACAGAATCTGTTCCACCATTGATCATCATATGCGGAAATTAAATCAATTGCATGCACACATTAAAACCATAAAAATTCACACACATTAACACAGTGATTTATGGGAAAGCCTGAAGCTAAAAACCCCAACTATATATATAGTATATGCCATAGATATCATTTAAAAATCCTCATACAAAGCTTCTCACAAGCTCTCAATACAATCCAATCGCTACACACTAATCAAGTCCTAATCTAGCAAATCCATGCACCGATCTCTGCCACCTGCTAGCCTGCCTCTACTGCCCAATCCCTGCTGAAGAATGGATCTGAATGAACTCGAATTTTTCCAAGATTGCTCATGCAATCCTCATTGGCATCTCCATCAATGTGTGGTGCAAAATCATGCAACACTATAGTCACAACTGATAGTCTACTTGCCCTTTCACCTATCTCTCCACTGGTCTCCACTGAAACTGTCCATGCACTGTAGTTAACTAACGTATTATTTAGTTGATTAATGAGTTAAAATTTAGTGAATTAATTATTAATTAATTCACACCACTCTCACTAGTGTATCAATTACTTAGACTAGATACAACTAGCTCAACTGTGTCTAACTGAGTTAAACTGAACACAACTCCACCAACTACCTCAATAACTCCACCAAACTCTGTCGCATGAGTTCTAACTGAAGTCTCCATGCAAAAGCTCCACTTAACCCTTAAGAATAGTGTAATTCCTTCTATCATCTCCTGTGCCACATCTGTGCACTTAACTGAAGTGCTCCAAGAGAATAAGTTAATGTTTATAGTCCAAATATTATTAAGAGCTAATAATATTCGACATATCTATTTTTAGACGGGCAATCTAAAAATAGATTCTTCCCAGTATGTCTAAAAATAGAAGTACATCTATTTTTTTTCCAACTTGACCAACCATCCGCAAATAGCATCCTGCAACTCATAGAATATGATCGACATGTCTAAAAACAGACATAGTCTAAAAATAGACTTGCGCCAAAAATAGCCTGCGGACCCACTTAGTGAAAGTGACTCTTTTCACTAAGCTCATCATCTTGTTGCAATCTCAACACTCCCTCTCAACAAGATAGGGATTATCTGCCACCCCGATCCTGCCTCTATGGTATTCGAATTTTCTCCTGGTGAGCGCCGTGAATGTAATCATCACGATCCTCACATTAGGAAACGTAAAGTAACACTGATCTTGAACCCCGCACACAATCTATGGTGTCGATGATACCGGTGTTGAAGTTAAAGTGATTTGTCGATTGGCAACCAGTGACGATGTAAGATCAAACCAAGCTTTGGAGCCCAAGGACCTAGCCTTCCTGGACTCAGAGAGGGATCTCTCTAAATGTGTCAAAGATGTCGGTGTGTTTACTTGCGGTGTTCTGATATTAGGCTAGTTATGAAGTGTGTTTTTGGTTTTTTTAGTTTTTAAGTTTGTGAGGGATAAAACTGATCAAATACATAAATTGGATAACAAGATGTAGATAAATTGGGCTATGGGGTCAAACAGGTCAAGGAAGCTATGAAGTGATGATGTAAAGCTGCTGTAGGGCCGATTTGATTCACAATAGAAGGGATCTCTGGGCAAAATGGATTAAATGGACAATAAGTTGGTGAAAGACAAGGGATTTCAAGTGCAAACTAGTTAATAGCAGACATAAACATGTAATAGCAAGCCATTAATCATGCTAGGAATAACTATAAGCTAATCTATACATAGAAATCAAACATTCAAGCCATACATAGAGGTATATGACCCTCTAACTTCAGGAAAAGGCTATCAGACTTTGGGGAAAACACATGAGACAAACTAACAACTCATAAACTATGCCGGAATGCCTAAACATAGTCTCTAAGTCATTGGGCACTTGGACAAATAAGTTTTCATAGTTTTAGGCAAAGGGCTAGATCGAGACTAGGCCTCCTTGGTTCAACAAAATGATCAACAAATCAGTCAAAGAGAAAGTTTTATGGACAGAACTATGGGCAGCTGATAGGTAGGTAGGGCAAACCATACATCCTACTCAACATACATGGAACTGATGAATAAAACTTAGCAACAACACTTAGGTTACTAAAGAGCAGCTAAGAATTCTTTAGCATAACTAAGGGAGAAGAAAACATCAAGCTATGAAGATTCAGGGATTTTGAGGTGCCTCCATGGGCATGTCTCAAAATCAATCTTTACTGATCTATAGCAGCAAGAAAAATGAAATATGAGTGAAAACTAGAAGACAAAACATATTAAGAAGCACTATACCATTCTACCATGTCAAGGAATCCATCAACAAGCCTTCAACATTCCTCAAAAGCATCCAAGAGGCAGTCCAAACATCATAACTCAAGTGTATTCTTCAAAGCTCATATGACCAATGCATTAATTCTTCTCTCAAGTTTCAGCCTCTGATTTACAAAGAGAACCATGGAATAAATAGGCTTGAGGGAGGAAAACCTCATGGAGCAACTAGCTATCCCATTGGCCAAGTCAAAATATCTAAACTTGTCCTTGAGGCTTTGCAAAGCCCAAGGCACAAAATATCCCATAAAATATCTAAAAAACTGCTAAAAACGGAAATTATATTGACTTTGCATGATTTTCCCATGATAAAAATAGCCTAACGCACATTTGGGAAAAGCAGATTTTTGGAGTTCAAAAATTACAAAAATACTTCATATTTATGCCTGAAAAAGGTCCCCTGACTTGCTGGATGCAAATGGCAGCCTTCCCGATGTCTAAATGAGGCTCATGATGGCTCGTTGGAAAGCTCTCTGTGTCTTCTTTCCAACGCAAGTGGAATCACCTCAATCTGATCTCTGAAAGTCCCTCAAAACTGTACCTGTGTGCAAAAACCCAGAAAATAGCAGGCTGCTGATATGGCGGGCAGAATGTGCAAAATGAGGCTGTTTTTCGCCAATTTGAAGGGGCGAATGATCTTCAAATGCCCTGAAAATCGCTGGAGACCTGCTCATGGAATTATGGCATCCATCGGTATCATCCTCCTCCCTTGACAACTCATCAAACTGACATGGCGAATTTATGAGTTTTTGGCCAAAAACCCAAAAAATGCCAAAAAACAAAAAGTTTCCGAAACAGGCCCAAAATTGGCATGCCTGACCCTCAGGGGTCCATAGCAACATGCTCCAAAGCTGAGGCCAAAATGTCAAGAACTGATATGCTTTTCTCCTCTTTTCGTGCCGGGTGCTTCCCCTTTGCCTTCTTCAACTTCTCTTGAGCTGCCTTGTCTCATGTTCAGCATTCTGGCTTTGGTGAAGAAGTCATGGCCCCTTGCCTAGGAGAGGCAGATAGCACATGCTTTGGAGAATGCCCTTCGCGATCCATGTCTTGTATTCGCTTGCCCTCATCAGGATGCTGCTGTGTATCATCTCTTGGTTGCCCTTGCTTCGTCACTATCATGGCCTTGTTCATCATGTTCTTGTTGTTCAAACAAAATTCTGCCTTCTCTGTCAGTCACTGTTTTGATCAAGGCAACCATGGTTCAATTGTTGTGTGTGATGTCCTCCTTTGATATAAGATCCCTGCTCCTTCCAAACAATACCTTTTCTTGCCTTTGTATATCAATCAGCCAATGAATACACAGTTAACAAGGACAAACATAGTCAAAGTGACCTTCCTGTGTGAGGGTACTTAGCTTGTTGGTGTTTTGAGGAAATAAAACAGCCTTGTCTTTTTAGAGGAAGGAAAAACAATATTCTTCTCAATTCAAAACCCTGATTTCTTCTTAGTATGCAACTCAACCAACCGATTCAACACCATAAATTCATTCAACCAGAGGGTATACACACGGTCAGGGTTCATTGTTCATAGGACAAGGTGGCATACCTTGAAATGTTGCTGAGGTGTTTCACAAATGTTTGTAAGAGTTCTAATCAAACAAAGCTCTTCTTCAACCAAAATACTGCTCTCCTCTGGTATACTTTTCAACAAATATATTCAACACTATTTCTCGGTCCAAACAAGGTGTATACACAGTCCAAAGTTGACTGTTCATAGGACAGGGTGATAAAAATACTTCTAAATGCAATGAGCTTTACTCACTGATTCTGCCTTATGGAACTGAAAGGCACAACACTGTTTTATATTTTAAACATAAGGCGGAAACTCCTTTGAAACATCAAAAAATGTTCATATGATGGCTGTGTTAAAACCTTACCTACTGTTTTCACCCTAATAACACCTTATCTTTCCTTTCTGTTTTCAACAATGCACACAGCTTGACAGGTTTTGATTTTGTTTCATCATAGTTTTGAGGGTAATTGCAATGGCTATTCATACAAATTCAAATTCAACCCTTTGTAGTCAAACTTTGCACCTCCTTAACATCACCAGTGCTGGCCACATGAGTCAAAGTCAAAGATGTCTCCTTGTCAGTGTCTTCACTTGTTTCTTCTTTTTTATTTTTAGCAGACTGCTGGGAAACTGACATATCTCCTGAGCTGCCCACTTGAAAAACTTTTCCAAGCTTACTGAGTACCACTGGATCATTCCAATACTTCATCATTGCAGGAGGCCCCCTCTTTGAAATGTCATCCAAAACAGGCTCTAAAGCAGGATCGTTCTTAAGCTGGGCCATCTGTGCTTCAAATTGCATTTTTTGTACAGGGTTTGACAACATCTTAATCATATTCATTACTGCTGGATCCTGCATCAGAGAATGGTGAAGGTGTTGTGCCATTGTCATGTACTGAGGATTTTGAATAACCTGTTGCATGCTCTCGACATACTTATTTGGATCCAGTTGGGGTGTAGTAGATTTGCCCAGCACCCTTCACACTTTGCTGAAGTTGCTACTTACTTGCATCACTGTCAAGCTACTGTCCTCCAAACAAGACTCTGTCCTAGCCTGTCAAATCACTTGTTTTGATAAGGCAACAATGTTTTTTGAATGCTGTGTAAAAAGTCCCTCTTAGGTGTGAGATCCTTGTTCCTTCAGAAAGCTTCCTTTCCACTTAATATGTAGTTCAACAAGCAGATTTTTAAGAGAGAAACACAGCCAAATAAAGATAGACATCCAAAGTAAATTTTCCTGTGGAAAGACACCAGCTTTGGTGTTTGAGGTAGTAGGACACCCTTATCCTTGTAGAGGAAGGAAAACAAAAGCCCCTGATTAAAGAACACTGCTCTCTGTTGAGGCCACTTAACCAATAAATTCACAATATAAACACAGTCAATCGCGGTGAATTTACACAGTCAATAGTTACTGTTTCTGTAGAAATGGTGACAGAGTTTGTGATGTTTTTGTAATGTGGCAATAAAGGCCAGTAGCTTTCAACAATAAAAAGTCCCCTTCAACCAAACACTGTTCCTTTGGTGTGCTTTTCCACCAGTGGATTCAACCATTACAAACAAAGTCAATCATAGTGCACTCCCATAGTAAAAAGTCACTTGTACATAGGGCTAGGTGGTAGAGTTTATTATGTTTCTATGATGTCACAAATAATCTTGTATCATTCAAACCATAAGGAACTCCTTTTACACAAAACACTACTTTCTCTATACTCTGCTGCTCCTTGCACACATTTTGACAAAAGACAGCTCCGAATGCAAATGATAACTCACCCACTGATTCTGCTTTAGGGAACTAAAAAGGCCAAACACTATTTTTTTTTGTCTTTTAACAAACAAAGGAGATTGTTGGAAAGTCACCAAATTCCATCTAATGATCACTGTCTAAAACATGTCCCATTGTTTTTCTCTTTAAGCCCTGTGCTCTTGTTTCTTTTATAACAATTTTGGGGGCAGTTTCATGGCCTTTTTCTCATTAACAAGACTCACAAGCTCTTAAGGTTTCATCCCTTAGCCAACAGAACTACAACTCAACTTGTTCCTTCGAAATTTATGACAATGCTTCTTGAGGAGTTGGAGCGATTTTTGAAAAAATAAAAAGGGTTTAATTTTTTTAATATTACAAATCTTCCAATAAATCACTGTTCTGTCCTCCTTTATGCCAAACAACAAGTTTTGGTTTAATGAAAAACAAATAGTCAATTGATTGTTGTGCTTGGGCAATGGAGTGAGAAAAATACCTTAAAAAAAAACTCAAGGGACCTTTTTGATTGGTTGAGCAGCTTTCCAAATATTTTTTTAAGGTTTTTAAGTGAATTTTTGACCAGTGCTACAGGAATGCCGCAGGCTGCTACAGGCACGTCGCGCCTTAGTTATGGCCCTTTGTATTTTTCGCTCCAGGCACGTCGCGCACTTTTCCAGGCAAGTCGCGCAAGTTTGCAGTTCATTTTGAAGGCCTTCCCGGTGTCGGAATTGGGCGCGAGATGGCTCGTTGGAAAGCTGTGGAAGTCTACTTTCCAGAACAACTTGAATTTTGTCATTTGGTGTCCATTTGATCCTTCAAAAATTGATTTTCCCAACACTGGTCAAAACTGGTAAATCCTGGTGCAGAAATGCATCGAGCTGTTTGTAGACCATTTTTGAATGCCTTCCTTTTGTCGGAATTTAGCCCGAGATGGCTCATCGGAAAGATAGGGAAGTATATTTTCCATAGAAACTTGAATTTTTTCATTTGGAGTCCAATTGAGCCTTCAAAAACTGACTGTCCCATCACTGGTCAAAAATGGTGTATGCTGGTGCAGAAAAACATAGCGTTGATTGCAGGCTACTTTTGGATGCCTTCCTTTTGTCGGAATTTGGCCCGAGATGGCTCATCGGAAAGATATGGAAGTCTATTTTCCATAGAAACTTGAATTTTTTCATTTGGAGTCCAATTGAGCCTTCAAAAGCTGACTGTCCCATCACTGGTCAAAAATGGTGTATCCTAGTGCAGAAGTTCTCCCGTGACATCTGTATTTTTCATGTTCCTCACAAACCATGATACCTGTGCAGAAACTGAAGGAGGTTTTTATTTTTTAACCTATGAGGGACAAAAACCTCTCTCAATTTTGTAAATTTCATCTCTGTTTGATCAGAAAATCATTTTGAAACAAACTGCCCGGGTGCTCCTTAACCCTAATTTCACTGTGGCAGAGGTATGATGATTCAACAGCCATGCAAATTTTACTATCCTTTGGTATTTGTTGAGATGAAATATTTGAGCCTCTTTTTTACTGTGGGTACACTACTTCAGTGGCATTCACTTAAACTCTTTCATCCTCTATCTATACTCGAGGGCACTTCTTCTAACACTTTTCCTCTGCTCAAAAATATACCAGCAAGGTATCTTTGACTTTGTTATAGGAGCAGACTTTCTTTGGAAAACCAACTGTACTTTGCTTTCTTTTCCACTGTGATGAGTTGTTTGAAGGCATTCTCTTATGAGCAGGAGGATGAGTTTCCTTTACTTTGTTTAGGAAGGATGGCCTTTTTGACAAATGCTTGGCTTCCTTTTGACCAATCAGTTTTCAACAACACTAAATGCCTTGGCCATCTGCTCATAAATGGAGGAGGCTCTTCATCAGGTAAGGTATCTGAAGGTTTTTTGACAACTATGTCTGACACAGGCTTTCTCTGAATGTGGTGGTAAGTGGACCACTTGAACAACATCAATCTTGGCATCTTTACTTGCAAGCATCACTGTATTTCAGAAGAAACCCTAGCCACAGTGACACTGTTCCTCTGCACTGTTCTAAGGGTGACTGAGATATTTATCATTTGGCTTGTTCATCTCATGATAGATTACTTGAAAAATAACCTTTGTGACTATGAAGGTCAGTGCTTTTTTGAAAAACCAAGAACTCTCCTCCTGCCTGTGTAATGGCATTTTGTCAGCATTTACTCTATTTAATCTTGTGGATAAATAGGCTTCTTATGATTGGAATGTTTTACCAATGACCTGCCTTTCTTCATTTCAACAATTTCCATGATTTGAAAACTTCAGATGACACCCTTTATCAGACCAAATTCTTTTTCTTAGCATATTTCAAACTCTGTTCCTGTTATGACCATCACTCAAATTCATAAAACCTGGACATATGTTTCACTGTTCAAAACAAAGCAAACCTGGACCTTTGCAATCTTCCAAGTCAATATTGGCCAGCGCCCTCTGCTTGTGGATGAAGGAGGCGCCCTAACCCTCTGCTTGTAAATGAAGGAGGTTCTGGGCCTTGACAATTTACCAGTTTGCTGAGACAGTGATGACCCTTTCTTACTGTGATTTTCATGCTGGAAATAGCTGTAAAGTCCAGATGAGTGACTTTTGTTTTGCAACTTCATCTCAGGCTCATAATACATTTAGAAGTAGCTGTTCCTCTAACTGTAAACTCAAACATTTACTCCATGAGATGAAATTATATTTTCTGCCTTTGTAGAAACCATAGAACACTGTGAAAAACCTAGTAGTCAGCTTGAGATTGGATTTTATGCAGTGCTGAGATCTAGGGGATGTGAGTGGCGCGACTTAAGGCTGCTTGTCAATTTCATTTGCAAAGTAAGGGATCAGTCATGGCAGGTCTTTTGCAGATGGAGGATTTTTGGCTTTTTGAGGATTGCCAAAGGTGAAATGTCCTAAAACGCCACTTCCTAACATAGGGGAGACTTTTGAAACAGATGTGGATTTGCCTTTTAAAGCTGATGGGCAGGTCAATAAGGCTGAAGCTAGATAGGATTGTGATATGAGGTTTTTGATTTCGACATGGGCGAACTGAAAAAGGTAGAAAGGTGAAAAAAGTTTTAGGAGGGTTTTCTGGATGACATATTGACATAAGGAAATCAGTTTCTAGAAAACTCAGCTGTAGATATAGTCATCACTAACATGTAAAAAATACTGATGGCTAACAGTGGCTCCATTTGGGGAGGGCAGCTCCTTGTCAGGAGGTGTCCAGAATTCAGATTTTTGGCTTATGAAGACCAATGCCTTATCCATTGGCGCAAAATTTACCCTTCTCTTGATGTTATTTCTGAAAAGTGACAGCATGGTTAACATCAATGATACTTCTACCTACCCCACTATCTTTCCTAACATTTTTCTTCTCTTTGGCGCATTTGAACTAGCAGCCTTTTGACAATGCATATTTTTCTTTTTGCAAAATGAACCTATCTATTTCTACTCTTATATCTGCCGGGAGTTCAGATTAAGCTGATGAACTCCTTCATTTCTCTACCTAAAACTAGATCGACTATCAAGATTAAGCAGTTTGACAGGATTTCATTCTCTAATCTACAACATGAAATTTAAAAATGATCAAATCAGGATTAGGCAGTCTGATTTGTCATGCATTTGCGGCATAAAAGACAAGCTGCACACAAATGTTATTCTGCAACAAAAGGAAACTAGACAAGCGGGGCTAAGATGTACAATGTGTTTTTCATCCCTCGCTTCTCTCTTTGGTTCTGTTTTAGGCACGTGGAACCAGAATCTCTCCCTAATCTAAGCTCTGTGATAAGTCAATCTTACACAATGTTTACTATCTTTGCACTCACTAACTTATCAGCAAATAAATTTAAACATGCTCAGCTATGATTAGGCTAGATAGCTGAACAAGACATTGAAGTACTAGTAGCGGCATTTAAGCTTGCTCGCTTTCCGAAAGACTATTTTTTGGAACATGGGCCCTTACCACTGCTTTTTAGAAACTGCCCTCTTTTTCTACTTTTCACTGTTTTTTGTATTTTCTGATTTTTCACTTTTTCTTCAAACAAACTACAAATGAAAAGGTGCTCACAGGCTAAGCTTATTTTCTATTGTTGTCTTTCTATCCTGATCTAATCTGTGCACAATAGACATTTGTTTGGTGAACTCTATTTTCCAATGCAACCAGTCAAGTAGATGCTCACATGGGTGATTCTGGTTTAGTTCTTTCATGATGCGGAAATAATGAAAAGGCCACTCCCATTTGGTTTGTTTCTGGACAGTAGAGCTTAAGTTTTTTCTCATTCTTGGTAGCAACTTTTTTATGATAGAACCCACTACCCCTACAGATTTCTCAAGGAAAACAACAAATAGATCTTGGAATAATACCTGATCTAGAGGATTTGATATATAGGCTTCATTCATGACTACTCTTTCTTCCACTTGGCTATATTTGGGACCCCCCTGGTAAAGCAACTCTTCCTCATGATCACTCGAACTGTCAGACTCATCATGTATTGCAGTGTAGTTTTCTTTCCAAGCTGATGTGTTCTGATTAAGTGGACTGAAAATTGTGTGAAGGTCATCAGGTTGATGAACAAGGATACACTTTGACAATAAATTATCTTGAAAGGACAGTGTGACAACTCCCATGTGTTTATTAACCTCTACTTCTTCATCTGCAATTTGTAACTCAATGGAACTTGGTGGCTGCAAATCTGGAGTTAAGGAAGATTCCATGTCCAAAATGATTTCTTCAACTATTTCAGGAAAAGGCTTCTCATTTACAACCTGCTCGAGGATTTCATCATCTTCCTCAAACTCATCATCAAAGCTAAAAAACTGTTGATTTCCAATCATGTGCATGTTATCTCTGACGGGCTGAAGTGATGTAGAGCAAAGAGTCCGAGACTCTTCACTTACTTCTAAACTCTCAAGGTTCTCCTCATGAGTGTCATAGATGACCGGTAATGGCTGCTTACTTTTCTCAAATTTATGAAACTGAGCTTCCTCCCAAAAATCAAAAACTGAGTTTTCTGCAAAGTTAGCTTCTGTTTGGAAATCATCATCATAATCAAAATATTGATCAAACCTTGGAAAATCATCATTATAATTAATCTCATCAACCATGTATATTGGACTATCAGATTTCTTTTCTTCAAATTGATTTACAAATTTACTTTTTGACTTATGATATGCAAGATAAACAGGAGAAAGATTAGAAAAGTTGTGGTTATGTGAAGATTCAGAGGCTGTCTGTATGTTTATAAGTTGATCTATTTCCTCTTCAGTTAAAAAGGGAAGCATTTTCCTCTCTCCACAACAATCCTCTTTCTCTTGGGAAATCCGATTTAAAGGATGAATGTCTTTTTGGGCTTCACCTATGAGAGATGATGAATCATCACTCATGTCCTTAGAGAGATCTCGTGAGTTCTCTTTCATTTCTTGCTTGTTTTCATCTTCAACCAATTCTTTGTGATGTTGAGGATAGTTATCATGTAATTCATGAGTTTTTTATGATATATGTTCAGGGGGGCAA
Source organism: Pinus albicaulis (assembly GCA_034641835.2). Lineage (NCBI taxonomy): Eukaryota > Viridiplantae > Streptophyta > Pinopsida > Pinales > Pinaceae > Pinus > Pinus albicaulis. The sequence goes on from JAXQQM020084588.1 coordinate 172,140, forward strand.
TTTTCTTTTATGAACTCAAATGACTCCCAGCATAAAGGTAGAGATCCTACAGGTTTTGATTCTTCTTCCATTTCAGAATCTGTGATTTCAAAATGGCTGATAGTGTCTTTAGAGCATTCCTCTAGGTTCTTTATTAGGCTAATTTTTTGTTTGACAGTCAAGGAAGCTCAGGGATTTTTGTGGTTGATGCCTGGTCTTAGGTTTTTCTTATTTGCTTTAGGCATGAGGTTATGGGAAGATGAGAATCTATTTGTGTATATAATATCTTATTAAATAATATTCCAAGCTCATGGGAAGGAAAGTAAATCCTTCATGGTATTGACCCTTCTATTTAAGACCCAGCCGGGGCTGGGGTTTGTTTTAAATTATATTTAAAGTATACGCATATATGTCGTATTTAGTGAAGATCTATTACTATCTCTGGTTATTAGCTCATAGTGAAATTGTGGTAATTTTTATTTTAGAAACTTCCCCTTCATAACTAAAGGGTTTATAGTTTGGGCAAATTTGTTTCAGCTTTTTCGGACATGACCTTTTCTATGCTCTTAATTTGCTGACTCTGATTCGTGACTTTGTTTGACACCGTTACTTCGGGGGTTTTTGTAGAGGTGCTAAGAGTATCTGAGCTAAGACTTGTTTGAATAGCTTTATCCTTGTTTTGGTCAATTTTCTTGGCCACAATTTTGTTGCTATCCATGGCTTTTTTAGGGATGGTGTCAAAGGTTTTAGCAGTGTCAGGGCTACCCTTCTTGGAGTGGTCTTGGTTTTTTCTGCTTCTAAGGTTATACTGCCTATGAGCTTCTATAATGGCATTCTGAAAATCTATGGCAGGATCTTCAAGATCTTCATAGTCGGTTTCGTCCTGACTTGGGGAGCACAACTCTTGCTCTTCTGCTGTGAGGTAAACCTTACTCTTGTTATCAGAACCTATGAGTTTCCAATGATTTTCATCAATGGGTGCGGTATCCTTATTCTCTTCATCAACATAATTCTCACTGAAGGATGGTCTGATCTGCTGATCATTTCCTCTTGGTTTATTTTGAGACTGATCTTTTCTAAAGCCTTGTTTCTGGTTTTGAGGGTTTGGTTGGTTGTCCCTAGGAGGCACTTTTTCACTCATTTTTTTCCACATCTTTGTCATGGATTTTATCAGGTCATCTATTCTAGGATCTAGGGAAGGAGATGAAATGGAGACCTTATCTCTATATGGGACTTTTCCTTCTAATCTAGTCCTGGCTCTTTTTTCTGCTAAGTTGGCTTCTGTTTTTATGGCTATTTGTTGCATTTCCTCTAGGGTAGGGGGATCCTTGTCTCTCAGATGATATGTCATGTCTGGATCAAAACCCTCGGGGAATTTTGCCAAGATTAAACCGAGTGGGGGTTTGAAGTGAGGTGGGAGGGCGTTATACACATTGTTGAATCTAGTGCAGTATGCCTGGACACTTTCCCCATTTTCCCGTTTTAGGTTTTTATATTCTGACAGGATTTGAATAGGGTTCCTTCGGACTTCCCACTTGTTCGTGAAGACTTGGCAGAGTTCTAGGATGTTGTGGATGTTGTTTGGAGGCAAGCTTTTAAACCATGTTTTGGGTTCTCCACCCAGGCTTTGGGCGAATATTCTCATTCTTACGGTTTCGTCGTGTACTTCCATGTATTCAAAAGCATCGCTAATCCTACTTACATGCTGTTGGGCTGTGGTGGTGTCTTCTCCGGTAAAGTGTGGGATTTTGTCTTGATATTTATTTGGGAGAGGAGCCAAGGGTGGTGGCAACACCAAAGGTGCGTACCAGGCTGCCATGACGGGAGCTAATGGATGATGTACAAGATGAGGACTAGTGGGATGAGCGGAGGTGGTTTGAATAGGGGTTCAAGATCGTCAAAGTTTATCTTACTATATGATTTGCTCCTGGGAAGAGTTTGTGATGACTCTAGTTCCTAAGGTGCATCTAGTAGGATAGTGCGATGTTTAGGTACAGATCTTGTTCTACGGATGGATCTACCAGTAGCTAGATGATCAGTTTCGGAAGCTTGCCACAGAATCTTCTCTGGGTCATCTACTATGATAGGGGGATTTGGGTCTGGATGAACTCTGGTATTGATTCTTCGTGAAGCCATATTTTAGATCCAGAGTTTTAGAGAGAATGGTATTGGTGAATGTTCTGGATGAGTGGTTTTTCTAAAGCTTTACTAAGGTGAAGGATGGTCAAAAGTAAAGGGATGGATTAGTGGAGTCGCCAGGTGAAAATGGGTTATTTTTGTGAAGATAGCTATGGTCCACCACCAGTAACTAATCTGAGAATGTTTTTGGATTTTCTGAGTTTTATGTGCAGCCTATGGTTTGTTAAAGTATCCTAGATTTGTTTCAACACTTTGCTAGGGTGATGAGAACAAAAAAGAGTTTACTCTAAAAAATGGGTCTAGGGACTGCTTGCTTGTTTATGGTACCCGAAGGACTAAAGAGTCTATAAGAGTTTGCTGGACTATTATGTACTCAGTGTCCCACCATCTCCCGCTATGTTAGTGAGTGATGGGATAGGTCTATCGGGTAGTAGCCTAGAATTTAGTAAAATAGTAAGGCTCACTAGAAGTTAGTGGAGTCGCCAGGTGGATTGTCAGTTGTTTGAGATATACTTGTATGGTCCACCACCAGTAATGTTAAAAACCAATCTAAGGGAGTGTTTTGGGATTTTTTGAGTTTTATGTAGTTCTGAGGTTTGGAAGAGTTTCCTATAACTGACTCATCATTTTGCTAGGATGGTGAGACAACCAGATTCTACTCTTCTAAGTTTGACTGAGATTTTGAGAGTTCCTAAGGGATACCTAGGATGTTTTGACTCAAGGTCCCACCGTGATCACCATTATGTTAGTGAGCGGGAGTTTTTTTTTTGTGGTTTTTTCTGAGTTTTATGTGCAGCCTAGGATGTAAGAGTGTTATAAACCTGATTCATCACTTTGGTAAGATGGTGAAACAGAGAGTTTACACTAAATGATTCTAGAGGCTGATGGTTTAAGTTAAAAGTTGAAGGACTAAGGAGCCTATAAAAGTTTGCTAGACTGTCATGTACTCAATAGGTCCCACCGTGATCGCCATTATGTTAGGGTCCCGTGATTTGGCCGATTGGCTAGCCAAATGACGATGTAACATCAAACCAAGCTTTGGAGCCAAAGGACCTAGCCTTCCTGGACTCAGAGAGGGCTCTCTCTATATGTGTAAAAGATGTCGGTGTGTTTACTTGCGGTGTTCTGATATTAGGCTAGTTATGAAGTGTGTTTTTGGTTTTTTTTAGTTCTTAAGTTTGTGAGGGATGAAACTGATCAAATACATAAAATGGATAACAAGATGTAGATAAATTGGGCTATGGGGTCAAACAGGTCAAAGAAGCTATGAAGTGATGATGTAAAGCTGCTGTAGGGCCGATTTGATTCACAGTAGAAGGGATCTCTGGGAAAAATGGATTAAATGGACAATAAGTTGGTGAAAGACAAGGGATTTCAAATGCAAACTAGATAATAGCAAACATAAACATGTAATAGCAAGCCATTGATCATGCTAGGAATAACTATAAGCTAATCAATACATAGAAATCGAACATTCCAGCCATACATAGAGGTATAAGACCCTCTAACTTCGGGAAAAGGCTATCAGACTTTGGGGAAAACACATGAGACAAACTAACAACTCATAAACTATGCCGGAACACCTAAACATAGTCTCTAAATCATTGGGCACTTGGACAAATAAGTTTTCATAGTTTTAGGCAAAGGGCTAGATCGGGACTAGGCCTCCTTGGTTCAACAAAATGATCAACAAATCAGTCAAAGAGAAAGTTTTATGGACAGAACTATGGGCAGCTGATAGGTGGGTAGGGCAAACCATACATCCTACTCAACCTACATGGAACTGATGAATAAAACTTAGCAACAACACCTTAGGTTACTAAAGAGCAGCTAAGAATTCTTTAGCATAACTAAGGGAGAAGAAAACATTAAGCTATGAAGATTCAGGGATTTTGAGGTGCCTCCATGGGCATATCTCAAAATCAATCTTTACTGATCTATAGCAGCAAGAAATATGAATTATGAGTGAAAACTAGAAGACAAAACACATTAAGAAGCACTATACCATTCTACCATGTCAAAGAATCCATCAACAAGCCTTCAACATTCCTCAAAAGCATCCAAGAGGCAATCCAAACATCATAACTCAAGTGTATTCTTCAAAGCTCATATGACCAATGCATTAATTCTTCTCTCAAGTTCAGCCCCTGATTTACAATGAGAACCATGGGATAAATAGGCTTGAGGGAGGAAAACCTCATGGAGCAACTAGCTATCCCATTGGCCAAGTCAAAATATCTAAACTTGTCCTTGAGGCTTTGCAAAGCCCAAGGCACAAAATATCCCATAAAATATCTAAAAAGCTGCTAAAAACGGAAATTATATTGACTTTACATGATTTTCCCATGATAAAAATAGCTTAACGCACATTTGGGAAAAGCAGATTTTTGGAGTTCAAAAATTACAAAAATACTTCATATTTATGCCTGAAAAAGGTCCCCTGACTTGTTGAAGGAAAATGGCAGCCTTCCCGGTGGCGAAATGAGGCTCATGATGGCTCGTTGGAAATCTCTCTGTGTCTGCTTTCCAACGCAAGTGGAATCACCTCAATCTGATCTCTAAAAGTCCCTCAAAACTGTACCTGTGTGCAAAAACCCAGAAAATAGCAGGCTGCTGATATGGCGGGCAGAATGTGCAAAATGAGGTTGTTTTTCGCCAATTTGGAGGGGCGAATGATCTTCAAATGCCCTGAAAATCGCTGGAGAGCTGCTCATGAAATTATGGAATCCATTGGTATCACCCTCCTCCCTTGACGACTCATCAAACTGAAATGGCGCATTTATGAGTTTTTGGCGAAAACCCCAAAAATGCCAAAAAACAAAAAGTTTCCAAAACAGGCCCAAAATTGGCATGCATGACCCTCAAGGGTCCATAGAAACATGCTCCGAAGATGAAGCCAAAATATCGAGGGCTGATATGCTTTTTGCTTCTTTCCGTGCTAGGCGCCTCTCCTTCAACTTCTTCAATTTTTCTTGTGCTACCTTCAATTTTCGCCTGGCAAACTGATTTAGCTTCTGAAAGTGAAGAGTCCTTTTCCTCTGTAGCTCAAGATCCCTGTTTTCCTTCTCAAGCTTTGTTTCCAAATGCTGGTTAGCCCTCTCAAGCCATGCTTCCTTGTTTTCCTCAATTTCCTGCTCAAAGAGGGCAGTGAGAGGAAAGGCTTCGAATTGAGCTTGTTCTTCTGCTCTCTGTTTATCCAAGGCTCTTCTAAGCCCGATGGTCCTAGGCCTCTTTCGCCTAGGCTGGTCCTCCTCCTCTTCATCATCAAACTCACCAATGAGCTCTTCAATTCTTACTTGCGCCTTTTCTGCCTCTTTCTTATACTTGATCGCCCTTGCCTCATGAATGGCTGCATGATACTTCATTTGTTTATTTTCAGCCTCCAAGAAGTGGTTGAAATTCCTCGCCCTTTGAAGATCTTCTTGTAACACCTCAATTTGCCCTTCTTTGTGAATGAGGAGGTTTTCAAGGAGGCGGGCCTCATTGTCACTATCATCACTTTGGATAGGGATAATAGCTAATTCACCTCCATGCTTTGCACTTTCTCCAATTTTACTTTTTCCTTTGAATGCCAATCTAGCGCTTTTTCTCCTTGGCAAGCTAGAAGTTGTCTTTTTGGGCAATTTCCTCTTTTTAGGAACAGTTTTGGTCACTGTCAAGGAGGCAGCTTCAGCTTGCTGTCCTTCCTCAACATCCTACCCAGCTTGTGGCTCGAAAGGCGCTTCAATTGTTTGCTCAACCTGTTGCTCTTCAATTTCTGTCTGCTGCTGTTCCTCTTCCTGTACTTGCTGCTGTTCATCAACCTGTAGCTGCTGCTGTCCCTCAAAATCTAGCTGCTGCTGCTCACTAATCTCCAACTACTGATGTCCCTCAAAATCTGGCTGTTGCTGCTCACTGCCTTCTTTTTCTCCCTGTGGTTCACTGCCCTCTCCTTCTCCCTGTTCACTTGGCTGCCCAGTAGTCATCTTGAGTTTTTTAGGGGTAGGCCTACTAGACAAAGGCACTGGGCGATGGACAGGCTGAGTAGGAGACACATGAACAGGAGGGACAGTGGCGAAATCTGCATGGCTGATGAAGGAATCCCATGAAACCCCTTTCTTCTCCAGCTGGTGTAAGAAGATAATCTTGATCAAGGAATGATGAAAGAGAGAAGGGATTTGTTGAGGTGGAGCCTTCTTTTGGACAGTAGCTGCCATTTTCTCTATGCTTTTGGACAAAAAGTATGGAAGGTTTAATTGCCTGCTTCTGGTAAAATGCATCAACAAGCGGACATGATAGGCAAAAATTTGGCTAAACCTCCCTTCACAAGTGAAATATCTCATTATGGCTTTCATTAGCGGAGCATAACTGTCAAGAAGATAGGAGAAAGGGAAAATAGCAGTGATGGTTTCCCTATGTTCAGGTTTGATGAAAGGTTTATAATCCTCTAGATCAAGATGCGCTTGCTTAAACCACTTTTCACCATGATACGGGATCTTGGTAGCCTTGGATACATACCTTGGGGAGATTTTGAAGTCAAGACCTGCTAACTGGAAGTGTTTGTCCTTGAATCTCAAAGCGCACAAATGTGTAAGTGGCGAGAAACTCTTGACTTCTTCTATCCTCTGACATAAATCAAGACAGCCTACTTCATGGAAATTGAAAAGCACTGATGGGTGAGCATTGATTTCTTCTATGGAGATAGGCTCATATCTCTTATGTGGACCGCCCTTGTGATCTCGCTTTGGAGGCATTCTGACTTTGACCAAACTTTGGAAAAGGCAAACTTCCTTCACTGTATGAAAAATGTTCTGCTGGATTGAAACTGGCCAATACACTGTTTGGACAGATATGGACCCTGTGGTGTTGAAAAAAATGCAACAATGTTTCTTGGAATAAGCCACCTCTGCACTCATTAAAAACAACCTTTCAACTCTGGATGCATTTCAGCTATGTAAAATTCTCAATAGAAAACCATCAATAAAGATGAGACAATATGCTGTATAAATTTCCTGTATGTAGTATTAAGCAATCATTCCTCCTGGTGAGTTTGTTAGAGATCAACCAACCCTTGCATTTTGCATCTATAAGACCAATCTTCAATATTAAAACCCTGCTCCTTAGTACCTCTGCCTCCAATGTTTAACTTCTCATCAACAAAACTCTGCCTTCTAGAAAATGGCCCTATTTACCTTCAGAAAATCCTTGTTAACAAATCTTCAACATGATACAATATGGTTTTTGTAAAGGCAGATCCAAGTTAGATGTAAAATCAATGCACAGTGGTTTAAGAAACACACTCTCTGCTTGTGGGTTCAAAAGATCCACCAACACATCTATACCCCTGTTTCCAATATTAACTTTAAACACTAACAACTCTGATTTTAATGGCCCCTTTCACTTGTGAAGTTTTGAGAAATCCAACACCACTTTGGTACCTCTGCCTTCAATGTCAAAATTTAACCATCAACAACCTCTGTCCTTCAATATGCTGTTCACCTTTGGAAACTCTTTGTTAACAAATTCACAGTGGGAGAATACAGTGAATGAAAGGCAATCTGCTTAAGTAGTGTGCTGTGAGAAAATGCCACTAATTACTCTGTTTTTAAAGCCTTTGATGTCAACCTTAACACAAAAACTCCTTGTTCAAGGAGACTTTCAAACATCTGACAATGCTGACCTGTGCAAGTGTGCCTTCTTTGCACTGTTTGAATATCAAGCAAAACACCACACATATGCTAAGAATGCCAATACACAGGTTTGGGGTGATACTGACAGAGTTTTTAGAAGATTATCAAGCTCTTGGACAGAGATTTTATGAGTTTTCTTTTTCAAAACAATAAAAATGTCAAAACCCCCTCACTGAGTGCACTTCACTGTTTTAGTAGTGTGGAAATGTTTGGATGATAGTGTGAAAGGTTCTTCATTAGAATTAGGTCTGTATTTCTGCAACGAAACCTCCCTTTAATCAAAACACTGTTGTTTACAGGAAAACTTCTGCCCTTTGATTTATTTGAAGATGACACAAGCTGCCCTTAATCTCAAACCCAGTCTTTCTCTGTATGTGTTCTTCGAATAACAACTTAGCCCTTACTTTGGATATAAAATAACTCTGTTTAAAAATATAAACTCTGTTTCTTCATAACAATTTTCTTCTGCCTTTTAGGTGCCTCCCTTTGGAATTTCAGTCAGCAAACTTTTGAAGTCGAAGGGGAATGATGCGAAAATACCTTGATTTTTGGTGAAACACCGGTTTTGGAAGGCTGAAGAATCGTTGAAGACCTCGGGCAATTGCGCGGCATCCTTTGGAGAAAACCCGTCGCGCAGAAGTTGCTTGTCGGGTCGGCCTGTCGTGTGGTCGGGCGGCCTTGTACAGGCACGTCGCGCCAACGTACAGGCACGTCGCGCCGACAAAGGGCCCCGTGTAATTTTCCGCCCAGGCACGTCGCGCTGCCTCTTCTCAGTGCAAACTTTTGAATTTTCGACCAGACTTCTTGCCTTGGTGCTAGGGAGACCGGATTTTGACTCTAGTTTTTTGAAAGTGAATTTCCACTCTCACATTTCAACCTTATATCGTTTTTCAAAAAACACTCTCAACGGTCATTCTATTTTAAAAGGTAAAATAGAACTGTGGTTTGGTTTTCTCTGCGGAGCTTTTGTTTTTGAAAAACCTTTGATTTTTTTAACTTTGGTACGTTCAAAACTTGCTTGGGAGAGTTGCCATTCATTTGACCATATGTATATCACGGACCTTAGCACAGGTGTGAGGTGGAGAACCTTCGGCTTTGTTCTTTGGGGGACCTTTCATCACTAACCTTTAGACCCTAAAACAAATCTCCATAATCTTGGGGCTATTCTTGCCACTGTGTTTAATGGTACAGGTACCAGTGGCTGCATCCTTTATGACCTGCAATGTTCTCCAAAGAGGGGCATTTTTTTACTATAATCCTCTGCTTGACAACTCATTATGCCACATCTCTGCCACTGTTTATTTAATACTGTATCTTTGTGCTAAGTCTGCCCTTTGGAATGATGACAACCGTGTTTGTTTTAAGACATATAAACAATGGCAACTCATCAAAACCACCTCTTCTGCCTATTCATAAGATTGTATACCCATTTGCCTCCTCGATCTGAAAAGACAAGCTTGTAAAATATGAAGAAAGGGCTTTTTGATACACAGTCATTATTTTTTCTTTGATCAATGTGTTAACCCCTTTTTGTCAATAGAACCATTTCATAACTGGACTATGCTCACTGTTTTCCTCTCTTGGCGATTTTTAGCAAGGAAGGGCCATTCATAATGTGCCAGAAACATTTGAAAGCTTTGAACACCTATTTCTTGAAAAGCGCTTCTTTGGATCCTTGGCATGTGATATTGTTTCATTGCTTGAACCTTTCCCTCAAGAAAAAGTCTTCTTTTTGGTATCAATGGCACACATATATTCAATATTTTCTCTTCTCTACTGCAGGTACAGTCTGACAGATAGCTCCTTGAAGAGGGAAAACAATACCTTTGCACCACAAACAGTAACACTTACCTGTGCAATGACTCCTTTATTAAATTTCTTTGTGTCCTTTCTCTGCACTTTTTAGACCCATCAGTTTTCAACAACCTACAATGACTTTGGCCATCTGCTCATATATGGAGGAGGCTCTTCATCAGGTAAGGTATCTGAAGGCTTTTTCAACAACTCTGTTTGACACAGCCTTTCTCTGAATGTGATGGTAAGTGGATCACTTGAACAACATCAATCTTGGCATATTTTCTTGCAAGCATCACTGTATTTCAGAAGAAACCCTAGCCACAATGATACTGTTCCTCTGCACTGTTCTAAGGGTGACTGAGATATTTATCAATTGGCTTGTTCAACTCATGATAGATTTACTTGACAAATAACCTTTGTGACTATGAAGGTCAGTGCTTTTTTGAAACCAAGAGCTTTCCTCCTGCCTGTGTAATGGCATTTTGTCAGCATTTACTCTATTTAATCTTGTGGATAAATAGGCTTCTCATGATTGGAATGTTTTACTGATGACAGGCCTTTTTAAAGTTCAAAAATTCACATGACTTGAAAGTTTCAGATGATCTCTTTTATCAAATCAGACTCTCCTTTCTTTTGAGCTAGCATATTTCAAGCTCCATTCCTGTTATGATCACCAATTACATTCATAAAACCTGAAGATATTGTTTCATTGTTTCAGTAAAGGCAAACCTAGACTTTTGCAACCTTCTGAGTCAATACTAGCCTGCGCCCTCTGCTTATGGATGAAGGAGGCGCCCTAACCCTCTGCTTGTAAATGAAGGAGGCTCTGGGCCTTGACAATTTACCAGTTTGCTGAGACAGTGGTGACCTTTTCTTACTGTGATTTTCATGCTGAAAAGAGCTGTAAAGTCCAGATGAGTAGCTTTCTATTTTGCAGACATATCTAAAGGCTCAAGTTACACTTAGAAGCAGCTGTTCCTCTAACTGTAAACTCAAACATTTACTCCATGAGATGAGATATATTTCCTGTCTTTGTAGAACCATAGAACACTGTGAAAAACCTAATAGTCAGCTTGAGATTGGATTTTATGCAGTGCTGAGATCTAGGGGGTGTGAGTGGCGCGACTTAGGGCTGCTTGTTAATTTCATTTGCAAAGTAAGGGATCAGTCATGGTAGGCCTGTTGCAGATGGAGGCTTTTTTGGCTTTTTGATGATTGCCAAGTGTGAAATGTCTTAAAGCGCCACTTCCTAACATAGGGGAGACTTTCGAAACAGATGTAGTTTTCCTTTTAAAGCTGATGGGCAGACTAATAAGGCTGAAGCTAGATAGGATTGTGATATGAGGTTTTGATTTCGACATAGGTGGACTGAATAGATAGAAGGGCAAAAAAAAGTTTTGGGAGGGTTTTCTGGATGACATATTGACATAAGGAAATCAGTTTCTAGAAAACTCAGCTGTAGATATAGTCATCACTAACATGTAAAAAATACTGATGGCTAACATACTTGATCTCCATAATGTGAAAAAAATGCAAAAGGTACACATTACAACTTTATATTTAGAACAAAATACATTTGTATGGTATCGATGGATTTTCTCTCGTAAAAAAATTGTCACTTGGTCAATTTTTACAGAGGAAATGATAGCACATTATGAGGATACAAAGAGAAACACCTTCTTTAGCCAATTGATAAATCTCAAACAGAAGAGTTCAATTGTGGAGCACATTGAGGACTTCCAAAAATTGAATATAAGGGTAACTGATATTCCAGAGGAACACAAGATTTATGTCTTCATAGGGACTTTAAAGGAAAACATCCAACATGACGTTCGCCTTTGGGAACCTGATTCATTGAAGAAGACATTCAGGTTGTCAAAAAAAAATATGGCGACAAGGAAGCTTACAACTCACAACGTATATAAATATGGAAGTTTTGTCACTCATAGACTTCCACAACCTACAAGGTTGACATTACAATAATTGGATGAAAAAAGAGAAAAAGGGCTTTGTTACAGTTGTGATAACAAATATACTGAAGGTCATAAGTGTGCTGAGAAGAAAATATTTTACATAGATTGTGAAGAGGAGGAATAAAATGAACAATAAACTTCAAAAGAAGAGGATATACACCAGGAACCAACCCTAGATAAAGAAGAAATGAATCCGCCCATATCTTGTAATCCATTGGCAAGAATTACCACTCCTCAAACTCTTAATATAGAAGGACATATCAAGAAGAAAAATGTGATAGTGTTGATTGATTCAGGTAGTACTCGTAATTTTATTCATTGTAAGGTAGCCAAGGAATTGAATTGCTTCCAATACCCAGCACCAGAGTGTCAAGTGATGGTTGCAAATGGAGGAATTATAAATTTCTTTGGAAAGTGCCATAATATCAAGCTAACCATGGAAGAATAGGTATTGAATATTCCAATGGGTGGTGTTGATGTTGTACTAGGAGTACAATGGTTACAATCTTTGGGGACATTAGCTTTTAATTTTCAAAAACGTTTCTTGAATTTTTTTTTGGAAGGAAAGAAATTTGAATTACGGGGTATCACAGGGAATTTGAGAAAGATAATATGCTCTAATATCATGACAAATATTCTGAAGAAATAACAACGAGGTGTAATTTTACAATTATGCTCACTAAAAGTTCCAACATCAAAATCATCTATTTCTCCACATCTCCAAAAATTCTTGGACAATCATTCCAAGGTGTTTGAAACTCCCAAAGGACTCCCACCTGTTCGTGATCATGATTGTGCTATTCATTTGATTCGAGACTTCGCAAAAACCTTTATTGTGGAATGTGATGCCTCAAGTGTAGAAAATTTGAATAACTGATATGTTATCCACCGATATTCTCCTGATCACACACTATTTTATCTTCATGCACAATACAGAATCTCTTCTACCATTTATCATCACATGCGGAAATAAAATCAATTGCATGCACACATTAAAACCATAACAATTCACACATATGAACACAATGTTTTAACGGGAAAGCCTGAAGCTAAAAACCCCAACTATCTGTATATAATATATGTCATAGAGATCATGTAACAATCATCATACAAAGCTCCTCACAAGTTCTCAGTATAATCTCCACTTGCTACACACTAATCAAGCTAGATATAGCAAAACACATGCTCCAATCTCTGCCACTTGAAAGCCTGCCTCTACTGCGCAATCCCTGCTGAAGAATGCATCTTGATGAGAATTGAATTACCCCAGCCTTGCTCACGTAGTTTTTATAGGCATCTCTACTAATTTTTGGATACAAATCATGCATCACTTATAGTCACAACTGATAGTCACACTTGCCCTTTCACCTATCTTTGCACTAGTCTCCACTGAAACTGTCCATGCACTGATGTTAACTGATGTATTCTTTAGTTGATTAATGAGTTTATAATTAGTGAATTAATTAGTAATTAATTCACACCACTCTCACTAATTGTATCAATCAGTTAAACTAGATACAAATAGCTCAACTATGTCTAACTGAGTTAAACTAAACACAACTCCACCAACTACTTCTACAACTCCACCAAACTCTGTCACATGAGTTCTAACTGAAGTCTCCATGCAATAGCTCCACTTAACCTCAGGAATAGCGTAATTCCTTCTGTCAGCTCCTGTGCCACATCTCGTGCACTTAATCGAAGTGTGCTCCAAGAGAATAAGATAACAAGCTTAGAGTCCAAATATTAAGGGTTAATAATATTCGACTGTTCTATTTTTAGCCTGGCAGTCTAAAAATAGATTCCGCCCAATGTCTAAAAATAGAGGTCCATCTATTTTTACCAACTCTACCAATCATCCAAGAATATCATCCCGCAACTCCTAGACCATGCTCCATATGTCTAAAAACAGACATAGTCTAAAAATAGACTTTTCGACAAAAATCACATGTGTGGTCCCCACCTAGTTTTGGTGATCACTTTCCAACTAGGATCAGGAATGATGTTTCAGGATGCCTCCTTCACTGTTTCTTGTTGCAATCTTCAACATCAAGAAATAGAATTGGTGTTGTTTTAATGCAAGAAGGAAGACCCATTGCTTTTGAAATTCATCCAATCAAAGGAAAGTATTTACAGAAACCTATTTATGAGAAGGAAATGTTAGCAATACTACATGCACTAAAGAAATGGAGAACTTACCTAATGGGAAGAAACTTCAAGGTAAAAACTAATCATGATAGTCTTAAACACTTTTTGGAACAAAGACTATCTTCAGAAGAGCAACAAAAATGGGTCACAAAGATGTTGGGTTATGACTTTGAAATAATCTACAAAAAAGGAAAGCTTAATGTTGTTGCAGATGCACTCTCAAGAAAGAATGAAGAGGTGGAAACATTGTTTTGTGCCATTTCTATTATCCAACCAGATTGGATAACCAAAGCAAGAGATGAATGGAAGAAGGACAAAGATGTATGGACACTCATTCAAAAGTTGCAGCAAGATCCTAGTACATCTGATACATTTAGTTGGAAAAATGATTCCTTATGGTATAAAGATCACTTATATCTTTGTAAGAATTCCCAACTAAAACAAAAGATTCTTCTGGAATTGCACACTTCTCCTTTAGGAGGACACTCAGGATTTTTAAAAACTTACCATAGGGTGAAGAAAGAATTTTTTTGGGATGGCCATAAATCTGATATTCAAAAATTTGTGGCGGAATGTTTGGTTTTCCAGCAGAATAAAGTGGAGACAATTAAGACCCCGGGACTTCTACAACCTTTATCCATTCCAAGTCAGCGTTGGGAGGAGATTTCAATGGATTTTATCACAGGTTTACCTAAGTCTGAAGGAAAGAATGTCATCATGGTGGTAGTTGATAGACTTACTAAGTATGCACACTTTTGTGCATTATCTCATCCATTTAAAGCAAGTACAGTTGCTACTACATTTGTGGACAGAATTCAAAAGCTACATGGAAGCCCAAGGGTTATTGTGAGCGACATAGATCCCATTTTTACGGGAAATTTTTGGACAGAGTTATTTTCGTGTTTGGGTACTAAATTAGCTCATAGCTCATCTTATCATCCTCAATCTGATGGTCAAACTGAGATAGTAAATAAATGTTTGGAAGGATATCTTCGTTGTTTTGTATCTGATAAACAAACACAATGGGTCAAGTGGTTACCTCTCGCTGAATGGTGGTATAACACTTCCTTCCATACTGCAGCAAAAATGACCCCATTTATGGGACTTTATGGATATCATCCACCATCCATCACATCATCTTTAAGGGAAAATTCGAAGGTTCAAGCAGTGGAAGATCACATCGAGCATCAGCAAGAAGTTCTCCAACTCTTAAAGGATAACCTGAATTTGGCACAAAATCGAATGAAACAACAGGCAGATCAACATCACAACGAGAGAATTTTTGATGTAGGAGATTGGGTATTTTTACGGCTACAACCATACAAACAAATGTCCCTCAAGCAAGCTAAGAAGGATAATAAATTATCGCCAAAGTACTATGGTCCTTACAAGGTGTTGCAAAATATCGGTACTATGACATACAAATTGGAGCTTCCTGCATCTTCCCGAGTGCACCCAGTTCTCCATGTTTCATGCTTAAAGAAGGTTATAGGTGACAAAATTCTAACAAGAGGAGTCTCTATGGGTTTTCTGCCCTTCATGTGGTACTTCCTCAAGTTTCCTTCAGGAGGAGTCTCCATGGGTTTTATGTCCTCCATGTGGAACTTCCTCAGAATCACCTTGGCATACTTTCCTTGAGATACAAATAGCTCCCCATCTCTTTTCCATATTTCTAATCCAAAAAAATTGTGTAAGAGACCCATGTCCTTCATCTCAAATTCTCTTGCAATATCATCTTTGCAAGACTTTATGAGCCGCTCATCACTTGTCAGTATCATATCATGAACATAAAGTACAATAATCAAAAGCTTACCATCAACCAAAATATGATATAGGTTCACATCCACTTCACTCTTGGTGAAGCACAACCCAGTGAAAAAACTGTCAATCCTGGTGCATCAAGCACAAGGTGCTTTCTTCAGCCCATGCAGTGCTATCTTGAGTCTACACACATGCGACTCCATGTCTAAGGTCTCAAAACCTTATGATTGCTCAATGTACACTTATTCCTCAATAACTCCATTGAGAAATGTTGTCTTTACATCCATCTGAGGTATTTTCCATCCCATCTGCGCGGAGAGTGCAAGGATGGATCTAATGGATGAGTACCTTGAGATTGGTGCAAAAGTATCACCATAGTCAATCCCCTCCACCTAAGAGAACCCTCTACCCACAAATATAGCCTTGTGTTTATCCACACTCCCATATGTTGCCTGCTTCACCTTGTAGACCCTCCTGGATCCTACCACTGACTTCACCATTGGTCTTGGGACAACTTCCCATGCATTGTTCTTGATAATGGAGTCATACTCCTTAACCATGGCATCAACCCACACTGGTTGATACACCAATTCCTCAAAATAGGATGGTTCTATATCAATAACTTCACTCATAAGATCCATGTATCTAGTGTACCACTCTGGGTACCTTCTCTGTCTGTACTGTGATGTGGCTCCCACATTACTTCCGCATCCAACAACAAATTTTCAACCTCTCTAGTGCATTTCCTTCCATCTTTGGTGGATGTCTCTGCATGAGAGGTTTCTACCACTCTCTCTTCCTCTGCTTGTGGTTGCTCCACATCCTGAGGTTCATCGTTTGGAGCTAAGATCTCCTCAACTGCATGCAACTCAAGCTCCCTAATGCAGGAGCATCATGGTTCCAAATTTTGTACATTTAGTAGAATTTAGGGGTCTTGTGTTTTCAAGGGAGTTGGTTCCCTAAGTATTTAATTAATGTAATTTTCAATGTTTTGAGTGATTTTATGTGAGATATTTAGAATATAATTTAATTAAATATTGTAAATGTGAGGCATATTTGTAAATGTTCTCGAATGTAGGAGAACATGATAGATTTAGGCTAGTTGAGATTTCAAAGGGATTGTGAATCCTATGTTAGGTCCCTATATTACTAGTATAGTCCCTTATTGTTGTTAGTGTAACCACCTTATTATTATTATTGTACCCTTGTAACCCCCATATTGTTATTATTTTTCCCTTAAATTATTATTGTTAGTTCGGCTAGGATTACATTGTGGCCCTACTAGGATTACGTTATGGCCCCATGGACTCCTATATATAGAAAGGAGGTTTTGTAATTTTAATCATCCAAGAATTGTTCATTCATGTAATGTATTGGAGGTTTCCCCCTCGAAGTGGCTTACTACTAAGGTGTTGATATCTCTTTTCTTCTCTTTTTGGAGTTGGTTTCACAACATTTGGTATCAGAGTTTGGAGATTCTAGGGTTTTTCTGCTCCAAACATGTCAGCGTGGAATTTTCGCTATAACTTGTTTTCTACGAAGGTTCAGAATCTGAAATTTTTATAGTACGAAGCCAAAATTCTGAGGAACATCGTCAAAGAATTTCAGAACTTGGTTCGCAATATTTTCGGTGATATGATCTGTGCAAGTTAGGTCATTTTGCAGGCGCCTGAATTTAACCTAAACAGGTCATCATGGTATTTTTGTAATAAAAAATTTTCTACGAAGGTTCAGAAGCTGAAATTTTTAGAGTGCGAAGCCACAATCCTAAGGAAAATCATCAAAAAATTTCAGATATTAGTTCGCAATATTTTCGGAGATATGATATGTGGAAGTTAGGAATTTTTTAGGCTTCTGAATTTCATCTCAAAGAGGTGATCGTGGGAAAATCTTCATAGCTCTCTCTCTGAGCATCGGATTGGAATGCTGTAAAAAGTGGCCACAATTGAACAAAATTTAGTTTTTTTCCTATCAATTTCAAATCCAAAGGAGGAAACAGTGACACGTGGCAAGTCGTACAATTTCACTCTACTGAACTAGTCCAAAATTGGGTCATTGTGGGAGATTGGACATAACTTTTCCTTGAAGAATCCAAATCAGATCAAACCTGTGGCATTTGAAAGAAGCTTCAGAGGACTACGATAGGGTTGAATTTCAGATATTTAGGATCCATAATTATAGAGATAATGCAATTTCAATATCGAGCTCCTCAAAATCATGTAAAAGGTATGTATTTTTTTTTTCCGAATTGCTTAAGTCTTGTTTGAAGAATAAAGTTGAATTGATTACAAGGGCATATTGTAGAATAGATATCAGTATTGGATTCTAAAATGGCCCATAAAAATAATTCAACAGCCATTAAGCCTTTAGAAAGCTCTACTATGACTCATGAAGACGAAGAATGACAACATGACATATCAAAATTACAAGAGCAAGTGCAACAAAGTTTGCTCTCGCAAAGAGCAACAAAAAATGACGTGGAAGTTTTGAAGAAAGGCATGGAAAATAAGATGGATGGTTTGAAGAAAGGCGTGGAATCTAAGATGGATGGTTTGAAGAATGACATGGAATCTAAGATAGATGGCATGGAATCTACGATAGATGGCATGGAAGCTGGCATGGAATCTAAAATGGAAAACATGAAGAATGATCTAAAAGCAGATATGGAAGGTTAATCATGATGAGAAAAAAATAAATGTTAATCATTATTTCATAAAATCTAATGTTGGCGGGAAGAACCACCATATTCCAAAAATGGATATGAGGAATTTTGATGGAAAGGATCTTGTAACATGGATACTACAGATGGAGCAATATTTTGATATCCATAATGTGCAAACACACACAAAAGGTATGCATTGCAACTTTACATTTAGAAAAAAATACATTTGTATGGTATCGATGGCTTTTCTCCCTTAAAAAAATTGTCACTTGGTCAATTTTTACGGAGGAAATGATAGCACATTATGAGGATACAAAGAGCAACACCTTCTTTAGCCAATTGATAAATCTCAAACAAAAGGGTTTAGTGGGGGAGCACATTGAGGACTTCCAAAAATTGAATATAAGGGTAACTGATATTACAGAGGAACACAGGATTGATCTCTTCATAGGTACTTTAAAGGATAACATCCAACATGAAGTTCACGTTTTGGAACGTGATTCATTGGAGAAGGCATTCAGGTTGGCAAGAAAAATTGAATGTAAAATTATGGCGACAAGGAAGCCTACCACTCACTTCTATAAAGAGGGAAGTGTTGCTACTCCTAGATTTCCACAACCTACAAGGTTGACACCACAACAATTGGAATAAAAAAGAGCAAAAGGGCTTTGCTACAGTTGTGATAGAAAATATACTAAAGGTCATAAGTGTGCTAAGAAGAAATTATTTTACATAGATTGTGAAGAGGAAGAAGAAAATGAAGAAGAAGAGGATATACACCAAGAACCAGCCCTAGAAGAGGAAGAAATGAGTCCGACCATATCTTGTAATGCACTGGCAGGAATTACCACTCCTCAAACTCTCAAGATAGAAGGAAAAATCAAGAAGAAAAAGGTAATAGTGTTGATTGATTCAGGTAGCACCCATAATTTTATTCATTGTAAGGTAGCAAAGGAATTAAATTGTTTCCTATACCCAGCACCAGAATGTCAAGTGATGGTTGCAAATGGAGGAACTATAAATTTCTCTGGAAAATGCCATAATATCAAGTCAACCATGGGGGAATATGTATTGACTAGTCCAATGCTTTCCATTCCTATGGGAGGTGCTGATGTTGTACTAGGAGTACAATGGTTACAATCTTTGGGGACGACAGCTTTTAATTTTCAAGAACTTTTCTTGAAATTTTTTTCAGAAGGAAAGGAAGTCGAATTACGGGGTATTGAAGGGAAGCCAGGAAGGATAATAAGCTCTAATGTCATGACAAATATTCTAAAGAAAGAACAACGAGGCGTAATTGCACAATTATGTTCACTAGAAGTTCCGACATCAAAATCATCTATTTCTGCAGATCTCCAACAAGTCTTGGACAATCATTCCAAGGTGTTTGAAACTCCCAAAGGACTCCTACCTATTCGTGATCATGATCATGCTATTCATTTGATTCCAGGAAGTGTTCCTCCAAACATTAGGCCTTATAGATATCCTTACTTCCAAAAGAGCGAAATTGAACGTATGATTGCAGAAATGTTAGAGGCGGGTATAATTCAACCTAGTCAAAGTTATTTCTCTGCTCCCGTAGTATTGGTACACAAGAAGGATGGATCATGGTGAATGTGTCCGGATTATAGGGAGCTCAATAAGCTCACCATTAAAGATAAATTTCCCATTCCTATGATTAATGAATTATTGGATGAATTACATGGAGCAATTTATTTTACCAAGTTGGATCTTCGTTCAGGATATCATCAAATTAGAATGAAGACTGAAGATATTCCAAAAACAACATTTCGAACTCATGAGGGTCATTATGCATTTTTGGTCATGCCTTTTGGCCTTACCAATGCACCTTCTACATTTCAAGGGTTGATGAATTCCATTTTCAAACCCTTCCTTAGAAAATTTGTGCTAGTATTTTTCGATGATATACTAATCTACAGCAGGTCTTGGAAGGATCATGTTGAACATGTTGACAGGGTGCTCAAACTATTGCAGGAGAAACAATTACATGCAAAAAAATCCAAATGTTTCTTTGGAGTACAAGAGGTGGAATATCTGGGTCATATTGTATCTCACGAGGGTGTTAAAGTAGACCCTAACAAAATTAAAGCTATTAAGGAATGGAAAGTCCCCACAACCATAAAGCAGTTGCGAGGATTTCTCGGGTTAACAGGGTATTATCGCAAGTTTGTTAAGAATTATGGGAGAATAGCAGCACCTCTAACAACAATATTGAAGAAAGATGCATTTTCATGGACTCCTGAAGCAACTAAGGCCTTTGAACATCTTAAAGAGGCAATGTGCCTAGCACCGGTCTTAGCTACGCCAGACTTCACAAAAACCTTTATTGTGGAATGTGATGCCTTGGGAAATGGAATTGGTGCAGTTTTAATGCAGGAAGGAAGACCCATTGCTTTTGAAAGTCGTCCAATCAAAGGAAAGTATTTACAAAAACCTATTTATGAGAAGGAAATGTTAGCAATACCGCATGCACTAAAGAAATGGCGAACTTACCTAATGGGAAGACACTTCAAGGTAAAAACTGATCATGATAGTCTTAAACACTTTTTGGAACAAAGACTATCTTCAGAAGAGCAGCGAAAATGGGTCACAAAGATGTTGGGTTATGACTTTGAAATAATCTACAAAAAAGGAAAGCTTAATGTTGTTGCAGATGCACTCTCAAGAAAGAATGAAGAGGTGGAAGTATTGCTTTGTGCCATTTCTATTATCCAACCAGATTGGATAACTGAAGCAAGAGATCAATGGAAGAAGGACAAAGATGTATGGACACTCATTCAAAAGTTGCAGCAAGATCCTAGTACATCTGATACATTTAGTTGGAAAAATGATTCCTTATGGTACAAAGATCGCTTATATCTTTGTAAGAATTCCCAACTAAAACAAAGATTCTTTTGGAATTGCACACTTCTCCTTTAGGAGGACACTCAGGATTTTTAAAAACTTACCACAGGGTGAAGAAAGAATTTTTTTGGGATGGCCTTAAATCTGATATTCAAAAGTTTGTGGCGGAATTTTTGGTTTTCCAATAGAATAAAGTTGAGACAATTAAGACCCTGGGTCTTCTACAACCTTTATCCATTCCAAGTCAATGTTGGGAGGAGATTTCAATGGATTTTATCACAGGTTTACCTAAGTCCGAAGGAAAGAGTGTCATCATGGTGGTAGTTGATAGACTTACCAAGTATGCACACTCTTGTGCATTATCTCATCCATTTAAAGCAAGTACAGTTGCTACTACATTTATGGATAGAATTCAAAAGCTACATGGAAGCCCAAGGGTTATTGTGAGCGACAGAGATCCCATTTTTACTGGAAAATTTTGGACGAAGTTATTTTCTTGTTTGGGTACTCAATTAGCTCATAGCTCATCTTATCATCCTCAATCTGATGGTCAAACTGAGATAGTAAATAAATTTTTGGAAGGATATCTTCGTTGTTTTGTATCTGATAAACAAACACAATGGGTAAAGTGGTTACCTCTAGCTGAATGGTGGTATAACACTTCCTTCCATACTGCAGCAAAAATGACCCCATTTATGGCACTTTATGGATATCATCCACCATCCATCACATCATATTTAAGAGAAAATTCGAAGGTTCGAGTAGTGGAAGATCACATCGAGCATCAATAAGAAGTTATCCAACTCTTAAAGGACAACCTGCATTTGGCACAAAATCGAATGAAACAATAGGCAGATCAACATCGCAGCGAGAGAATTTTTGATGTAGGAGACTGGGTATTTTTACGGCTACAACCATACAAACAAATTTCCCTCAAGCAAGCTAAGAAGGATAAAAAATTATTGCCAAAGTACTATGGTCCTTACAAGGTGTTGCAAAAGATTGGTACTATGGCATACAAATTGGAGCTTCCTGCTTCTTCATAAGTGCATCCAATTTTCCATGTTTCATGCTTAAAGAAGGCTATAGGTGAAAATCTTCCAGTTCAAAAAATATTGCCAGAACTTGATGAGGAAGGAAAAATCATATTGGAAACTGAAGCAGTCACGGAAACAAGAACTCGACAGCTACGGAATCGATCAATTTCAGAGTATTTTATCAAGTGGAAGAACTTATCCACTGAAGATTCTACATGGGAGGATGAGAATTTTATACAAAAGCACCCAGAGCTACTCAAGCATTGAGGACAACACTTTTTTTAAGGAGAGGGGCATGTTAGGTGCCTATATTACTATTATAGTCCCTTATTGTTGTTAGTGTAACCCCCTTATTGTTATTATTGTACCCTTGTAACCCCCATATTGTTATTATTGTGCCTTTAAATTATTATTGTTAGTTCGGCTAGGATTACATTGTGGCCCTACTAGGATTACATTATGGCCCCATGGACTCCTATATATAGAAAGGAGGTTTTGTAATTTGAATCATCCAAGAATTGTTCATTCATGTAATGTATTGGAGGTTGCCCTTTCGAAGCGGCTTATTACTAAGGCATTGATATCTCTTTTCTTCTCTTTTTGGAGCTAGTTTCACAACATCCTACACTTAGGAATAAGTTGATGATTTTGTGGATTTAGAGGATTCTCAGGATTTAATTGAGAAGATTAAGGTTCTGAACCAGAATTGGTTGCATAACCTTTTGTATATATTTGTAAGCCTCGAAGGCATTAAGAGATCATTATTCTTAGATAGATAATAGAAGATATCTGATTGTAAGCCTATGGGTAGAGAGAGAGAAGTAGTGTTAAGAGACCACTGATATATAAAATCAGGCCGAGAAGGAATTCATTGTGTCAATATCTGTTTGTAGATATAAAACCTCAATTCTGAGTTGTGCAAAGTATGGTGTGTTGATGAATTTATTATTGTGTTTATAAATTATAGAAAGTAAGTGTGAAAAACATAATTCTGCATATTATAGGTGTGCAGGTGAGTTCGAGAAGAACTAGATAGTGGGCTGAGAAGTGTATAGTAGTCGGATAGTTCTAAGTATGAACTAGATCCAAGTTCAGGAGAGACTAGTGCTAAAGAATATCGAACAAGCTCGGGATGGTTACGTCGTGGAGAATTTTTTTTAGTAATTAAGATAATTTATTCATTAACAGAACGTATGCGGGCATGTTTAATGAAATGATGTTCATTATTGAAGAAATCGTACAGATTTTCTGAAGAGAAAGAACTAGTGTATTTTCCTTAAAAACTTAAGAGTTTTGGAGGAAGTGTAAAGGGGAAATAGATGGTCAGGATCAAAGCGCAAAATTGAAGCAGAGAGATGGATGGCAGAGATCATAACACAAAAATGCAATTCAGATGGATGGACAAGATTAGATTGCGAGATCTAAGTCAGAGATAAGCGGTCGAGAATGGATATCGAAAATAAAGATGCAAGAGAGTTAATGGATCAGAGGTTGTGAAGAGAAGCCAAGTGTCGGTGGGAGGTTCCATCAGATATCTCATTCAGTAAAGGATATAAGTTTGCAATATGGTTAAACTTGCGAAGTTCCAATGTGATAAGATGTGGTTCGGCGATGTGATGCAAAGAGCAGTAAATTAAGATCTGTGCGATGCGGTAAATATCGCACATCGCATGCGATAAGGTATAGTGGATATTTTGAAATTGCAATAAGTTAAAGTTGTGAAGCTGTGATGAGGTAAGTTTTGCGATGCACGATGAAGCGCTAAAGGAAAGGGTTTGGTTCTGTGAAGTGCGATCAGTAAGGGTTAGGAAATTAGGAAGAGCTGTGATCTCTGAATAGGTGATGGTGAGATTCGTGATATGGGGAAGACTGCGATATGATTGAAGTTGTGAAGTACGATACGCGTGGAGTTAGAATCTGTGATATGGACATTGTGATGCGAGATTGCGCAGGGAAGAGCCTTGGTAAATGTGTGGAATCTTGGTAAATGTGCAGAGTCACGTGCAAAATACGGAAGGGTAATTTTAAAGGTGTTATATGTGTTCCCGATGTTTTACGGCATAATTCTATAATAAAGGTTTTATAATAGAACAAAGTGGGGATTGAAGATTAAATCCTTTTATGGTTAAAGCGTTTATAACATAATGGTTTTGGATTTAAACCGAGGTACCACCAAGCTTGTATTAATGATGATGTATTGCGGGTAAGTGAAAATACCTCTTCTTAATAAAATCCTGGGAACGGGCAGACATAGTAAAGATTCTACATATGTGGGTATTTTTGGCCTTATGGCTGCATCACTCCCTCTCAAGGGACAATCGCATGGCTTTCTCTTCATCGAACTTCACATATCTTTTGACCACTGTCATCCTATGTGCTAGAAAGTACACTGGATAGTTGTGAGGTATATCAGTGTACTGGCCCCACAAATATCCCCAAATCTGTTGTTGGCTCTAGCTTCTTATTGGCATCTTTGGTCACATGGAAATAGACAGATAAAACAAAAATTTTAAAATATGAAACATACGGTTTCTTACCTCAAAAAATTTCCTCTGGTGTACTCATCCCAAGTATCTGATGAGGACTTCTGTTTTGCACAAATACCGTTGTATTGCATGATTCCTCCCACAGATGCAATGGTAGGCCATGATCATGCAACATAGCTTGTGCAACATAGCTACTCCCACAATAGTTCTGTTATTTCTTTCTACAACCCCATTCTTTTGTGGTTTATGAAGTGCAATCAATTCTCTTCAAATTCCTTTTGAAGCACATAAGTTATTGAATTCATTAGAGATGTATTCTCCACCATTATCACTCCTCAGAGACTTCACCTTCTTCCCTATATCTTTCTCAACAAGTGACTTGAACTCACAAAACTTGGTGAATGTCTGATCTTTCTTCTACATGAAGAAAATCCAACACTTTCTTGAAAAATCATAACCAAAAATCACATAATACCTGTTATTTTCTGTGGAAGCTGTTGAGAATGGTCCACACACGTCTGAGTGAAATCTCTCAAGGATTTTCACTACTCGACTTTCCTTATCGTGAAAGGTGTCCTTTGTATACTTCCCCATGGTACACTCTTTGCATGTGTCTCTCTATGCAAGTGTACACTTTGGAAGCCATTTAGAAATAAGTTGCATGATCCTCAAAGCACTCTGGTGTAGATGACCCAACCTCCTGTGGCATAACTCACCGATTTCTCGACTGGCCACCTTCTCTGCTTTAATGTTCAATGATGTGTAGTCATATACATCAAGTTTGTAGAGGTTCTTCGCTCTACCCAAAACAATTTTCACTTGTCCCATGGCTTTGTTACGAAGGAATGCCTTTCCTTAAGTGAAAATCACATCATATCCACTATCTTCCAACATAGAAACAAAAACCAAATTCTTCTTTAAACCAAGTACATGCATGAAAAATTTCAGTATGAGAGGTTTACCTGAATCTCTCTGGTAATTAACTGTACCAATCCCGATAGAGATATACCTCTCGTCATCACCCATATCGATGTACATCTGGAGATCCTTCTCCTCCAAGCTGTCAAAGAATTCTTTGTCGTCGTTCATGTGGAATGAGGTTCCACTATCCAAGTACCACACATATCCCAATACTGATGACACCATGCATGCAATGAGGGTGAAGTTCAACTCGAATCATGAAGCCAATGCTTCACCTATTTCTCCTCATGAGGCCTTCTTGTTGTTCTTATTTTCTGGATAGTTTGTGGCATAGTGTCCATGCTCATGACATTGAAACATTTCACCTTTGAAAAGTCTCTCTTCTTTCCTGCCTTTCCGGTCTCATATTTGGAATGGGACACCTTCCCTTTTCCTTTCTTCTGCTTTCCAACCAAGGCACAATTTTCCTCTTCATCAGTCTTTGACGAGGATCCATCTCTGGTGCTTCGCCGAATTTCTTCTTGTGCCAAATCGGACCAAAGTCACTCCCAATTTGGTAGCTTCTCCCTCCCATTAACAAAGTCCTAGTAGCTATGCCAATTCTTGGGAAGGCCTAGAAGAGCCAAAATCAATAAATCATCCGTGGCAACAATGACCCCAACTCTTCCAAGCCCATCTCGACATTGAGTGAACTTGGTCATGTATATATGGATCGTGTTGCTCTTCTCCATTTTTAACTTCCTGACCTTGTCTTTCAGTGTCAGCTTTCTCTGGTTGCTGCTATTATGATATAGATCTATCAAGGCCTTCCACATTGCATATGGAGTCGCCTTCCCATGGAGGCTCGAGACAATATTGTCTCAAACTCCCTCTAACAAGATCCTTTTTTATTTTTCAACATTCTTCTTCCATGCATCAAGAAGTTGAGCATCTATTGTTGCGGGTTGTGGGACATCAACATCTATGAAAGCCTTCAGTTCGTTATCCTCAAGAACTGCCTCCATCCTTTCCTTCCATGTGATATAATTCAAATTTCCCTCGAGTGCATATTCGAGTCTCAAGCCATTGAAAGACATCTTGATATGTTGTTGGATACCAAAGAATAAATTTGCAAATTCGAACCTGATCAAAACAAACTCTGTTATTCTCTTCTTATTGTGATTCCTGGTGCTCTGATACCATGTAAAAAATATAACAACGAGATTCAATTTGATCTTATAATGTACTAAAACAAGACACTGAATCCTTCTACAATTTGCAGAAAAAAAACACGATCACACAATCACATAACAAGTAAGATAAAGAGACAAGCAATCGCACAACACAAGATGTATCTAGGGAAAGCATGCTGCCTAAAACTCTGCTATCTGTATATTGTATAAAGTCGAGGATCTTGAAACAATACAATGATTTCTCTCACAAGAGAACTCCTGCACTCTGCCAATTGTCTCACACTGATCTAGGCAAAATCGGACAAATACTTAGCCAATTCTCTGCCTTTTCTCAACATACCCTTCTCACACATTCCTTGAGGAATTAAAACCCTATTAAATAGGAAAATCCATCCAATTGATTGCGCAATGCATCAAGGACCTCCTACTGACTTTATCACTAACCTGTACAATTTTCTAATTATACAACTAATAATTATCTTCCCTTTAACCTCTGTCTCAACTGGGTCTTCCTCAAAACTGACATGCAACAAATATTTATAGTGAATTATCAATTAATTGATTGATCACTCATTGTGAATTAAATCATATTTAATTCACTGGACCTCTCAGTAGCTCATCACTCAGTTAGAACTAGTTAAATTGATTTTAACTCAATTTCTTGAGTTAACTAATTAAAAATCATGCATAACTGCAACTGGACCCCCTTAAATCACGGAATCACTCTACATGCATCCTCTTGGACTCTCAACTTGAATTTCCTAAGCTAACTCAGTCGTTTTGACTTGGTTAAATAATACAAATTGTTATGAGATGAAATGCAATTTCTCTTCCAATTTAATTAAGGGAAATATAATTTAAATGTTGTGTGTTCTGTCAAGTTCTATGTTGAGGGCGTTAAGTCAATGACACTGTATTATCAATCTTCGAGCTGGTCTACGGCTACGAAGAGGGACCTTCGTATAGCCACAAAAATAGGGGCATGCAATCAATGGAAAGGAAATAACGATGAGGCAAAGGGCTGGAACATTCGGCACTCAATAAATAGGAAAATATTTTGTTTTGTCAGACTATATACAATGATGTTGTTGTGTTTTTCTGTACATGTCCTCCTAACTTCTTTATCCTTCTGGTCTCTGCACGTCAGGTGGGAACCCCGGTGTGGATTCGGGTGAAGGTACAGTTGTTGGGAGACCCACGAAAAAAGAAAATGGTGAAAGCATAGACAGGTAAAGGAAATGTAGGGAAGAGAAGTCCAGCTGGAAACACAGGAAAATTCAAAGGCAAGGAGAAGGTGGGACCTAGCAAGCAAGGAAGAAAACTTAGTAAAGAAACCATGGAAAGCCTATTGCATGCCTACGTTATTGGGACACCTGCACAGGTAAAAGGCTTGATCTCAGGTTGGGAGCGAGACCTCAAAACCAAAGTCGAGGATGACATTCCAGACAATGAAATGGAACAAATGTTGACAGATCCTGAAAATACAAGAGCACGATTGTCCCTATTCAAAAAGGCAATCCACCTCTATTGGAAAATGAAGTGTTTAATGGCAAAGGCCATTATAGCAGTTTAGGAGGTAGGAGGTGATCCAAAGGCAACTTCGATATTGGCTGATATGCATAGAGACATTCATGCACTACAACTCCAGGCACACCACTAGAATGTGTGTCTTGGACGCATTGAACGTCGGCTCCAAAACATGCATCAAGTAGATATGTCGGGATCAAGTGAAAAGGATCCGACACTTATTGAATCCTCAGATGAGTAATTACAGAAGTTTAGTTTTTTGTTGAAACATGAAGTAGGCAGATAGCATTTACGTTTTCAATAGTATGTTAAAAAATTTAGTAGATAATATACCCTATAAGGCATTTAGAGACAAGATTAAGATCCAATTTTGGTTGGCTCTTAACTCTTTGAGGTGTCCAACAGACCTGATTTCCTACGGGCGGGTTAAGGCTACCAAGCATTGAATATGATGATATAACCTGTTGTTTTGCTTAAATGAATGAATAGAGAAGCACTACCAAATTTACAAAAATAAAATTAAGAGAAAAATAAATTAGAAGCCCTACTTTGAAGTGCCATTTCAACATTAGGTATTTAATGGTTTCCAATTACATATATATAACAACTTTTACTCCTAATTAATATTATTTTTAATGCAATATTTCCTTAAAATAACCTCTTTAAAAATTTCCCACATTCCAAAGTTGGTACCCAAAATAAACCCGAGATTCTCAAGATACATAGCTAAATCAACAAAAATAAATCACATGAACCACTAACTCAATAAGAGTGAAGATATTAAAATATGAGATTTAAACTTGAGTGAAAAAGACAATAATTTATTTTTACAAACACTCAAATTATATAATAATAAATTAATCATTAGCCTATACAATAACTTCCACCAAAAATTTCTTGTAATATATTTTTTTCCTCTTAAAACAACTTAAAAAATCTATCGTTTATTTTGTTAATAAAATCTATTAATCTCATTAATATATATAAATAATTATATAATTTCCCATGCTCCAATTCCAAAGGTTTGCCATCACTTTGTGCATGCAAACTTATTTTAAGTTCGGACCTCACGATCATATGCATTGGATCTCTTTTGATCATATGATCATCGACATAGTTCATGGATTTGCTTGTGAATTTATGTTAATTATATTTAATAAAGTGATTATTTAAAAGATAGTCCGGTTTGATAAAGCAAATTATTAATTTTTATGTTGTTATTTTCTATTACTTATAAATAAATTTGGTTTATATATTTATGATATTGCATTTTTTAAAACCAATTGAATGTGATTTGTAATATTTTTTAAGTTAAAAGAATTTTAATTTTATAAGTTTGGAAAATAATTTGTTTTCTTAATTGTGCAATTGAAAATTAAAATTATTTTATCTTCAAAAATTCTCATTTCAATTCTCAAGTGTGGGATGATTTTGGACGTTCCACAGTTAAAGATGAATGTGCCATTATTATGAGGAAAGAGAGGTCGGATAGGTACAATTCAGATGGAACGTCGACGGATCCTCCCTCGAATGTATCATGATCTCATCATCCACTCACCTCCTTCACATCAGTGGAGGTACCTCGACCTCCATGTACTATGTTTTCCATCGCCCTTGGGGCCTATCCATCTCCATGCAACCTTGTAGCTTTAACTACCCTTTAGCTTGCACGTGCCTTCTCATCATTCTCCTCCCTCTATTTTCCAGTCATCCTACCTTGCCCATGACCTATGTGTACTCGACCTCCAAACCCTTTGTCGCATTCTCCTGCGATATTTCTCCCAAGTGCCTTCCCTCCCCCTGCTCGACAAGGTTCTGCCCTATTTCTTAGCCTGACAGCATTCCACCCTCCACTCCCGTTCAACCTAGCTCCTAGCGCATCTTGTCTCGCAATCCTCTGTTCTCCAAACCCTCCATTATCATGCCTCCTCACAACTATGTTGCTCCTGCCCTTGGAAGAAGAGGTCACAATCGCGGCTCGTGATGGTCTTCCCTTAAAAGACCTCCAACAACAAGAGTGGCCACTGCCCCGCGCAATGCAGCCATAATTTATGAGAATAACAACACGCAGGAATCTAAGGCCCACATCCTTAAGCTTGAAGACAGAGCCAGGACTGTCTGCCAGCGGGTTTCCATGGAAGAGGTAGATGTCGCCATCAATTATATCCCAAATCCAGGTTTGACCAGGGTGAGAGAAAAAATATTCAACAGAGCCATTAAGCTCCACTGACAGACTAAGACCATGTTGGCGCTGGATCTGCAAGAGCAACGAGATAAAAAAAATGTTGTGGAAAGGAAAATCGATGCCCTCCTGGAAAAGTTCCTGATTTACGTGGGTGAGGTCCATCATCGTCGATTTGTTGACAAGAATTCTCCCCATTACACTATGTTCAAGTGCAGAAAAACAAATCGACATAGGATACCTGAAATCAAAGGGGAGGAAACAGGCCCCTCCACGTCTCTGAATGCCCAACACGTCATTCATGAAGGTAGTACATCGAAGCACCCCATCAGCCTAGACAATTACCCTAGGGAAGACACTGCTTAATGGCCTGCTCATTCCTATGAAGTTCTATGTTTCCTTTTTGCCCATGATAGGTTTTCTCATGCTCTATTCGAACCATAATTCTGTACAATTTCTCAGCATGTTTCACCATTCTCTCTACGCGAGGCTAGAATGAACTTTTTTGTTCTAGGATTTGCTCCCATTCTTTTGTAAATATGTCACCCTCTCAGCTAATTCCAATGTAAACTGTGTCCTAAGAGGACCATCTTTTCTACATCAGTTCTCTACTCCAGGTGCTAAAACTTCTGCTCTCACCTGGTGGCACATTATGTAATCTTATTTTCCAAATGTTAATAAAACTTTTTAATTTACAAAACAAATTTTCATTCCAAATAAAAAAGAAATAATTAAATTATTTTTATAAAATATCATATTTTAATTTTAACTTAAACACTTTCACACACCTAGGCTCCTTCCCTAAATAACATCTATTAGCGCCACTTTCTCAATTATACAAATAACATCATTTAAGGGAAGGTTCTCAATTATGCAAATAACATTATTTAGGACAAGGTTCTCAACTATGCTTTAACGCTTGTTTTATTTTTAAAATTCACAAAGTGAATTTGGATGTGATACTTTTGAATAATTTTCTATTGAGGTTTTTTTTTTTTTTGGTAATTTTATCATTGTTAAGATTTTTTTTTATAATTCATTTTTTTATTATCAAAGATTTATTAAAAAATAATAAAACTAGGGATTGTGTGAAATCAAAAGAAAATAATAAAATGATTAAGATGTATGTTTGTTTTAATTAATAGTATAATTTATTTTAAGAATACATTTTATTCTTAATTTTTGAAATAATTTTTTTAATATATATATATATATATATATATATATATATATATATATATATATTCTCAAGTATGAATAATTCACCACAGCTACCAAAGATTATTAAAGGTAGACTTAGCATAGTTACTTTACAGAGTCTTTAGAGAAACGTAGAGAAGAAAGAGAAGTCAAGCTACAAACCCAGTTAGAAGGCATGCTAGAAAACACATTCACATCTCTTGAAGACAAGATCCAAAAACAAATAGAAAATAAAATAGAACTATTGGAGAATAAAATGGAGGCAATGGAGACAAGGTTGTAGGTCATAGAAAAACAAAACCAAGATAAGAACCAAACATCCCAGCAAGGAGATGTTGATAATATAGAGAGTCTTAAAATGAAGGACATGATTAAAGAACTAGAAGAAAAAGTTAACAGTAGTCTCACCCTAAATAGTGGGGCAGGTAAATTAGATATCAAACCAATTAAAGATGAAATGAAAAAATTGATCGAATTAGACCATGAGCGTAACAAAAGGGCCTTGAACCTTATGATCTTCGGTTTTAAAGAGGAGGTAGGTAGACGAGGATACTTTAGCCATAGCCGAGACAGAATTACATAATAGATTACAAATTGAAACCACGTGTCTCACAGAAGCAACAAAGTTAGGGAAATTAACTGAGAATAAAGGAAGGCTGATCCGAATAAAGGTGAGCTCTACTGACCATAAGTATGACATACTTAGTAAAACCTCAAGTCTAAAAGGAACGAGAATATTTATAATAGAAGATCTCATTCCAGAAGATCAAGCAGAATTAAGAAAGGAGGTTCAAAAGGTAAAAGAAGCTAGGAAGGAAGGAAAACGGGCAATAATCAGAAATAGAAAAGCCGTTATTCGAGATAGAAACCAAAAATATAGTAATAAATAGCAATTCAACATGCTTCGAATTCTTTCTTGGAACTGTCAGGGCTTTCCATGGAACAAAGGCCCCAAGCTAAGTTGGATCTCAAATGATGTTGATATTATATTGCTTGTTGAAACTTGGGAGCACGAAGAATCTAAGGTCCCTAACATAGACGGCTTTGCACTATGGTCTACCTGGAACAAGCGATCCTCCCATAGAGGAATTGGGGGCATAACTTGCTACATTAAGAAGAACATCTCCCCCCATGCTAGGATTTATAAAAACGACCCTTACAACCAATATAGTTGGATTGATATTACTGACATTAATGATAAAAAGACCTACATAGCAATCTAGTATTCCTCCCCCATCAATTCTAACTTCTATAATAAAAAGAATCTAGATAAAAATAGTCCTTACAATGGTTTAGAGAATGATATTTCTAGGCTAAGGAGTGAAGGTAATATCCTTTTAATGGGTGACTTTAATGCTCAAACTTAAAGCAACCAAGCTATTCTTCTAAGCAATCATTCCAACCCCAATCCTCTTTGGTTAAACAAAGACCTTACTCTAGCTAGTCGATGCAAAAGGAGCTCTGAAGACCTTGAGGATAATTTGTTTGGGTTGGAGCTAGTCAAGCTCTGTAGTGCTCAGGATCTCATAATTTGAAACGGTCTAAAGAAGTGGCCCAATTCTAGCCAGATGACTTGCATCCATGGGCTTGGCAGCAGCGTGGTAGACTATATTATTTCCGATCTCCCTTTATACAACAAAATACTAAATTTTGACATCTTAGACGACCACGAGCCTGACTCTGATCATAACTCTTTACTCATAACTCTCAATTTTGTCATGCATAGAGATCCCATTGAAAATAATCCTTATAGTCAAAATAACTTAATCTTTGATAGAAATAAAAAAGATCTCTTTCTAAATGAATTAAAAATTAATTTGCTTCCTTTATCTAGTATAGAAAACATATATGACCTCTATCATAATTTTACTACAACCCTCTCATATTATATTAACAAGTTCTCAATTGAAGTCTCAAGTAATAAAAGAAATAGAAAAACCAACCCATGGTATGACAGATTGTAAAAGTGCGAGGACAGAAATTAAGGAAGTTGTTGATGAATCTCTCAAAATTGACAAGATAAAAATCTACAAAGCCCTAACTAAGAGGAAAAAAAGGTAATATATTCGTAAAAGACAAGAGAATCTCTTACACCTCTCTAAGGTGGTTCCTAAGAAATTTTGGAGGCAGATTCTAACTAGGAAAAGTAAAGATAATAATAAAATTGCTTTACACGATTGGAATTCCTATCTTAATAAGCTTTATGAATCTCCAAATGCCAGGGATATCTTTGAAACCCTGCTCACAACAAAAGAATTTTTCTCATTAGAAGACATTGATTTTGGGGTTAAACGCCTGGCAAATGGGAAAGCTAAAGACATTGAAGGTTACCAGGCAGAAATATAAAAAATTGGACGTCCTTTCCTCATCCCCCACATCCACAAGATTTTCAACCAAGAGGTCAAGCAAGGGTTCCCTAAACCTTGGACTCAGAGCCTCATTATCCCTATTTTTAAAAGTGGGGATACAAATAACCCCTCTAATTATCGGACAATTATGATCAGCCCTCTCTTGGCCAAGTTATATGGTATTATTTTGGAAAAGAAGTTGAGCATTTGGCTTGAAAGTGAAGGTAAGCAGGCTAAAGGCCAAGCGGGTTTTAGAAGACAACACTCAACAACAGACCACCTCGTTATGCTTAGGATCATTGTGGAGGAATGTCGCAATGATAAATCCAATCTCTTCTATTGCTTTGTGGACTTTAGAAAGGCTTTAGATACAGTTCATAGAAACAACCTATGGAATAGATTAGAAGAGCTAAATGTTCCTTTCGAGCTAAGAGCGACCACTATAAGGTTATACGAGAATGTAATTGCCAAGTTAAAGAGCAATGAGGCGTGGCTGAAAGATATTAAGTGTAATATCGGAGTTAAACAAGGTTGCCCCTTCTCCCCTACCCTATTTGGCATTTACATCGACAAGCTAGAAGGTTGTTTAGAGGAAGCAGGATGTGTTGGCACGATCTTAGCTCGGATAGTCATCATCCTTATTCTCTATGCTGACGATATTGTTCTTCTCGCAAGGTGCCCATATGATCTTGATAAGAAACTTAGACTTCTTAAGGATTTCTGCTCTACCATGGGTATATCTGTTAATACTGACAAAACAAAAGTTATGATTATCAAATCTAAGAAGGACACTTACGCTAATTTTATGTATGACAATAGTAACTTGGAGGAAGTGTCTTCTTACAAGTACCTAGGAATTGATATTCATCACAAGCTCAACTGGAACTATAGCATTCAGAAAAGGATTAATGGGGGTGGAAAGCTTATTTTAGTCTTGAAAATAATTGTAAAACAACAAACCTTGTAATGTGGGATAGAAAGAAGTTCCTCTTTGAAACTTTATTCGCTCCTGTTATCTTATATGGATGTGAGTTTTGGGGTTGCAACATCTCTAGAGAATCCTGGAGAAAGATTGAGCAAATCCAGAAGCATTTTATAACGTATAACCTTAAAATTAAAAGCAATACACCCTATTCTATTCTCTTTATAGAAGTGGGTCTTTCCCCTATCGAGAGCCTAGCTATGACTAGGTTTCTGTTGTACAAGCACAAGCTAAATAGCATAGGAGACCATAGACTTCCTAAGCTAGCTTTAAATTCCAACCAAAACCACCTAAGGCTTAAATGAGGTTGGTATAAAGACACCAGGGCCTGGTTAAACCATTGGGAGATCGACGAGAATGTTGCATTGCAAAACATTAATAACATTAAAAAAATTGTTACTTCTAAGTTCAAAGAAAAAATGTGGTGTGAGAAAGATCTAGCAGCTAAAAGAAAATCAAGATATTATAAGGAAGTCATCAACCCCACCCTAGAAGAAAATTAATATAGCCAAGATTAGAACGAACTCTCATGAGCTCGATAGTGAAATAGGTCGTTGGACACTTCCTAAAACACCATGGATGGAAATGATCTGCCATCTCTATGAGAATATGAACATCGAGGATGAAAATCACTTCCTCTTAGAGTGCCCCGCATACAACCACATTAGAGCTCAATTTCATAATCTTTGTTGCAATACTCACCTTCCTTGCCTTTTAAGATGTCAAAATTATAGTGAGCTCGGGAGGCTTCTCTCCAAGCTTTTTGAGCATAAGAATAAAATCTTAAATCAAACTCAATAACTCTTTTCTTTAGATTTGGTAGACCAAAAATTGGTCTCAGTGGACGTTAACCATCATCATCATCATATTATATATATATATATATATTTATTTTTTTTAAATTTCAAAAACAATTATTTAATTTAATAAATTAAATAAAGTTCATAATATCTACATCGAACAAACCAAAAATACTTCACCCATACTTTTAAAATTTAATTTACCATACTCAATTATTCAAACTAATTCTCAAAATTAAATATATAATTAAAAAGAACACACTAACATATTGTTAGGTTACCATTCATCATCACACCATATTACTTTTAATTGCATCAATTTCAATCACTTTAGATGTTGGAAAACCAATTACATTTTTGAATAAAATAGAAAAGTGTATGTTCTTATTTCTAATGTTTAAATATTTCAAATTAAAATATGCAAAAAACTTCACCCATACTTTTAAAATTTAATTTACCATACTCAATTATTCAAACTAATTCTCAAAATTAAATACATAGTTAAAAAGAACACACTAACATATTGTTAGGTTCCCATTCATCATCACACCATATTACTTTGAATAACATCAATTTCAAGCACTTTAGATGTTGGAAAACTAATTACATTTTTGAATAAAATAGAAAAGTGTATGTTCTTATTTCTAATGTTTAAATATTTCAAATTAAAATATGCAATTGGAAAGTGAGTTAGTGGGACATATGTAGTCGGTATACCATGAGTGTATATTAATACGCATGGGAGGTGGTTGACGGATAAATGATAAGCCTCAAATATAGTAATGGTTAGTGATTATTTATTGTATTATTAAAATACGCTATTTTGATAATTTATTCGTGATTATTTATTGCATTACAAAATACATTATTTTTAGTAAAGTTTACAAGGTCTTATACATAAAGTCTTCAATATTGAAGACTCCACTTGTGTTATGTTAATGAGTACGCGGGGTTTTAGAATCCAGTGTTAAAGGACGCGTGATCTTTGCTTATTTTTTTATCCTAAGAAATGTTTCAAAATGAGATGATTCTAATTTGTAAATTATTATTATTAATAAGTTATTTATAACATTTATATATAAAGATATAGATTTTAATTGTGTGAATATTTTTTATTCCAATTCTTTCTTTTTTTATAGCATGACATTTGGTTTTTCATTAAGTAGAGAAATATTTTTTTGGTTGTAATCACATAGAAATATTTTTTTTTAAGTGCTTTTAGTACTAATAAGTGTGGTTCATTTTAATGACAATGAGAAATTTTAGCTATGGGAATATAATGGCTTGTTTGACCCAAAAGAAAAAAAGAATTAGTTAAAAGGTTAAAATTTCTATTAATTTTTATATTATATTATTTAATGTTTTAACAATATTTATTTATGATATTATATTAGTTTGACTATTTTTTTTAAATGATTTGTTTGTTTCTATTTTTATTAATATTATTATTATTTATCAGTAAGTATGGGGCTTCTTCTATTAATTAGTTAAATATTTACATTCATTGATCTGTTGGGAAGCCAGAAACCGGATCCAGAGTTTGAGATTGTCAAAACTTCTTCGCCCAACACGGAAACTAGAGGAAGATCCATTCTGATGAGCCCTAAAACAGAAAGGAGGGCCAGAGCTTCAAAATTTAGCTAACTAAATCTACTTAAACTTCGGACTTTGAACATTACAAGGCTAGATGCTCACCAAAAGTTTAACATAATAAAAAAAGCACATGGACAAGCTCGATGCTATTTCTCTTCCCCCACGTTGTTCAAAGCTTGCATAGTCATAAAATCCTCCTCTTCGCCTTCCCCAGGATCAGAAAATTGAGGGGCGTAATCATGTCACAGAATATCCAGGTACCCTGTGATCATCAAAGTGTTCTGAAGCTTGCCAATGCTGTTATCGAGCCCTTCCCTGATGTTGCAGAGGTTCTCCCCCATGGCTTGGCCAATTCACCTCCTCTCGCGAATCAGGCGCCCCAGGATAATCCAAGTAACCCATTTTGGTTGCAGTTCAACTTACTCACCATACTCCCATCAAGTTGTTGGACTAGGTCCGCCTCTAGTCTGGTGATTGCGGAAGCGCCCGCCTCGTCGTTCTTAGTAAGGAAGAGCGCCTCTAGATCCAATCTCCTGTCCACGGGCTCCGGTTGGGACCTGTGTCATCCCCCTTCCCCGCTTCTGGCATTCTCTCTGTTGCCCCTGCCTGTTTTGGGCTCGACTCATCGGTGGGCTTGAGTTAGATGCCCCGCCATCCTTCCCTCCTGAAGACAACGTCGGTGTAATTACCCCGTAGCCACTTTCACCCCAGCAGGAGTCTCAACAAATTTCCGCATGTTCGCTCGACAACACCAAATTAGAATGATTCTGCTTCGTTCCCTGCTGCCACTTATAAGCCCGTTCTAGGCTCCCCACTTGGCTACACCTTCGTCCCTACACCTCCCATCATGATTAAATTCGCACGCAAGCTGATTGGACCCTCGCTTGTGCCTCCCTCCCTCAGGCTCCCGCGTTTCCATATCCACCGCCTCCATTCTCTGATGATGTACAGTACCGCTAACTGCCACCGTCTTTCCCTCGTTTCTTCTGCCATCCTTATGCATGCCAACCACCACGTCGCCTTCTACTTGCCCCTCCCACATGCTTATTCTCCAGGTGGGCAAGTGTGCGTGGCACTTGTCAGATCTCCTGTGGGCGTTAATCACCCTCATCCGGGGTACTATTATTATTATTATTATTATAATCTAAATAAGAGTTAAAGCCAATATTTTTATTCTTATTACAATGTTTATTATTATTATTATTAAATCTATATCAAAATTAAACCCAATATTATAGTTAATATCCTTATTATTATTATAATGTTTTTTAATTTCATTGTTATTATTATTATCATTATTGAAATCTAAATCTAAATTAAACTCATTATTTCTATTACTATTATTTATATAATGTTAGGATTATTAAAATGGATATATCAATCTTTCTAAGTTGTAAATTCAAATCAAATATTTTAATTCCTTAATATTCTATTATATTTAGTTACGTTTTTTTATTTTTTATTTTTATGTTAAATTAAAAAATATTAATATGATATTATTTTATTTTATTTATCTTATTTATATAAGACTAAATTAATTAACCATTTTTTAGTTAAAGGGTTATTTGTTATATGTTATATATAAAATAAAACTAGGTATAAAAATATAAATTAAAGCATAAAGAAAGGATAGGGGAAGGAGGCCTACTTAAAAAACACAAACTAACAATTAGGAGTATAGGGCAGGGATCTAACACCTGTTAATACTCCAACCGTCGTCTCTATTAAGGTTAACTGGTATTTTTTCAATCTCCGAAGTCTCCCAAGTTACTGTGATGAAAATGGTCAACAATGGTAATGACTTTAGCCTCTTCAATGTAGATGCGATGGTTAGTATTTTCTGCATGCTCCACTAAAGCAGAGGAGCATGATCTTCCATGTTTTATGTCAGCCACATGTTCACAGATCCTTTGATTTATCGATTGACCAGTTTCACTGATGTACAGAGTCCCACAGGATCAAAGAATGATGTAAATGCCTTTTCTATCCCTAGGATCCACAGGGTCCTTCACCGATTTCAGAGAGCTCTGAATAGTGTTAAGAGGTTTAAAAGTTGAAGAATTATTATGCTTCTTAAGGATTCTAGCTATATTATCCGTGGTCCCTTGGATAAACGGAAGGTGAACACGAGAGGACCATTCATTAAGATCTTTTTTATTTCTAGGACCTTTTTCATCCTTAAGAAAAGCTTTGAAGCCTTGGAACTTGCTATAACCATTCTTATTAAAAACATTAAAGAGGTGGGATTTCTCCTCCTTGAAATGGAATTCATCTGAAATTTTGACTACTCTGGTGGCTAGGCTGTTGAGAACACATATCTTCTGAGTAGGGAAATGATGTGAACTAGCATGAAGATATTGCTCCATGTGAGTCTTCTTCCGAAAGACTTGATGGGAGAAAGAACCGTCATCTCTCCTTGAAATGAGAACGTCGAGGAAGGGCAGGCTCCCCTCAACTTCACATTCCATAGTGAACTTTATGGAGACGAATTGATTATTAAGATGTTGGAAAAAAAGATCCAACTTTTCTTTTCCATGGGGCCAGATGATGCAAGTGTCATCCACACATATTTTCCAAAGTTTGGGCTGGAAAAGAGCTCAGGACAAGGCCCTAGACTCAAAATCCTCCATAATGAATTTGGCCACCACAAGGGATAGGCGAGAACCCATGGAAACACCACATCTTTGCTCAAAGAATACACCTTTGAAACAAAATAAAATAGAAGTAAGGCAAATTTCACCAAGATGGGCAGTGTTAGGATCAGTGATGCGATTGATGAAAACAATAACATCTTTAATGGGAATACTGGTGTATAATGAGACCACATCGAAACTCACCTGTCTATCATCAGGATCCATTCTAATGCCCTTTAATCCACTAATAAACAAGTAAGTTTATTTGATGAAGGATTCGGTTCGACCAACGAGGGGTTTAAGTTTATTAGCTAAAAAATTAGCAAGAAGATAAGTCGAACCACCAATGGTGTTGACTATGGGGCAAAGGGGGTCTCCCTCCTTGTGGAATTTTGGAATACCATAGATCCTAGGAGTGAGAGGGTTATTCTCAATGAAATTCTTATTGAGGGGTCCAACCATGCTACTAGATTTTATGGCCAGAGCAACAATTCTAAAAACCTTTTTTAGGGGATTTTTATCAAGTTTCTTGTAACTCTCGCTATTATATAAGTGGTCTAACATTTTTTTGTGGTAATCCTCTTTATTCAAGATTACTGCAACGCCTCCTTTGTCAAGTTTAAGTACAATGATATCCTGGTTATGGTTCAAGGATTTGCGAGCCTCAAATTCATGTTTGTTGAGGTTGCTCTTAGGAGGCTTAGCTTTCTTGAGGATAACCACACAATCTTGCATAATGATATCTTTAGTAGCATCAGGCAAGTCCTTGATCTAGAACTCAATGTCACAAATGATGTCTTGCACGGGAATATTCTTAGGAGCTAAGGAAAAGTTTAAACCTTTCTCTAAGAGACTAAAAACCTAATGATCAAAGGAGAAACTAGAAAGATTAAACACCTTGTTGCCCAAAAAAGAAACAGAAATTTCACTATTACAATTAATATAATATCACTATTCTTATTACAATAGTTATTGTTATTATTATTATCAAAATTAAATTCAGCTCATTATTATAGTTAGTATTTTTATTAATATTATTATGAGGTTTTTTAATTTTATTATTATTATTATTAAAATCTAAATCAAAATTAAATCGATTATTACAATTAAGAGTTTTATTAATATTTTTATCATTATTATAATATTTATTTATTTATTATTATTATTATTAAGAGATTTGACAAAATTAAACCCATTATTATAATTAAGAGTTTTATTAGTATTTTTACCACTATTATAATATTTATTTATTATTATTATTAGTAAGAGATTTGACAGTGTTACAATCTAAATTATAAGAATAACCTGGCCGCTGTTTACTCCATCGAGGGACTGCGCAGAATCGGAAACATCCGACGAGCTCACGCTGGAAGAAGGGTATGGGTGTGCACTAGGGAACGGAGGTTGACCGAACGGTCAGACGATGAGGGAACGCAGATCCGGAGGGAGGGAGGGATGAACGCTGCCGGGGAGAGATGAAAAGTCAAGTGATCTAATTCGTAATATCTTGAAATTAATCTCTTCATTTATCTTTATATATTATTGATCTTTTTTTCGTTGTTAAAGATTTTATGATAAAAACTCTTCTTATATATTCGAATACATAAACATTTGATTTTAGTTAAAATATTACGTATTATAATATTTAAATACTTAAAATATAGTTCAATGAGATAGTATGAGGATTGAATTTTATAATTACAAGTTTGAGGTTTCGGGCTCAAGTTTTTAGGTTTATTGCTTTGTGGGTATTATTGCGTCTTACTTGATGTAGTTGGTTATCAAAATTGTAACTTATCATTTTTAGTATTATTTTCAAAATGTGGAGAAGTGTTTATAGGGTTTCTCATGATGTGTTAAAGGGTTTTTTAGGATATGTATTTGATTGAAAATTTACATATTTAGGAGTTGATTAAAATTAAATTGGTTTAATGTGTTTTTAGATAAAGTGCGTTTTTTTAATGTGCATCAATAAATATTTGTGGTTATGTAATCTAATAGTCACAATATTTTTTAGATATAAAGTGATTCAACATTAGTATTCTCCTCAATATTAACAATCATATTCATAGGCAGCTTAACATTTTATTCATGCATGATCTCTATTGAAAGAGCATAAAGGGTCTTTTGTTGATGATTAATTGTGAGAAACTCATATGTAATTTTTTTCCCTTTTACATTAATATATTACATTAAGCCAATCATGTAAATTATTTTCTCTTTAAGAGTTTCAACTACATTATACACAAGTATAATGATATTTGATCTATTTATGTATGTATATGTTTAAGGTGTTCTACTTGTGTGGAAATATCTTATTTATGTAACATGGTATTAGAATTTGTATACAAATTCACTCACATTTTAGGTCAAGATTTTAAACCTATGTCCCTAAATGCATTAAAGAAATTTTGAATTTTGTTATTCCTATCCAATTCTAGGTTAAGAGAGATATTACATTATATTCAAACAACTACTTTCAATTGTTTCACCCAAAAAGTTTATGCTCTCCCAATGTCGAACCATTTTTATAACATCTGAAGGAGTAAATTTTCATTATGGTTTTTATTTTTATTTTTAATATATTATGTTAATATGTCAATTGTTGTAATTGTATTATTATTTTTCTACACTTTCCTATCTACATATAAACTTGGTTGTGTGCCTTGTGCAATCTTGGCAAGTCAGATTAAAAAATAAAGAAAAGAAAAGAAAAGAAAAGAAAAAAGTGTTTTCTTTTTGTGTATGTTTTTTGCTTTGCACTTTATGCCATCTATGCAAATAGAGAAAAAATAGTGAAAACTTGCATTTTTTGGATTAACTAATAGATATCTAACCTGTTAAGTTTCAAATTATTATTTTTTGAAATTTCATTTGTTTTTTTGTGTACAATTGTGATAAAAAAATTACTAGCAAAAGCCACATGCTTAAGGGTAACCACACTTTTTAAGAAAAAAGAAAAAAAACCTCTCTTTATTTTTTTACTTTTGTTATATATTTTGCATTAACTCACTTAATTAAAAATCACTTTATTAAATAAGAAGTTTTGAGGTAAAGTTTTTTTTGTTTCCATTTAAATTACTTTTATTTTAAAAGTCCATACAGCTTTAAGTTATTTACATAATGTAATTATAAAGAACATTTCATTTAAATTATAAAAGTAAATCATTATAAAATAACTTTATGTAACTTCACTTTACAAAGTAACTTTATTGCAAAAGTCATTCTCATTTATTTTATAAAAATGGACGTATTCATGTAAAATATTTTATATGTAAAAGTGAGTTTATAAACAAAGTTAGAAAAGGAATGAAATCTTTTTACTACATCATTTTGCACTCGTCACCATATAGACTAAACTCAAACTACCAAGTGGTACTTTGATTATATTTTATGTCTTATTAAATAGGGCATGAATTCACATTTGAAGTCCACTTTTAATATTATTTTTTAAACTAATTTTTTTTCAAAAAGTTTCCATCCAAACAGTCAATTTCTATTTTTTAAGCCATCTTAGCTACATATATTAATATGGATATTCCAAATTATATTTGTTTAATAGTTCAAACTATTTCTCATGAAAATCACATATGGAGGATTTTTACTAAATTACCTTGTGAAAAAAGTTGCCTCCACTTGTACCTCAAAAAAATTGAAATGGGATAATAAAAATAATTAAGCACGTGGATTAATTGGAATGTCACTATCTAGTTATTTACAATTTCACCTTTAAGGATATGAAAAATTAAGTGATGCTTGGACAAAGTTAGAAACCATATTTAGTAAACATAATGAAATTCAAACCCATTAGCTTGAAAAAAAAAATTATTTCACAAGTCTCATTGATTAAGATTACATTGAAGATTATCTATTTAATTGAAAACACACTTTATTTGAATATTGTAACATGGAAGAGAAAAATGACCAATTGATATATGTTATTTTTACTAAGTTTGGTATCATTCTTATGTCTACATTTTACTCCACTAGAGAAGCTATAGGGGTTACTTACAGTCCATCCTCTATTCAAATTATTTGATTAGAGAACAAAATAAGCTCTTAAATCTTGGAGTGATCAACATTCCAAGTACATTCAAAAAATTCTTAGTTGACAAACAAGAGGATAAATCCGAGCATATGAATAAACAACATCCTCACAATAACAAGCTCATCCTCCCAATGACAAAGGAACAAAAAAAAAAATTAAGAACACTAAGATATATTGCAATTTTTTTGTAAGATTGTTATCTAGAGTCTAAATATTTTGAGAAGATGGAGACCTTAGAAGTAGACATGAGAAGAAAAACATCAATCTAGATTCTTCTTCCTATAATTCTCCTTCTTATGGACATGCACTTTCTGCTCCTAGTTTCTTCTTCAATGAAACATCTATGTCATTTTCTAATGAGTGACTTATTGATTCTATATCACCTTATCATATGGCTAATGATAAATCCATTTTTTTCCCTTAATGAACGTAACACCCAATGATGGTGATTTTAATTATGTATTATGTGTTCCAAGTCTCTCTTACAATATTATATCAATATATGACATCATTCATTTAGGAGATATAAGAATAAGACCAAAGGAACAATAATAACCACAATGAAGAATGAACAACAAGAGAAACTCAAGAAGATATTTAATATAGACTCCAATTCATCATTACAATAATGTATGTATCTTTTATAGGGATTGAAAATGGCTATAGGATCTAACTATTTCTTA
Organism: Pinus albicaulis; assembly: GCA_034641835.2. NCBI lineage: Eukaryota > Viridiplantae > Streptophyta > Pinopsida > Pinales > Pinaceae > Pinus > Pinus albicaulis. The sequence continues at coordinate 216,745 of JAXQQM020084588.1, forward strand.
TTCAATAGGAGGTGATTGAGTGATTATCTCAACCTTCATCCAACAATAACTCAATTCCTAACAAGTTGATATAATAAGCCTTATAATTTAACCCCCCCTCTTAAGGCCTATTCCATTGAAAACAAAACTTGCTGAAAGAAAACACACATTAACACAACTAAAAAATAGAACCACACATTCTTATAGGCTTCATCTTTGAAAACAATACTTGGACCACTAAAACTCCTTTAAGTTTCTTTCTATTCCATCAAAAGGTATAGTATATTAGCTATGACCTATGTTTCCCAACATCATTGGACATCATTAGACTTGAAATGTGTCAAAATAAGGTCGTAAAGGGATGATGTTGAGCTTCTATATCCTATATATCCCTTCAACTATTAGCTGATCATCCCCACTTGCATGTCTCATAACCTTAAAGAGGTATAGTTTCTCCCTTCCACAAACATCATGGGTTATTGAACAAATAGATATCTTCCATTGCATCCATCCCTACATTCAAGGTGTAGGCCTCCTTAAAATGTTAATTTTTCCATAAAGTCTTCTTTATTGTTTGTATCTAGTTGATCTCCAGTGAGAGATATATTTTTTGACTCCTTAAGCTTCTCTTTGAGAATATCATTGGCACATAATTTATAAATAATTCCTATATGACCTTTTTTTCCCTAGAGTGACCCTCTTATCTTTAATTGATATTTTACAATTGTTTCTTGAGTATATTACAATCTCAAATTAAATATCACCTTTTGTGTCTCTTGCATTGACCCTCTTTTCTTCAACTAAGAGTGTAGCAATCATATCTTCTAGACTTTGAGAATAAAATTGGATTAGAGTAAAAACAACATTGTTGTATTTAGATGGTATATTATCTAACAAAAATGGCATTGACATCCTCTTCATTTGTCGCATCCTTAACCTATGCTAGTTATCTAAGAATAAATCTCATATTATTATGTGACTAGACATTGTGATTTCACTTGCCATCTTAACATTGAATAATTGTAGCTTAAAATAATTTTTTATTTATTTATTGTGCTCCAAATAATTCATACGCCATATTCCATATTTCCTACAACGGTTGCTCCAAATGTGATGTAACTATGAATATGCAACAACATGACCAATGATGTATTTAGATTTATCATCATTGATTTTCCATTTTAGTAATTTTAATTGGATTTCTATATGCTTACTAAGTCCCTTTTACCATTCATCATGGGGATTTGTTCATTAATTGCAACTAGATTTTACTTTGTAGGTGTTTAAATTGAAACTAGAGTATATTTCTATTGGGATTTCCATGGTAAATGTTAAAACACTGAAAATAAATGAACAACTATAAATATCTACCACCTCTAAAAAGAGAAATGAGATTCCTTCTAACACACATTAATTTAGAAGATAAAAATTGGTGGCTCCTTCCACAAATTGCTACTCAAATCAATGGATCTAAGGCAGTATCATGATAAGTGTTCCCTTAAACTTGAAATGGTGGAACTCTTATGTATGACTCTCTTAAACTCAATTTCACTTGGATCTAAAAATGATATCAATGAATGTGCAAGTATATTCTCTAGGATTCCCCTCTAGAATATTTGAAATGTAATATATTCCAAAAATATCTAATGCGTCTCTTTTTAAAGAGACTCCATGCATCGAAAATTTGGACCAATATGCTTAGCCACAAAACCATCAATCACTACACCTTACAAAATACTATGTGGGGCTCAAACCTCACCCATGATGACAATAAACATACACACACACACAAATGGAAAAAATCATAAGAAAAATTAGTTGCAATAACCTAAGAAACGAAAAAAAAACCCTTAAAAATCCAAAATCAACCCAAATTTATTCACAACACAATGTGTAAGGAAAGTAATTATTAGCTTGCAAAATTATACAGTCACACTTTAATTATTCCTCTAGGTTTTCAAACAACAAAACTTGTATCTTTAAGAATCCACATATGTCAAGATTATCAATGTGATTTTTCAAGCAAAACCTTAGAAAGTTTCCATGGATTTATTAAAAAACTATCTAGCATTTAAGAATAAAACTGGAGGCATACTAATCATCCACAATGAAGAATGAATAGTGAGAATAACTCAAGAAGATGTTCAATATTAACTCCAATTCATCATTACAATATTGTATGTCTCTTTTATAGAAATTGCAAATGGTTAATATATAACTACTTGTTCACCAAAAAGAGTGGTTGAATGATTATCTCAACCATCATCCAAAAATAATTCAATGTCGAACAACTTGATATTATAAGTAATCCTTATAATATAAGAGGTGAAGGTAAAATAGTCTATTTTTCACCTCATCAAGTTGTAATAAAGAATTTAAAAGATTATAATCATGTCCTAGAAACTATAATTGTTAATGATATTACCAAGTTGTACATATTGGACAACTTTGGGTCATCAAATTTTCCATAGTGATGGTTTGAGAAAACTCTAACATGATCAATTTAATCATCTAAACTCTCACTCATTACAATATTTATGTAATGAAAAATTGATTTTTTGGGTCTTCCTCTCATTTCTTGTAGAGATGGTGTTTGTGTCAACTATGTTCTCCACAAAAATCATTGGGACAATTTTGACTAACATGATTCTTGGCATGCCTTAGCCCCCCTCACACATCTTCTTCATGATGATTTGTGTGATTTTCTTCCTCCTTATTTTCTAGGGTTCATGTACTTCTTAACTTTCATTGATGACTTCCCCAAATGAGGCTTGGCTTTAGTTCTTAAAAAGTAAGAGTGAATTTTTTGACATGTTTTTGGCCAATAATACTTTGTAAAAAAACAATATGGAAATTAAAAGAGCATTCCACAAAGCATTTAGATGCAACATATTTTTCCATATACACCACAAAAAAATAATGTTGCTAAGGGAAAGAATCACACATTAAAAGAAATGGAAAAATGTGTGATCCAATATAAGGGATAAGTCTTCATTTTTTGGGCAGAAACCATAAATTATGCCAATTACATAGTCATTCACACTCCCAGAATGGATTTAAAGTTCATAACATTGGAAGAAGCCAAGAATAAAATTAAACTAGATGTAAGGGGCTTTCATGGCTTTCGTAGTGAAGCATGAGCTTACATTCCTAATGAGAAAAGAAAAGCATTATAATTTCCAAGTAAGAAGTGAATTTCTATTGGGTATTCTAAAAATGCAAAAGGTTTTCAACCTATTTGTTGGAAAATGTAACTAATTTTGGCTTTGGTAGTGAAGCATGAGTTTACATTCCTAATGAGAAAAGAAAAAACATTATAAGTTCAAATTAAAAAGTGAATTTCTATTGGGTATTCTAAAAATGTAAAAGGTTTTCAACCTATTTATTGGAAAATGTAGCTAATTTTGATATTCATAGTTGTCAATGTCAATAAGGGCATGTCATTATGTATATCTTATGTTATATATATATATCTTATGTTACAAGAATATATATATTAAGAAGCATGAAAAACACGTTTGATCTAACTGACCTAGAAAATTTTAGATACGTTCAAACACTAAATATTTTTTTAGATATACTAGACAAGTAATTCAGATAAAAATCATAAATACATAAGTAAATTAAAAAACATTTTAGAATATATTTCTAATCCAAACTGAAACAAGCATCTATGAAATTACCTAAATGCTTTTACCTTTGACCTTCTTTGTCACAAGCATTCCTCTCAGGGAAGGGAGCATTAGGCCCCAACTTCAACATTTAGATGAGCATTAAGATAGATATAAGATATTTCAAATATGGTCACTAGATTTGCAAATGTTGCTGGGTATCCCAATCCCAGGTCACTACTGGTTCATGTAATGGAAACGAAACCAATGGTGAAACACAACCAAGAAGATTGTAAGTTGAAATGTCTTTACTCCGGAGTATACCACCACCACTCGTTGTAGGCGCTAGTGTCAGCTGACAACTCCATTATATACGTGTTTCTCTAATAGAATGTCTAACATATGGTGTCTTGCATGGATTTTTCCACTTTGATACTTGAGCACTATCTTTTCAGCATTCTATTTTCCAATAATGGGCATAGATTAATCAAATTACTTTGATTAAAAAAAGTAATTTAAATATCAACAATAAAAGAAAATTACTATCAATTAATTTGGGATAACTATGTAAATACAAATATACTCAAATATAAGTATTTTCACATTTTAGCAATGTTTACTGTGTCACTCCCTGTTCATGCACTCTAGACGTGCAGGTTTTATTTCCCTTCACTTACAAGAAAAGACACACTCCAACCACGTAATTCATATCCATGACATGTGTATACAAGTGTGTGATAGGGGCCATGTAGAACCCAAAAATGCGATGCTCTTTGGAACATTTAGAAAATACAGTTACATCAATAACACATTGGTACCACTGTTGCAAATATTTCTGATTTCTGAGTCCTAATACTCCTGATTTTACTTGAGTTTGTTAAGTTCCCAATGTTAGTGACGTGATATATTCTAAATTCTCAAATCCAAATTTATGCTTGCCAATATATTCTGATAATTTCCTGCATTTTTCATAAGTTTAGTTTTAGAACCTTGACAATATATTCCTTAAAATGATAAGGGTTTTTAAATTTTGTTGAAATTATTTGATGCTATAGGTCCTGACAGGTCTGAACATGCTAGGGTAGGGTGTCAGATATGTACGCTAGAGAAGCATGTCATGTGTTTCAACGTGGACAACATATGGATTTGTGAGACATAGGCCTACCCTAAAATGTATGTTTTGTAGCTTCCAACGTTACCTGTGAACTGATACCACATTGACTATTTTAATAATGTTAATAGAGAATGGGGGTGGGCTACACTACTGTTTTGTTTTTAATGACCAACAGATGAATTTAGGTTGTAGATTTGTATTTGTACTTTGTGTTGGAACCTAGGATGGTTAGGTTTTAATGCATGAGAATGTTGAATGGAAAATTGTATCTGAGTGACTGCTTAAATTGAAGTGTGGGAATTTGTCTTGGGTTTAGTTGCAGTTTGGCTGAGAACATATTTTAGGCTGAAAGTATATTGATATTCTTATAAGTTGTTGTCATGCAATGTGAAGTAGGAAATTATTTTCCTTTACTTGATTGGCAAATTCTATGTTTATTTATTTTTATATAAATAAGAGATTAGTTAATTTGTAATCACCAAAGTCACTTAAAACTAAGCTCAAAAATGAAAAACTGAGAATTTTATAGTTTGTGATTAGTTAGATTAGCCATCTAGATTTAAAAAAAAAAGCATGAAGTGGGATACGGAAAATGTTTGTGGTCAAGCAGAATTCAGTCTAAGTATAATATGTATTTCTTTATTTTTGTTTTGACATTATTTTTTGTGAATTGAAGAGTACAAAAGCTTTTTTTTAATTTGTTTAATATTTAATATGAAAATTGCTAAAATTTCACCAAATCTTGATAATTTTACAATAAGAATTAAATAGTAAATACTATAACCAATTTAAACAACCACTGAATAATGTACCATTAATAAGGCTTTTCCTTTTTTTTAACCTATAGTAATACTCTTACATTATATATATAACCTCCAACTTAATTGACGCATATTGTCCACACAAACATCTTTTTATTAATAATAAGCAACTTATGATTATTTTTCATACTTTTACTTTCTAGTTATGTATTCCAAAAATATTTTTTATTGTTTTTTTTCAATTTCCCATATACCAAACTTCCCTTTTCTTTTTCTATATAAAATAATAAGCAAAAACATAATATTTACACTAATACACAACCAACTAATAAACATAATATTTACACTAATAAACAACCAGCCATTCCAGTAGTCAAGACATTTAAGATAATTTCATTTTAAAGCTATGATTCATAATTTTACATGTGTTTAACCACCTTGTTGCTTAAAATATTTATAACTTTATATTCCGAAATTCTAAATATAAAAAACAAATATAACCACTTTGCCAACCTAGAAAAAATTGTATGCTGCCATATGCCAAGTATTTCCCACTGGCTTTATATTCCAATCCCAATCTATAATTTATTCATGAACTCAACACAATTCAGTGACCTAGCTGGCTCACCTAGTTCTCAACTCGTCCCATTTTATAATTTATTCCCATTGGAGAACTGGTTGGAAACCTGGCTACTATTGGCAGTGACTCCCAGATGCATGCAGTCCTTATTTTATATACTCTCATTCCAAAGGTTTACACATCACTTTGTGCCTGCAAGCTTATTTTAAGCTCATTCAGTATCTTTACTCATATGACTATTAACCTCGTTGCTTGCCAAATTTATGTTCGTTAATTATATCCAATAAAATGATTCTTCCAAAAAGAAATCGGTCCCACTTTAACCGTTTGAATGACATGCAATGCTGGTTACCTTATTTCATTGTCAATTTTACAATAGATTCTTTTTTCATATAACACTATTTAGGGCAAGGTTTTCAATTATGTTTTGAAGTTTTGTTTCGGGTTAAGAATTTGGCTTCTATGATCCATAAATTATGTATTAATTTTTTTGGTGAAAATCACATTCGAATAAATTGTGTCGATGCGTTTCGAATCAGTCAGTGTGATTCATCATTCATCATCAGGACAAGATGAAAAATCTGATCTAGGACTCAACTTTGATACAGGTTTGTTTCGTCTTAGAATCCAGAAAAGTAGGTTTGGATTTCATACTTTCTAATAATTTTTTTTTATTTTTTAAGATAATCATTTTTATGAAGAAGAAAAATGTTTATAAAGTTTAAAATAGATGGTAATATGTTGTTAAAGTATTTAGTAGTCAAGAAGTTATTGGTTTTAAATTTTGTGGGAAAAAATTTAGATAATTTGATTTATGTTGGATAAAATTTTCCAATGATTTTAATGACTTAACTATAAGTTAAGTGCACCAATTATTTCAAAACTCACATTACTTAATAGATAAAAAAAAAATTTAAAATATTATTATTATTAATAAAAAAGAAAATTAAATAATTATAAAGTAAGTATGTTTTAACACTTTATAAAAATTTATTTTTTGAAAATTTATCTCACATTTTTCTTTATTTCAAAAACAATATTTAAAATAAATTTTATTGATTACACTTTTGCTAATTTAATTTAACAAAAAACGTCAAGCAAATTTCACAATATTTATATAAATAACTAATTTAAAATTTTGATAATAACGATAGATTAAACACCTTGGGTTAGATTTATAGAAATTTATTTGACAAAAAGATATACCCCAAAACTTTCGAAAAGATATAATAAATAAACTATAACATTAATTATTCAAACTAGCTCATCACATTAACATACGTAATTACTCATATAAAAAATATCAATGCATGATCATTATTACATAATTATCATTAATTATTTATTATTAATTACACCAATACTTATTTTTAATTACATCAATTGCAAGTAGTTATATGTTTAGAGGTTGAATAAAATCTGAAAGTCTTATCCCATATATTTTAATAATCTAAATTAAAATCGCAATTGCACCACATGTTGTAAAGGGAACTCTGTAAGGTTGTGGTATATGAAAGAATAGCATATAAGAAAGAAGAGGTAGTAGGAATTTTTCCGGAAAACTTTAGTTACATGTTTAGAGGTTGACTAAAATCCGAAAGTCTTATCTCATATGTTTCAATATTCCAAATTAAACTAGCAATTACACCACATGTTGCAAAGGAAACGCCGTAAAGTTGTGGTATAGGAAAGAATATCATATAAGAAAGAAGAGGTAATAGGAACTTTGTCGGCTCCAACTGATCCTCCAGAATAAAGGGTGGAGAATTATGTCTCAAATCAAAATATCCATATTGGGTAATTGATGTGGAACAAATTCTTTGTTATTAATTGCATGTAAGGGGTGGAGAATTATGTCTCAAATCAAAATATCCATATTGGGTAATTGATGTGGAACAAATTATTTGTTATTAATTGCATGTAAGATGTGTTTTTTCATAATGGTTGAGACATTTTGGCCAAAGTACTCAAGGCCTCTATATGACGAAACTTGCATGGTTATTTTTGTTTTCTACATGAAGGATGCACTTGGTTTTGATGACCAAGTTGGGCAGACTTCACACCACGAAATTATTTGCTTCTATCACATTTGCAATGTTGAATTCCTCTCATACTACTCCTAGAACTCTAACTCTGCTTTACACCTAGAATTATTTAATGGAATAAAAACTTATCACTATGACATGTTGTACTTCATAAGAGACTACTAAGAAGCTTAAGTATGGTAAATCCACTTTCACCTGTCATTTGAACATAGAGCATAGAGTTATCTTAATGGTCAATTTTTTTTATGGATAAGAGATATTTGGGCCCTTTTTAACCGTTGGGGATGATTAATTAAATTTATATTAATAAATTATCTACAATCATATTTCCATAATTCTTCTTTGAAGAACCAAATTCCACTTCTTTAGAACTTTTCACCTCAGTTAGAATGAAAAACATCATGAAGACCTAAAAGTAAGAAGAAAAAATCAACGAATCTAGTGACTTCTTTAAGGATCACAATTCAAAACTTTAGTGCCTTTTAAAGATCATTTATTTTCTCATCAAATAAAAAGCAACAATCAAATTTTGTAGTGACAAGAATGGGAACTTGTTTTTAATTTTGCTATTTGGTCCTCCATAGCATTGTCAACGTCATTTCCTTTTAAAGAATCATACATTCTTGATAAGTATTGGTCCTCCATAGCCTTGTCAACCTAGTTTCCTTCTAAAGAATCATTTATTCTTGATAAGTATCCATTGTCTTGCTTTTCTTCTTCCATATACTTCAGATCTAAATGAATGAAACATGAGATAAGGTTATCAGGAAAAATGGATTCCATACATTCAACGTTATGCCTTTTTAGGGCTTGTTGTAAGGTTGGAAGCTTCTCTTCACCTTGTCTCATTTCTACTGTATCCTTGACTTTGATACAAAAAAAATTTACTGACCCCTTTAAAGGTAAATTGGAAGTTTCTCTTCCCATAACTCTATCTCGGGTTATAATTCTAACTTTTTCTTGTTTATGAATAAATTGTCTCTATACCACTATTGTCTGTCTCTTTCTCAGTGCTTGCTTCAATCAGTGAGATAACGTAGCTCATCTGGATTCCAAAATCCTTGAGTAACCCATTTTCTGAAGATTCCTCTTATGTTTTTAATTCTACTATTTTGTCTTCCATAGCCTTGTCAACCTCATTTCCTTCTAAAGAATCATACATTCTTGATAAGTATTCATTGTCCTGCATTTCTTCTTCCATATACTTCACATCTAAATGAATGGAACATAAGATAAGGTTCGTGACATTTTCCAAATTCCAAGATTTTTCATTGCACTTCTCATGTGTATTAGGGAAAATGGATTCCATACATTCAAAGTTATGCCTTTTTAGGGCTTGTTGTAAGGTTGGAAGCTTCTCTTCACCATGTCTTCTTTCTTCTGTATCCTTGACTTTGATACAAACAATTGTTACCGACCCCTTTAAAGGTAAATTTAGTGTTATTTAAGAAATGAGAATTATGAACATTCATCATTATTGCTCAAGATAAATCATGTCCTCTGAAATAATTTGGAAATTAAAAAAAGATCACATATTTTAAAAAAATTCATTATTAATTTAATTTTTTATATACTAAGAAATAATACTCATGAATTATAAAATAGTTGTAACATAAATAATATATATATATATATAACCATGTATTTTTGGAATAATAAAATAGTTGTAACAAAAATAATACAGAACAAGAAAAACTATGTATATTTGGATGTATGAAAATTTAGATACATTTTATTAAGTAAAATTTTAAAAGAATAATGGTTATAAACATTAATTTTTTTTTTAAATTAAAAAATTAGTTTAGATCTAGAGTTAAGATTGATTTAGGCCATCTTAGTTTCCCCTATAAAGAAACTACATTCCACATGAATACCATGGGTCAATACCATGGGCTCTATTTATAGTTTATCAATATTTTATTCTTTTATTATATGTTGACCTAGTTAAAATGTTGATTACATTATGTCAATATTTTTATTTAATAAATTAACATTATAAAAAACATATATAAAAATATTTACTTGATCTAATGGTCTAAAACATTTCAATTGTCTAACATTTAATCTAATAGGTCAAACAAAATAATTTGGAAATTTAAAAAAGATCACATATTTAAAAAAAAATCATTATTAATTTAATTTTGTATATATTAAGAAATAATACTCATGAATTATAAAACAGTTGTAACATAAATAATATATAAAAAAATCATGTATTTTTGGAATAATAAAATAGTTGTAACAAAAATAATAGAAAAACTACATATATTTGGATGTATGAAAATTTAGATACATTTTATTAAATAAAATTTTAAAACGGATAATGGTTATAAACATTAATTTTTTTATTTATTAAATAATTAGTTTAAATCCAGAGTTAAGATTGATTTAGGTCATTTTGGCTGCCCCCTATAAAGAAGCTACATTGCACATGAATACCATGGTTACATTGTACATGAATACCATGTGTCAATACCATGGGCTGTATTTATAATTTATCATTATTTTATTTTATTATTTATTGTATTTTAATCTAGTTAAAATGTTCATTACATTATGTCAATATTTTTATTTAATAGACTAACATTATAAAAAACATATATAAAATTAAAATGTTCATTACATTATGTTAATATTTTTATTTAATAGACTTATATTATAAAATATATATATATAAAAATATTTACTTGATTTAATGGCCTAAAACATTTCAATTAGTTAACATTTAATCTAATAATTCAAATATGAACAAAATTACAACTAAAGAAATTATTTTGATACCTTACCACATAAATATGTAATTCTAAAGTGAAATAATGAAACATATGCAATTGGTATAAATGCCCATGCGAAGAGGCTGGAAGATGATTGATAAGCCTCGAGTACGGTAATGGTTGGTGATTATTTATCTTATTTAAAATAAGATATTTTGATTATTTATTTGTGATTATTATTGTATTATAAAATATACTATTTTTAATAAAGTTCGTACCGTCTCTACTTGTGTTGTGTTTATGAGCATGTGGGTTTTTAAAATTCAATATTAAAGGACCTGTGATCTCAGGTTGAGTTCAAAGTGAGATGGATCTAATTGGAATTAATTTTTTTTTTTATTGATAATTGTAATAACATAATTGGTATGAATGTTATTATTTAAAAACAATTAATATTTTTTAATAAATTAGTTGTAATATATATATATATATATATATATATATATATATATATATATATATAATATTTTTTAATAAGCTAGTTGTAATATATATATATATATATATATATAGCATTTTAAATATATTTTAAATTGAATTTGATTTAAATGTTTATATATATATATATATATATATATATATATATATATATATATATAGCATTTTAAATATATTTTAAATTGAATTTGATTTAAATGTTTTTTAAGTGTAATTTGAATGAAATGTTTTTTAATAATAAGTTAATTATATATTAGGAATATAGTTTTTGTGATTTATAAATTGTATATAATTTTTTTAGGTGATCATATATGAGTATATTTTGTCGACATTTTGGAACTAGTTAGTATGGTTCATCATCAGTACAAGATGAGAAATATGATTTACTAACCAATTTAAATAGATAAAGAGGCCCTCCAACTAGCCATTGTAAATAATGGCTAGTTTGACTATAATAAGGAAAATAAGAAATTTAATTAATTTAATTTTAAAATGAATTAATTAATAGTTATATAATACATAATTTTAATATATTTATTTATTTTAAAATGAATTAATTAATAATTATATATTATATAATTTTAATATATATTTATGATATATATTTTCTAAATTAATAATGTAATTTTAATATATATACTAAATACTAATTTAATTAGTTAATTCAATACATTATTTATCGAAAATATTGTTAAGAATTAATTTTAATCCATAAAAAATATTCCAAAGAAAAAAACTCCAAAGACTCGAAAGGAGAAAGAGAGTGAGGACAAGAGGAAGAGGAAGAGGAAGAGGAAGGGGGTGGGTGGGCAGACGGGGAAAGGACAAGAGGAAGGGAAAGGACAAGAGGGAAAACTGGGAGGGAATATAAAACACAAATTAAGGGTGAAGGACAGGAATCCAACATCTGCTAACACTCCACCCATCATCCCTATTAAGGTTAACTGGTCTTTTTTTATTTTATTTCTAAGGCTTCCCTTAACTCATGGTGACGGAAATGGTCAATCCTCGCAATAACCTCAGCATCTTCAATGCAAATGTGATGCTTTGTCTTTTCAGCATGCTCTGCTAAGGTAGAGGAGCGTGATCTACTATGTTTAAGGTCATCGACGTGTTCATGAATTCTTTGATTAATGGATCAATCGGTTTCACTGATGTAAGGCATCCCACAGGAACACAAAATCAAGTAAACACCCTTACCATAGGACAAACCAGGTCCTTTACCGATCTAAGCGAACTCCGAATGGTGCAGAGGGGCTTGAAGGTCAAGGACATATTATGTAGCACCTTGAATAAACGGAAGATGAACTCCAGATAGCCGATCACTAGGATCTTTGTTTTTCATTGGAATTTTTTCTGCTTTTTGAAAATCTCTAAGACACTAAACCTTGCTATAATCGTTCTTATTGAAAAACGTTTAGGAGATGAGATTTTTCTCCTTCAAGGTGGTGTTCATTAGAGATTCTAAAGGCTCTGGTAGCTAGGATGTTGAACACCTTCTGGAGTTCACCTTCCATTTATTCAAAGTACTATTGGCCTGTGACCTCTCACAAAGTGGAGAAGGAGAAAGGAAGGTAAATCCTGACTGCCAAATAGCTTCAAAGGAATGGCTCTGCCTTTCAGTTCAGTAGAGAGGGGAAAGTGTTGCTGATATCGTTTAGTGGTGGGTCAAGATGGGCTCATTCACCTGTAGAACAGTTCAAGAGTTGGACTAATGGTCACATTTAGAAAATTGCACACTGGATAGGGTCGAGTCGGGATCATTTACAAGCTCAGGAGGGTTACACTGTGGAGAAAACAAACTGATTTCCCGAAGGCAGAGAGATGGACGATGAAGATTAAATCACACATTTATCCTCGCAAGTTTTAACCTTTGCCTCTTAAGTCCTAGCCTAAACTTATTTTTCCGCTGATGCGATTTGGTGGGACCTGTCCAACCTTACTGCATTGCCAGAATCACATGCAAACCTTTGTTTCCACCTTCCCCTCACCTTTTTGCCTTTTCACACTTCCCAGCATTTAAGTGCCCGCATATTGCACTTCGTAAATCTTACCGTTTACCCTCCGCTGCTGTCACGTAAATCTTGCGATATACGATCTACGAGCTAGGTCCATGTGATCTTGCCATGTCACCTCCCTCTCTCTGTAATCACACTTCACTCCCTGCAAATATTATCACTTACCTCCCACTGTTTATAACAAAGGATTCTGACTTGTGATTTGCAATATGGATTTGGGCCCCACCTCTGCACCATGTCATCAAATGTTTCCCACAGCCTTTGTCTCGATCCTTGCAGTGTTAAATCGTCCCTCCTTGTGTTGGTGCTTTTGGCCCCACTTTAGGCTTCACCATCATCTCCCCTTCATCTCCAGCACAAGCACGAGGTTTTGGGAGAAAAAAACAGGCATGGTTTGTTTGGATGATCCAGAGAACCTCTGTTAAAGAGCCATGCACGTGTAGTACGACTGGCCACTTCACAACTGACTGAGTGGAAATCATGAGAATGAGGGAGTGGAGGCATTCAAAAAGCAGGTGGAATTAAGTAATGGAAGACAGACTGCCTACCTGTTCACGGCCACTCCTCGCCATACCGTTTGAAGGCTCCCATAATTGGCCTCCTTTGGTCAACTTTGTCTTTTCTTTTTCCTGTTAGATAGTGATGTTTTGCTGGTGAAATCCCGATTTCACACGAATCTGTTTTTATTCTCTGTTTATGGGAGTGATTGCTTGATGCACGCTCTGCTAGTCAGTTAGGATATTTTTATTTCGCATGTGTGGATCGATCATGAGATTTGGATTTGATCATAAACCATCAAGGAGGAACTCTATATGTAGCGAGTTCTAAGATGAAAGAAAGGTTTTGGAATTTTGTAGAAGTCTGTTGTAGTTTTGTATGATTGTGCTCCCTGTGCTCTGAGACACATATTTGGGAAAGCTGTTTAGATTTAATATGATACAGAGCTGTTATTTGGATTCCAGATGGAGCAATGAGTAGTATGTATATGTTTCCTTCTGTTATTAGTAATCTCCTTTTAATGTGTAATCATATTGCATGCTATGCTGATTTGAAGGTTTTGTGTAATGTAGCTACTGGTGGTCTACAATTTTATTCATGAATTTGTGTCTGTATAACGCTTAGGTGTTAACGCTCATGTATTAAGCTTGCTACACTACCTTAATTCGCGCTCCACGATCCTCTGTTGTTATCCATATCTCATTCATATTTGTTTCCTCTGAGTACATAAAGGACAGATTCTTAATCCTCTTAAGCCTGTCTCTTATGGGTTCCTTCTCTGTTCTTTCTCAACGGTTCTGCATATTTTAAAAGTTTCTGCTCATTGTTTTATACTTGGCCCATTTAAAATCCATCTATCCTCACAGCTTCCCAAGCCCTCTCACAGTTTGGGGAATTCACATGAATCAGGCTCAACTGGTCTTATCTATTCTTGAATCACCGAAACCATTATTCTCTTGACCCATTTTATGTCAGAGGCATTTATACAGTTGTTCATATTTAACCCTGATCTTAAGATGTCCTAGGCAATAGTCTTTCACAACTCAAGGCTATATCTAAGAGAGACAACATCTTTTAGCGTCATTGCCGGGGAATGAATTAGAAAATATTTTCCCTAGGATACGACATTATCTTCACCCTTCAATCAGGTGAGCATGAAGGGTTGAGAGTTGCATAACCCTCACCTTGGCGACTCCACTGTTTCCAAAGTTAAAATCAAGTGTAATCCTGGCTTACACCAGGCCTCGTACCTGATCAGATACTTCTCATCAGAGAACCCCTTTTGTATTTGATCCTAAAAATATTATATTTAAGAGAATCTGGAGGGATAAGTAGCCTATCCAAGCTGACGTACCCTCATTTTCTCTAGAATATTCGCCTTCCTCTTCTCAGAAAGCTGATATCTATGGTGCTGGCTCCACACCCCGCGTACTCGAATATCCTCCAGAAACCTCTGATTTAGCCAGTTCAGACATAAAATACGAAGCCGAATCCGCTGATACTTATTTACCTCCGTTGCACCCTAGGCTGAAGAAGTCAAAGAAGTTAGAGCTCTTCAAATCTCATTATAGATAAATATCCAAACCTCTACTCACCATATACCTATTGTACCACAACCAAATCATCCTTAGAACTTACCACCACCACCCCTCATGGATGTACCTGGATTTTTCCTCAAAAAATATGCTCCATTGGATTTACCTCAAGTATTGCACGACATGCCTCAAGATTACCTAAAGATCTTGCTTCGGTTCATAGAGGAAGATAACACTCCTGCGTAGAAACATATTGAAGAATTTTGTGTCTTCGCTAAGAATGTGAATGTGGAGCACCTGGATGTGATGTTGAGGCTTTTCATCCAATCCTTGGATGGAGAGGCTCGAAAGTGGTTCAAATTGCTTGCTAATAATGCAATCACCACTTGGGAAGAAATGGGAAATTTCTTCACCTTGAAATGGGGAGAAAAGAGGGACCACGGATGTGTCCTCACAAAGTTCAATGCTCTCAAAAAGAAACACAACGAGGGTGTAACTGAATTCATAAAGAGGTTCAATAAGCTCTACAATAATCTCCTTGCTCAGATAAAGCCTCCCCAGGAAGTTGCTAAGGTGGCTTTAACAGGAGCTTTTGAGCCTGAATTTGGGTTCACCCTAAGAGATAAGTTGCCACATTTTAAACCCATTTCTCTACCTACATGAATGGAATGTCAGTTTCAGTTAAGCACTCATTTTCTTGACTGGTTCCATTGGAAGTTTGATTATTATTTGATGGGAAAATTCTTGATCAGACTAGAGGAGTGTCAATAAGCTTAGTAATATGAGCATCTTTCCAGTTTAGTTTCAGATTGTTTTGCAGTTCTGAGTTCAAGTGTGTTTTAGTTTCAGTTTTAGATTCAAGATTTTCAAGGTGCGGCAGTGTTTTCCATTTTGATAGTTGGCAGTGCGGAACTCAGTTGTAGTTTCAATTCAGGCTTACAATATGCATTTGCGACTCCATGTGCCCAATAAGGCACATGCATTCAGGTCTGTAGGTTCTCAAAGCACTTAGAACAACATGTTGTCCGCAGATGGACTTATTGTTGGCCTGTGACCGCTGACAAAGTGGAGAAGGAGAAAGGAAGGGAAATATTGAATGTCAAAGAGCTTCAAAGGAATGGCTCTGCCTTTCAGTTCAGTAGAAAGGGGAAAGTGTTACTGATATCGTTTAATGGTGGGTCAAGTCAGGCTCATTCACCTACAGAACAGTTCAAGAGCCGGACCGATGGTCACATTCAGAACATTGCACACCGGACAGAGTCGAGTCAGGCTCATTCACAAGCTTAGGGGGGTTACACTGTGGAGAAAACAAACTAATTTCTCGAAGGCGGAGAGATGGACAGTGAATATTAAATCACACATTTCTCCCCCAATTTTTAACCTTTGCCTCTTAAGTCCTAACTGAAACTTATTTTTCCGTCGATGCGATTTGGTGGGACCCGTCCAACCTTACCACATTACCAAAATCACATGCAAACCTTTGTTTCCACCTTCCCCTCACCTTTTTTCCTTTTCACACTTCCCAAAGTTTAAGTGCCCACATATTGCACTTAAAAAATATTATTGTTTACCCTCTAACGCTATCATGTAAATCTTTCAATATGCGATCTGCGGGCTAGGTCCACGTCATCTTGCCACGTCACCTCCCTCTCGCCGCAATCGCACTTCGATCCCTGCAAATATTATCACTTACCTCCCATTGTTTATAACAAAGGCTTTTGATTTGTGATATGCGATATGGATTTGGGCCCCACCTCCACACCACGTCAACAAATCTTTCCCATGGAATTTTTCCTGCTCCTTGCAGTGTTAAACCATCCCGCTATGTGTTAGTGCCTCCGGCCCCACTTTAGACTTCACCATCATATCCCCTTCATCTCCAGCATAAGCACGGGGTTTTGGCAGAACAAGACAGGCATGGTTTGTTCAGCTGATCCAGGGAACCTCCATTAAAGAGCCAGGCGCATGTAGTATGACTGGCCACTTCACAATGGACTGAGTGGAAATCATGAGAATGAGGGATTGGAGGCTTTCAAAAACCAGGTGGAATTAAGTAATGGAAGACAGAATGCCTACTTGTTCATGACCATTCCTCGCCATACCGTTTGAAGGCTCCCATAATTGGCCTCCTTTGGTCAACTTTGTATTTTATTTTTACTGTTAGATAGGGATGTTTTGCTGGTGAAATCCTGATTTCACCTGAGTATGTTTTGATTCTCTGTTTATGGGAGTGATTACTTGATGCACGCTTCGCTAGGCAGTTAGGATATTTTTATTTCGCATGTGTGGATTGATCATGAGATTTGGATTCGATCTTAAACCCTCAAGGAGGAATGTTGAGATTCAACAAGATGATGAGCTTAGTGAAAAGAGTCGTCTTCACTAAGTGGGCCCGCAGGCTATTTTTGGCGCAAGTCTATTTTTAGACTATGTCTATTTTTAGACATGTCGATCATATTTCAGAAGTTGCAGGATGCTATTTTTGGATGGTTGATCAAGTTGGAAAAATAGATGAAATTCTATTTTTAGAATATTGGGCGAAGTCTATTTATAAATCGTCAATCTAAAAATAGATGCATGTCGATTATTATTAGCTCTTAATAATAATCAGACTCTAAACAACAACTTATTCTCTTGGAGCACTTCAGTTTAGTGCACAAATGTGGCATAGCAGCTGACAGAAGGAATTACGCTATTCCTGAGGGTTTACTGGAGCTATTTCATGGAGGACTCAGTTAGAACTCAAGTGGCAGAGTTATGACATAGTTGGAAGAAGTAGTTATGGAGTTGTATTTAGTTTAACTCAGTTAGTCTCAGTTGAGCTAGTTGTATCTAGTCTAACTGATTGATACACTAGTGAGAGTGGAGGAATTAATTAGTTAATTAATTCATAAATAATAACTCATTAATCAACTGAACAATATAGCAGTTAACTACAGTGCATGGCAGTTTCAGTGGAGACCAGTGGAGAGATAGGTGAAAGGGCAAGATAGACTATCTGTTGTGACTATAGTAGTCACATTGATTGCATCAAGCACAGCCCAGAATGCCAATGAAGATTACGGTCAATCCAAAATCCCTCTCATTGGGAGGCTATTCTTAAGTGATTATGGTGGTAATGAGGAATAGCAGGTGGCAAAGATCAGTGCATGGATTTGCAAGATTGGGCCTGATTAGTGTATGACGATTGTACTGTACTGAGAGCTTGTGATAAGCTTTTTATGCTTGTATGATATTTTCATATGATCTCCATGTTACATAATATATAGTTGGCTTTTTCAGCTTCAGGCTTTCCTGGTTAAAAACTGTGTTATGTGCAATTGAATATTTTTGTTTATGCTTCACATGTGTGTGTAATTAAATTTTTCCGCAAAAGATTAACAAGTGGAATTGATTCAGTATTTTGCATAAAGTTAAATAGTGTGAGATTATGTGAATCAAGGACATATGCATGCTTATTACATATAATTTCTACATGGTATCGGAGCATTTTTGATTGAATATTGCAATTGTGAAGTGAGTTTGTGCTGGTGGACAATTCGAATTTGCTACAGAAGATTCTTGGTGCAGAAATCGAGTATACATTGAAATGTCTTTCAATGGGTTGAGATTGGAATATGCCCTTGATGGGAGCTCGAATTACATAGCTTGGAAGGATAGGATGGAGGTGGTGCTGGAGGATAATGGGCTGAAGGAGTTCATCGATATTGATGTTCCTAAGCCGGGATCTAGCGATGCTGCATTACTTGATGCATGGAAAAAGAAGACTGAAAAGATGAGGAGGATTCTGTTGGAAGGTGTGAAGGACCATATTGTGTCTAGATTTCATAGGAAAGCCACTCCATTCTTAATGTGAAAGGCTTTTACATATTTTCTCCAAAGAAGAAGTGACCAGAGGAAGTTGGCGCTTAAAGACAAGCTCAAAAAAATAAAAATGGAGAAAGGCGACAATATTCCAAAATACCTCACGAATTTTGTCCACTGCAAGGATGAGCTGGGAAGTGTGGGGGTTACTTTTGATGAAGAAGACTTGGTGAGCTTGGCTCTCCTTGGGCTTCCAAAGAGTTGGCATAGATACGAAGACTCTATCAATGGTCGGGAGAGACTGCCAGGATGGGAGCAACTTTGGTCGGATCTTGTGCAGGAGGAGATAAGGCGGGGTACCAGGGATGGATCTTCATCGAAGAATGAAGATGAAGAGAATTGTGCTTTGGCTGCCAAAGCAAGGAAAGGGAAGGGGAAGAAATATTCTTCTAAATCCGGTGCGAAAGGAAAGAAGCAGGATTTGTCCAAAGTGAAGTGTTTTCACTGTCACGAGCATGGACATTTCACCACTAACTGTCCACAGAAGAAGAAGAATAAGCATGCTGCTGGATCTGCAACTGGAGAGGCCTTAGCCTCGTAATTTGAGATGGATTTTTCTTTGATCACATGCTTGGTTTCAAGCTGCATGGGATCAGTGTGGTATCTTGACAGTGGTTTGTCTTTCCATATGATGGGAGACAAAGAGTTTTTTAGTGACTTGGAGGACAAGGACCTCCAGATGCATATAGAGATGGGAGATGATGGTCGGTATAGTGTGACAGGCATTGGGACCATTAAATTTGAGAGGGATTCCGGTAATCAATTCTTGTTGAAGAATGTCATGCATGTTCCAGGTCTGAAGAAGAACTTGGTCTCAATCGCAATGATGGAAGACAGAGGGTTATGATGTTGTTTTTAGTGAGGGAAAAGCCTTCCTTCGACATAAAACAATAGGTCAAACCAAGAAGGTAGGGGTTCAAATTAAGAATCTCTACAAGCTGGAGGTAGATGGCTGTGCTGCAATGGTAGGCAAAGCAGAAGAAGTGGTGAGCCGAGATGAGGGCGAATTATGGCACAAGAGATTGGGCCATCTTCACCATGGTGCTTTGAAGATTTTGCAGAAAATTTCTACTGGACTTCCCAAGGGTACTCTTGCGCAATCAGATCAGGGAAAAGGATGTACAATGGGTAAGTTTGTGAAGACCACCTTTCATGAGAAGGAGAACCGTGCTTCGGTGATCCTAGAGAGAATTCACACAGACGTGTGTGGACCATTCTCGGTTGCTTCAACAACGAAACATAGGTATTATGTGATATTTGTTGATGAATTTTCTCATAGATGTTGGATCTTCTTCATGCAAAAGAAGAGTGAAATGTTCTCAAAGTTCTGTGAGTTCAAGGCATTGGTGGAGAAGGAGTCGGGGAAGCAAGTGAAAGCTCTAAGGAGCGATAATGGTGGTGAATACATCTCTGGCGAATTCAAAGAATTCTGTAGCAAAGAAGGAATTCGAAGAGAACTCATAGCGCCTCATAACCCACAACAGAATGGGGTCACGGAGAGAAAGAACAGAACGATCATGGGTGCTGCACAAGCTATGCTTGAGAGGGAGCTAGACTTGCATGCAGTGAAGGAACTTCTTGTTCCCAAAGATGAGCCTCTGGATGTGGATCAGCCACAGGAGGAGATTCATGGAGTGGAGGAGTCCACTCATGCAGAACCAAACATCAGAAAAAGCAGGAAGCGTACCACAGAACCTGAGAGACTCAAGGTGGATGTGGCACAGAATGTAGGAGTCCCTACATCACAACGCAAACATAGATAGTCACCTGATCGATATACTGGATACATGGCTCTTATGAGCAAGTGTATTGTGATAGAGCCATCTTCTTTTGAAGAAGCAGGGCATGAGCCCACATGGATAGATGCCATGGTGGAGGAGTATGACTCCATTGTCAGAAATAGTGCTTAGGAGATTGTTCCAAGGCCGGTGGGGAAATCAGTTATAGGATCAAGATGGATCTACAAGGTAAAGCAAGCTGCTGATGGGAGCGTCAAGAAGTATAAGGAAAGATTTGTTTCTCGGTGCTTCTCACAAATTGAGGGGATTGACTATGAAGAAACCTTTGCACCTATCACACGACATTCTTCCATACAGACCATCCTTGCTCTCTCAGTGCAGATGGGTTGGCACATTCATCAGATGGAAGTGAAGATTGCGTTCCTTAATGGGATCATTGAGGAAGAGGTGTACATTGAGCAGCCTGAAGGATTTGATATCTTCAGCAGAGATTTGCATGTGTGCAGGCTCAAAAGAGCGCTGTATGGGCTGAAACAAGCACCCTGTGCTTGGTACACTCAGATCGACAGCTATTTCACTGGACTTGGCTTCACCAAGAGTGAGGTGGATGCAAACCTGTACCAGATTGTGGTTGAGGGTAAGCTTTTGATCATTGTACCTTATGTTGATGATTTGATACTAACAGGTGATGAGTAGTTGATACACTCATGCAAGGCTAATCTTGCAAAGGAGTTTGAGATGAAGGATTTGGGCCTCCTTCATTATTTCCTTGGATTGGAAATATGGCAGCGGGAAGGTGAACTATTTGTGTCTCAAGGCAAGTATGCTCGGGAGATACTAGAGAAGTTTCACATGCAAGGGGGCGTTGCAAGCCTATCTGACACTCCCTCTTCAGGGGAAGTGGAAGAAAGAGGATGCTACATCGGCGGAGAGGTAGTGGATGCCACTTTTTATCGACGGTTGGTGGGTTCGCTCATGTGTTAGTCAGCTGGTGGACATATGCTATGCGGTGAACCAACTTTCACAGCGATAGTTAAGCCCTCCCAAGCTCTTTTGGAAGGCATGCAACCATATTGAGATCCTCTCGAGAGGCATGATGGGTTGTAATTGGGAACGGATGGATGAGGTGGTTGCCAACTTCATAGTGCAGTTGGTTCGCTATGAGATAGAAAGAGCACATCGGAAGGGATTTTCGGTATCGAGATCTACGGCAGTTTCTTGGTACATCGACAAATATACGTGACACTGATGGATTCGGTGGAAGCAGAATACATGGTAGCAAGTCAAGCTGCATGTGAGGCTATCTAGATGAGGAAGATCCTGGTCGATTTGTTCTGTTCACGTTTAGATCCTACAGTGATACATTGTGATAATCAGAGATGCATTATAATCTCGATTAATCTTGTGTTTCATGATAGATCTAAACATATTGATATCCGGTATCATCATATCAAAGATTGTATGTAGCAAAAGATCATGTTGCTTCAGTACATTCCTACGAAAGATTAGGATGTAGACATTCTGATGAAGGCGTTCGACAGGAGAAAATTTGAATACCATAGAGACAGGATCAAGGGGAAGGATAATCCCTATCTTGTTGAGAGCGAGTGTCGAGATTCAACAAGATGATGGGCTGTGAAAGAGTCATGAGCAGCAGTGGGCCTGAGAGCTATTTTAGCGCCAGTATTTTTAGACATGTCGATCTATTTCAGAAGTTGCGGATGCTATTTGTGGATGGTTGATCAAGTTGGAAAAATAGATGAAATTCTATTTTTAGAATATTGGGCGAAGTCTATTTATAGATCATCAATCTAAAAATAGATGCATGTCGATTATTATTAGCTCTTAATAATAATCAGACTCTAAACAATAACTTATTATCTTGGAACACTTCAGTTCAGTGCACAGATGTGGCACAACAGCTGACAGAAGGAATTACGCTATTCCTGAGAGTTTACTGGAGCTATTGCATGGAGGAATTAGTTAGAACTCAAGTGGCAGAGTTATGACATAGTTGGAAGAAGTAGTTATGGAGTTGTATTTAGTTTAACTCAGTTAGACTTAGTTGAGCTAGTTATATCTAGTCTAACTAATTGATACACTAGTGAGAGTGGAGTGAATTAATTAGTTAATTAATTCATAAATAATAACTCATTAATCAACTGAAAAATACAGTAGTTAACTACAGTGCATGGTAGTTTTAGTGGAGACCAATGGAGAGATAGGTGAAAGGGCAAGATAAACTATCTGTTGTGACTATTAGTGATGAATTGATTGCATCAAACACATATTGGAGATTCCAATGAGGATTGCACATTCAATCCAAGAGTAATTCGAATTCATTCAGAGCTATTCTTCAGCAGAGATTGTGCAGTGGAGGCAGGCTAGCAGGTGGCAAAGATCGGTGCATGGATTTGCAAGATTGGGCCTGATTAGTGTATGAAGATTGTACTGTACTGAGAGCTTGTGATAAGCTTTGTATGCTTGTATGAGATTTTCATATGATCTCCATGTTACATAATATATATTTGGGGTTTTCAGCTTTAGGCTTTCCCGGTTAAAAACTGTGTTATGTGCGATTGAATATTTTTGTTTAAGCTTCACATGTGTGTGAAATTAAATTTTTCCGCAAAATATTAACAAGTGGAATTGATTCAGTATTTTGCATAAAGTTAAATAGTGTGAGATCAGCTAAATCAAGGACATATGCATGCTTAGTGCATATAATTTCTATAAGGAATTCTATATGTAGCGAGTTCTAAGATGAAAGAAAGGTTCTGGAATTTTGCAGAAGTTTGCTGTAGTTTTGTATGATTGTTCTCCCTGTGCTCTGAGACACATATTTGGGAAAGCTGTTTAAATTTAATATGATACAGAGCTGTTATTTGGATTCTAGATGGAGCAATGAGTATTATGTATCTTTTCCCTTTTGTTATTAGTAATCTCCTTTTTACGTGTAATCATCTTTCATGCTATGCTGCTTTGAAGGTTTTGTGTAATGTAGGTGTCGGTGGTCTGAAATTTTATTCATGAATTTGTGTCTATATAACACTCAGGTGTTAACGATCATGTATTAATCTTGTTGCACTACCTTAATTCGTGCTCCACAAGCCTCTATTGTTATCCATATCTCATTCATATCTGTTTCCTCTGAGTTCATAAGGGACATATTCTTAATCCTCTTAAGCATGTCTCTTGCAAGTTCCTTCTTCGTTCTTTCTCAATGCCTCTGCATATTTTAAAATTTTCTGCTCATTGTTTTATACTAGGCCCATTTAAAAGCCATCTAGCCTCACAGCCTCCCAAGCCCTCTCAGAGTTTGGGGAATTCACACGAATTATGCTTAACTGGTCTTCTCTATTCTTAAATCACCCAAACCATTATTCTCTTGACCCATTTTCTATCAGAGGAATTTATACAGTTGTTCATATTTAACCTCTGATCTTAATATGTCCTAGGCACTGGTCTTTCACAACTCAAAGCTGTCTCTAGGAGCGAAAACATATTTTTGCGCCATTTCCGGGGAACGAATTAGAAAATGTTTTCCCTGGGATACGACATTATCTTCACCCTTCAATCAAGTGAGCACCATGAAGAACGTGTTGGCCTTTAAGGCTTCAGTTATTAAGTAAAATTTACAAGACACATATTTACAATGAGCATCACTAGTGGAGTGTTAGAGCAGTTAGACTCCTTTATTTCGCAGTATCACAAGGCGACTGATTATTTCTTAGATCTCTCATACTGAAAATAATATTCCATGGCTATCATTTATTTTCAGGGAAAAAGGGAAATCCTGACTATAAAGAGCATCAAAAGAATCTATCTACCTTTCAATTCAGTTGAAAGAGGAAAGTGTTGTTGATTAAGTGTGATGGGGAGAAAACTCCATACTGCCCTCACTCATTCCATCTACCTTTGTTTACCCTTCATTTTTCCATTTTTCTAAATTCCCATGCTTCATTTCGTTCAAAACCATTTCTTAACTATTGAAATTCAAATTTTATAGTTAAAAAGAGCAGCTTTGCCCACCCACTTGTTGGGCTAGAATTGTGAATTACGGATAAATCATGCTTCCCTAGACAGGCGCTAGTCTAGAACAATAGGTGAAAGACTATACGAATAATTTTCCTAACTCAGAATAGATACATAGAGAGGATTGGAGGCTTACTTGTTCAGTCGTTTCCAAATGGCTCCTTCTATGGTTTCCGTTGCAGCTTCAAAGTCAAGCGGTTTGTAGGCTAAATTCTTCCTGCAAGAAAGAACACTGAAACAAAAAAATATGCAATAATATAGATATCTATTCAAGCTAGTTAGCTAAATTAGTAAAGCATAAACCATATACATCAACCAAGATATTGCAATATGGAAAATAAAAGCCAATACAAATGCATATAGGGAAAAATAAGCAGTACTCTTTATTGATGATAGAAGGAGAGGTTACAACCTAATGAATGATTTGAAGTGACCTTCCAGCAATTTTCCCAAGCCTCATCATAGTATAAATCTCCCCAGCAATAGCTTCACAAATCTAGCTCTCAATTGAAAATTATCGAGCATTTCTCTACTCAAATTCTTCCTTCCCAAGAACTCAGATTTGTGCTCAATTTATAGATGAACTGTAGTTTGTTTTGCAATCAATAATTTTCCAAAAATAGGCAAGACATGTTTCCAGTCATGTAGATGTCAAATGGACACTTGGATCCGAAGCTTGACACATGTGAACTCTTCTAGAAGGCACTGGCCAAGTGGATATTCCGGAACAATGAGAATTTCGCTCCCAATGTGACCAACGCACCTGTGAATGTCGGGAATTGCTTTGCAGAGCAGCCTTGCATGGGGCTACCTGCATATGAAACACACTTAGGCCCCTTAGAGCCTGCATTGGTGAGCTCTCATATGCTATATAACAAGCTTCAAGCCATGGAAACCTTTTCTTGATGAATGTCTTGCTTGATTTGTCTTGTTTCTTGTCTTAGGGCATGTAGCAACTGAAATGATAGGGAATGATAGACCCTTGATCATTGGTCCTGGAGATGGTGCCCAGTTAACGAAGTCATTGGGAATGGTGCCCAAATTGACCTATAACAATTTCCCCTAAAGCATGAGATCTAAATAATAAGAACATTTGATTGAGATGCTTTACATTGTGATGAGTCTAGAAACGAAGCGGATTGGTCACCTGCATAAATATTACAATACATTACATCATGATATATCTTCTTTTGATCATAATTGCTGAGGGCAGGCATTCCCATATTCAGCACATAAAACAATCTAATAACATGTACATAATTCATAAAGTCGTCTTCATTGGAATGTTGCCCAGATGCAGACATGCCTATAGATATAGGCCCATGTTTGGATGAAAATATATATGTAAGGTCACCGTATAGATGATGTGTACAAAAATCCTAAAATCGCAGCCCGAATGGATGAAACTAGATCTGGGGTCTTCTTATCTTGTTCACTCGATCATTCGAGTACAAGTATAGCCATGCGAATATATGATTTGTAGTCGAACATGGAAAGACATCGTTTGATTACTAGCCAATTATGTGAGTTGTTAAAAAACGTGAGAGAACCACCATTAATGTCAATGGTCCTCAAGGTACTGTAGTACATTTCGTAAGGCTTGAATAGATGATTTGATGGCGAACGCCAAACAAAAACTTTCGGTCAAAGGTCTGGAAGCAAGGATCTTGTCGATGCTGTAACAAGCCTCATGGTACTGGAATCTGATGTTTCTAAGTGAACTTCCTGGATATTGATTTGTTGTCAACATGAAGTCACCTTATTGCAAAACTGGAGTTACTGATTTTGGAGACAAGGGCATGACTTGATATATAAATTTTCAAGGATGACGATCATGAAAATGAAGGTTTATGAGTATTGCAGAAGGATAAGTTTTTAATCACTATATGACTTCTCTTGAAAATATCGGCGACACTGTGATGAGTTGGCAGCATTGACCCAAAAATAAATTGAAGGTATGATGAACCATATGTGTGAATGAACCGTCAATATGATTACGCAACCCAAACAGTCACGGACATGGAGTGAAAGAAGTGTCATGTTCAAGAGCGACTTGTTACCAAAAAGAAACTTTTCTTACTTTTCCCAAATTTTCCCGATCAATTTTCGACCATTACCTCTTTATTTTTTTACAATATTGAGGAGGATAACATTTTCTTGATCTATAATTCAACCCTTCGGGCGAATAATGTATCGCTATTTAATAATTTAACGAGTATAGCGATGAATGAAACTCGATTGTTGCCATGATTTACAAGCCCGTCACTATTTTATGTTTTAACAAGCTTAATGAAAGTCATAGCCCAGTCCTTTTTCATATTTAGAGAGTCTGAAAAAGAGGACGAAAGAGAACCCCAAAAGTACTTTCTCGTAAATTTGTCACTCAGATCCGAAAAAGTGTAAAATAATATCTGAGAGAACCTCTTTGGTCATGTTTAACCAAGGTATTCCTTTTTTGTAAATAATCTATCTCAGTCCGGAAAAGGGTTAAACTTATACTGAGTAGATATCGATTCATTTACTTTAACGAGCTCGAAAAGACAAGTGCTCGGCAATCTTTTCATATTATCGGAGTTTGAAAAGAGCTGAAAGAAGACTCTAGGGGTTCCTTTTTTGTTGTTATCGAAGCTCAAAAAAGAGATAAAAGTGCACTTCAAATCCTTTTTCGTTTTTAACAAAGCTCGAAAAATAAGGAGAAAAATTATGATTTCTGGTCAAGTCATTCTTCGAATAACTCTGCACGACTAATATGTTCATAAGTTGTATTTCCTGTTCAGAACAACATCAAATGGATTAAAAATACCTGTTTCATGATAAAAACATAATAAAACTATAGTCATAGCAATAAATTTAACTTGAAAACAATTAAATGACTATAAAAACTAGTTTCACTATTCATTTTTACCATTCCATAGTTACCATTTTCATTTTGGAGCTCTGAACCTGATTTTGCCCCCAAACTTCAGTCGTTGATTGCGGTCGTTTTTGTGGACGGATTTTGTCGCTGTTTGATCCAGGTTAGTACCATGAACCTCCTCTTCCCTTTGGTATTCATTTCATTTCTATTCTTTGCATATTTTTAGGGTTTTAAGGCCCCTAGGGTAAATTCTGCCCAAAATGAGGGCAACGCACCCCTGAATGTCGAAACCTGCATTGCATAGCAGGAACTGTGAAGGGCACCTGCATGTGCAACGCACTGTCTCAGCCTAGGGAGTGCATTGGGTGCAGTTCAAGTTTTTGATTTTCAAGTTGTGCCCAAAATTTGCCTAGTTTTTTGAAATTAATGGAATCTAATGGATCTAATGGTTGAATTTCAGGTTTCCATCGGATTAAAATGACAATTACATGGAGGTAAAGAGAACATGAAGAACAAGATATGATTTCCTTGAATGATCTGGGTACTGTAAGAGCCTTAAGAGATTGTGGACTACTTAATTACTTTAAATTGTCGATAATGAGGCAACAAATAGAACTCTTAGAGTTCTTAGTTCAAGCATGGGATCCAGCGATAGAGGCTATTGGGCCAGAATTTTAATCTACGGATAAATTGCGCTTCCCTAGACAGGTGTTAGTCTAGAACAATAGGTGAAAGACTATACTACCATTTCTCCTAACTCAGAATAGATACATAGAGAGGATTGGAGGCTTACTTGTTCAGTCGCTTCCAAATGGCTCCTTCTGTCGCTTCTGTTGTACCTTCAAGTTCAAGCGGTTTGTGAGTTGAATGCTTCCTACAAGAAAGAACACTGAAACATCAGAAGATGCAATAATATAGATATCTATTCAAGCTAGTTAGCTAAATCAATAAAGCATAAACTAAATTCATCAACCAAGATCTTACAATATGGAAAATCAAAGTTAACATAGATGCAAGTAGGGAAAAACAAGAAGTACTCTTTATTGATGGTAGAAGGAGAGGTTACAACCTAGTGACTAATTTGAAGTGACCTTCCAGCAAAGTTCCCAAGTCTCATCACAGCATAAATCTCTCCAGCAGTAGCTCCACAAACCAAGCTCTCAATTGAAAATTCACCAGCATTTATCTACTCAAATTATTCCTTCTCAAACACTTAGATCCGTGTTCAACTTATAGATGAGCTGTAGGTTGTTTTGCAATCAATAGCTTTCCAAAAATAGGCAAGACATGTTTCCGTTCATGTAGATGTCAAATGGACACTTGGATCTGAAGCTTGATACATGTGAACTCTTCTAGAAGGCACTGGCCAAGTGGAGATTCCGGAACAATGAGAATTTCTCTCCCAATGTGACCAACACACCTGTGAATGTCGGGAAGTGCTTTGCAGAGTAGCCTTGCATGGGGCTACCTACATATGCAATGCACTTAGGCCCCTTAGAGCCTGCGTTGGTGAGCTCTCATATGCTATATAATAAGCTTCAAACATTGGAAAATCTTGCTTGACTTGTCTTGTTTCTTGTCTTAGGGCATGTAGCAACTGAAATGATAGGGAATGATAGACCCTTTATCATCAGTCCTGGAGATGATTCCCAGTTAACCGGGTCATTGGGAATGGTGCCCAAATTGACCTATAACAATTCCCCCCTAAAGCATGAGATCCAAATAATAAGAACATTTGATTGAGATTCTTTACGCTGTGATGATCCTGGAAACGAAGCGGAGTGGTCACCTGCATCAATATTACAATACATTTCATCATGATATATCCTCTGTTGATCATAATTTCTGAGGGTAGGCATTCCCATGTTCAACACATAAAACAATATAATAACATGTACATAATTCGGAAAGTCGTCTACATTGGAATGTTGCCCAGATGCAGACATGCCTACAGATATAGGCCCATGTTTGGATGAAATTTTTTATGTAAGATCACCGTACATATGATGTGTACAACAATCCTGAAATCACAACTTGGATCGATGAAACTAGATCCGGGGTCTTCTTATCTCGTTCACTCGATTATTCGGGTACAAGTCTAGCCATGCGAATATATGATTTGTCGTCGAACATGGAAAGACATCATTTGATTACCAGCCAATGATGTGTGCTGTTAACAAACACGAGAGAACCACCATTAATGTCAATGGCCCTCAAGGTACTGCAGTACATTTCGTAAGGTGTGAATAGATGATTTTATGTCGAACGCCAAACAAACTATTTCAGTCAAAGGTCCGGAAGCGAGGATCTTGTCGATGCTGTAACAAGCCTCATGGTACTGGAATCTGATGTTTCTAAGTGAACTTCCTGGATATTGATTTTTTTTCAACAGTAAGCCACCTTATTGCAAAACAAGAGTTACTGATTTCAGAGACAAGGGTATGACTTGATATAGCAATTTTTCAGGGATGATGGTCATGAAAATGAAGGATTATGAGTATTGCAGATAGATGAGTTTTTAATCACTGGATGACTTCTCTTTAACATATCGGCGAAAATGTGATGAGTTGGCAGCATTGACCCAAAACCGAAGTGAAGGTATGATGAACCATAGGTGTGAATGAACCATCAAGATGATTACCCAACCCAAACAGTCACGGACATGGAGTGAAAGAAGTGTCATGTTCAAGAGCGACTTGCTACCAAAAAAGAAACTTTACTTAATTTTCCCAAATTTTCCCCGGTCATTTTTCGACCAGTACTTCTTTATTTTTTAACAAGCTTGAGGAGGATAACATTTTCTTGATCTATAATTAAACCCTTCGGGAAAATAAAGTATCGCTATTTAATAGTTTAACGAGTCTAGCGATGAATGAAAATCGATTCTCGCCATGATCGACAAGCCTGTCGCTATTTTATGTTTTAACGAGCTTAACGACAGTGATAGCCCGGTCCTTTTTCATATTTAGAGAGTCTAAAAAAGAAGACGAAAGAGAAATCCATAAGTAACTTTTCGTAAATTTGTCTCTCAGATCCGAAAAAGTGTAAAATAATATCTAAGAGAACCTCTTTGGTCATGTTTAACCAAGATATTCCTTTTTTTGTAAATAATCCATCTCATTCCGGAAAAGGGTTAAACTTATACTAAGTAGATATCAATTCATTTACTTTAACGAGCTTGAAATTCTAAGTGATCGACAATCTTTTCATATTAGCAGAGTCTGAAAAGAGCTGAAAGAAGACTCCAAGGGTTCCTTTTTCGCTATATCGAAGCTCAAAAAAGAGATAAAAGTGCGCTTCAAGTCCTTTTTCGTTTTTAACAAAGCTCGAAAAATAAGGAGAAAAAGTATGCTTTGTGGTCAAATCATTCTTTGAATAAGTCTGCACGAAAAATCTGTTCATCAGTTGTATTTCCTATTCAGAACAACATCAAATGGATTAAAAATACCTGTTTCATGATAAAAATATAATAAAACTATAGTCATAGCAATAAATTTAACTTGTAAACAATTAAATGACTATATAAAGTAGTTTTACTATTCATTTTTACCATTCCATAGTTACCATTTCCATTTTGGAGCTCTGAACCTGATTTTGCCCTTGAACTTCAGTCGTTGACTGTAGTCATTTATGTGGACTTATTTCATCACCGTTTGATCCAAGTTAGCACCATGAACCTCCTCTTTCTTTTAGTATTCATTTCATTCCCATTCCTTGTAGTTTTTTAGGGTTTTGAGGCCCCTAGGGTAAATTCTGCCCAAACTGAGCGCAACGCACCCCTGAATGTCGAAACCGGCGTTGCATAGCAGGTACAGTGAAGGGTACCTACATGTGCAATGCACTGTCTCAGCCTAGGGAGTGCGTTGGGTGCAGTTGAAGTTTTTGGTTTTCATGCTGTGTTCAAAATTTTCCTAGTTTTTTGCAATGAATGGAATCTAATGGATCTTATGGTTGATTTTCAGGTTTCCATTGGATTAAAATGATGATTACATGGAGAGAAAGATAAAATGAAGAACAAGATATGATTGGCTTGAATGATCCGGGTACTGTAAGAGCCTTAAGAGATTGCGGGCTGCTTAAGTACTTTAAATTTTCGTGAATGAGGCAATAGATAGAACTCTTGGAGTTACTAGTTCGAGCATGGGATTTTGCGATAGAGGTATTTCACATCAAAATTCAAGTTTTGTCCATAACATTTGAGGATGTGTGTTTTCTCACAGGTTTGTCAAGGAGAGGTTTGCCCATTTCTCTCACAGGGTCTACCGTTGGAGGAGAGACAGTGAGGGATTATGTTATACAATATTGCTATCCAGGGTCAGAACCTAGCAAAGATGGAAAAATAAACATCCGAGATGTCAGGGATTTACCTTTGAGAACCATCCTTTTCACAATTTCTAAACTTTTTGGCACCGTTACACTCCATATAGCGAACATATCATATATGCAGTATGCGCTAGAGTGCTTAGAGCCAACAATATTCAATTGGTCTGAAGCTGTTCTATCTCAGATAAAGGAACAACTGAATAAAGCAAAGGGAGGAAGGAAGAAATTTTTTAGTTATGGTTCTATCTTTATTTCCTTCACTTTGGAACAGATTCCACTGATGCAGCCACAACATGTAACATTGGATATATCTAGTCCTAGAGCTCTTCGAATGCAGAGATGGGTAGAACTCATGGGTTGAAATGCAGGCCAATCGACCGTTGTGTTCTCGACTGCATTCTTTGCCTGGTTCTGGCGACATATCATCGCCATCGATGAGTATGCATATGCAGGTGTCCACGTCTGAGGAGATCCAGATCTAGTATTACCAGAAGGCGCTCAGTGGGGTGCAATGGGTAAGAATGATTCGACCATATTTTTTTATTTTCCTAAGGTTTATACAATGTTTTTGTGTTTTGATTTCTTTCCAAGAATAAACTAAATGTTTAATGTAATGCAGATATCGGTCACGTTCAACCAGTAGAGGAACTAGAGCGCGAAGCAGATGCACCAGTAGAGAGGGCTGTCGGGAGAGCAGTCCTTCAGGATCTTGATATGGATGAGACTCTAGCTGAGCTTCGGCAGCACATAGAGGGCTTAAACTTTGGGATTCCGGATTGCCGGCTTGAAGAGTTACCCATGCGACTACAGCGACACACTATTGGGGTTCCTAACTGTTGGATGTGGTTGCTCCGTAGGATTGTTAGAGCTATAGCATGTTATCACGAGCACCACTAGTTTACTTGTGATATTTTTGCATACATTTTGAGGTCAAATGAAATATGTTTCTTGGGCACAAATTTTGTAAAAACCTATAACTATCTATCTATGTGTTTTCAGAGTTTTTCCTATGTTTAATGCGCAATCCTATTCAATGGTGTGAATGTTTTCTTTACCTATGTCGCAAATGTATATCTAAAACTTGATTAGCTAATGAATTAGTTAAAGTGTTTAGATTTCTAGAAATGTGTTGATATTAAATGAAATCAAAATGTCTCTCCAAAAGTCGAACTATTAGGAACAATCTAAGAAGTGTTGGATTTCTAATAGTATAAATACTAGTAAGTTGTAGTACCACAAGTTGTGAGTCTAACCTTATGATTATGCGGTTAATACGAAATGGAAAGGCATCAGAGAGAAGTTCGATCAACGCACTATACTTAGCAATATTATTTGTCGATCTACCGATACAAATCCCTTGAAAACTCACTAACTCGCTCTTCGGAGCGAAAATGGCCCACGTTGCAGAGGATAGATTCTACGTACTACGAATAGCACCATCAGCATATCCAACAAATGGTTCCGAAGATTCAATCATCTGCGATGAAATGTAAAGCGGTTTACTAACGTCAAGAAAACTCTAAAAAACAAATTAAGATAGTGAATGCAAATCAACATCATATAAACAATATAATACAAAAAATTACTATGCTCATGATTAAGCATAGTAATGTTTCAAATACAACCCATTTCTAGGCTGTGCCAATGGAATCCCATCGTAATCAGCTAAATCGTAGGCACCCTTTGCAAGAACGTTTTTGACAATATAGGGGCCATGCCATAATGGTTTGAATTTACTTGTACCTATTACATCGGCTTCTTGATCATAAAGAAGGACCAAGTCGCCCTATGAGAAGATGCGAGGCTGGACATTTTTGTCGTATTGCGCCTTTATAAGTCTCTTATGTGCTTCGTTGGCCAATTGGGCTTCACGACGCATTTCATTTAGATGGATGAGGTTAAGGAGGCATGCTTCTTCTTCTGAGGTGTCAGGTAACAAGTCTATCGCGAGTTTTAATGATGATATTTCACATTATATTGGTAAGATATCTTCCAGACCATACACCAATTGAAAAGGAGTAAATCTGGTCGCATTTCTCACCGAGGTTCGATACACCCACAAGGCGGAGTACATGATCAAGTGCCAGTTCCTTTTACGAACTCCTATCATTTGTTGAAGCATTCATTTAAGAATTTTGTTAATAGCCTCAACTTTTCCATTTGATTGTGGATAATGAGGAGTATAATTATCATGTGACAATCCTAACTTGGCTATCAATTCAGACATCATATGGTTGCGAAAATGCTTCCCATGATCTGTAACTATAGCCTGTGGGACCCCAAACCGTGCAATAACATGGTTAAAGAAAAACAATGCAGATGTTTGTCCTGTGTTGTTGAATGTAGGCATCGCTTCGGCCCATTTGGTAAAATAGTCGACTGTGAAAATAATATAACCATGCCCCCCGGAAAAAGGAGGGTTACAGGTCATGAAGTCAATACCCCATTTCGTAAATGGTCCAGCAGAGACAAAAGGATGCATTGGCACTGGCGGTTTGTGGATTTTACGGTAAAAAACCTGGCATGTATGACAAATTCTGACTGTGAGGATACAATCTCGAAAAATAGTAGGCCAAAAGTAATTGACGCAGAGTATCTTTTGCGCAGTAGCATATCCAGATAAATGTCCACCACAAGCCCTAGCATGACTATAATTTAATAATTTTTCGGCCTCCTCATGAGTGAGGCACCTCCTTAAAATGGTATCGAAACCACGACGATAAAGTGTATCGCCGACAATCATATAATATTTGGCTTGGTATCGAATACGTCGCTGATCAGAGCGAGAGGTATTAGGTGGAAAAGTTTGGGTGTGGAGATAAATGATGAAATATCCATACCAGGGATCAGATGATATGATCAGAAACAAAGACTCGTCTGGAATAGATGGTTCCAACGTAGTTGCAGTACTATCAGAGGGAAGGTCACAGAGAAGCTCAGCAAAAACTAAAGACTTCTTCGACTTGGATTTGATGAATTCCAAATCAAATTCCTGAAAAATGACAATCCATTTTGAATATTCCCCCCCCCAGAAATTGACGTGATAATATGTAAGTCATGGAGTTGCAATAAGAAACTATTGTTGTTTTTTGGAGCAGGATATAATGGCGAAATATTTGGACAGCTTGAACAGCTACCAAGGCAAGATTTTCCACATACGAGTCCTTAAATTTCGTATCATTGAGATTACGACTCAAATAATAGATCGGATGTTAAATTCCATCTTCTACTTGGACCAAAACCATAGCGATGGTTGTTTGAGCTGCGATGATATATAGGAAATAATCATTTTGATAATTAGGAGGATACATTAATGATGCTCGGACAAGATGGTCCTTGACAGCATCAAACGAAGCTTGCGAAACTTGGTACCAATGGAAGGGAACTCCATTTTTCAATAATCGAGTAAATCCTTTAGCCATTTCGGCGTAGTTTGGAATGAATCTTCTCAGGAAGTTAGCCTTTCCTTGAAGTTTCTATATTTGAAGTAAGTTTGATGGTGCAGGCAAATCAAGAATGGCCTGTACCTTCAGTGGGTCTATTCGAATTCCTTCTTTTGAGACTACGAATCCGAGAAATCGACTAGAACCAACACAAAACACACATTTTTGTGGATTGAGGCATATCTTATAGTGTCGGCAGCATAAGAAAATGGCTCTCAAATGCATCAGGTGATCAATCCGTTTTCGCGAATGCGCTAGTAAATCGTCTAGATATGGTTGAATAATGTGCTTGATGTCGTTGAAAGAATAATCCATTGCTCTCTGAAAAGTTTCCCTAACGTTCTTTAAACCAAACGGAAGTTTCCTATATGCGAATGTGCCCCAGGGACAGATGAATGATGTCTTATGTTGGTCATCTGGGTGGATATTGATTTGATTGTAGCCGGAAAATCCATCCATGAACGAAAAAATTTCACATCGACACAATCGTCGATAATGTAATCTAGTCGATAAGGGAGTAAGATAGTTGTCTTTTGAATGACACGATTAACATCATGATAATCAATGCACACTCTAATGGTTCCTTGTTTTTCTGTCGAACGATATTGGAAACCCACTCGATTAGCGGAATAGGGTAAATGAAACCGGCTTGCACAAAAGCTTTTCAAGTGCCTTTGATGGCGGGGGCTTTCTTCGGATGAACGAGGACGAAGCAGCTAACGTAGGTTTGACATCGGGATACATATTAATAGCGTGTTCAACTATACTAGTATCTATGCGGCATTTCCTCTTAGACCAAGCGAATACGTCACAAAATTCACAAAAAAAGAGAGCGATATGAATCAAGGATTACGATGGAGAACAGAATCTGAAGCATGAATATTTTCTACAACGCCGGAGTTTTAGTCGAAATATCGATAGAAATTGTTTCTTCAATATTTGATAAATTCGGCAACTGATTGCATTAATCAACAGAATTCGAAAAGAAATTTTGGATGGATGGGTGATATAGTTCAACGAGATTGTTTTCTTCATAATCAAGAAGATGGAACGATGATGGTAATGTTCCCATGGTTCTCCTAACCACCATCATAGCTTCCAAAGTACTTTTGTCATCCAAAATTTTGAAGAAAATGGATCGGATGGAGTACCAAAATCTAATGAACGATCAACCCAAACACTCGGCGACGGCGATTTCGGATTTCACCTTTGACCAAATATATTGATTGTTGTTATGTCAATAGGGCTAAGCGGTAAAACATCATCCAACGTGGAAATATCAAAATCACCGTACTCTTCCTTCGCTTCTGAATCAAGTGGAAGAGATCATGTAGCGAGTCTCTATGTATGTAAATTTCTACCAACGTCGCGGGCGGCGGTAATGCAAAGGTTCCCACAAGAGTGGAATCCTTTAAGGAGTCCTTAATGTTCTGGATTTCTAGTTGGGGTAAGTGAATATACGGAACGCTTCCGATTTTGCGAAGAGGAGGAAAAAAAGGATAATTGATTAATGAAGTTTGGCAATAGTACCTTTATGAGGAAAGGAAACCATTCTAAAATATGTAGAAATAATTCACAGTCATCACATATACCCATAGTCTTCAGTAAAATATTATAGTAAAGGGGTCCATCAACAAACTCAACATCAATACTTCTTGTTTTGCCTCTAGTTCAACTTGGAGGTTAATTAATAATACCACAAGGTTTATATGTTCTTCCATCAAAGCCTTCAACGTCGTTGATGAGGGTCGATGTCCTTATTGACGAGCCAAGTGATTTCCAACAATTTAGAGACATAATGCATGTAGATGCTCCCTCATCAATAATAGTGCGATGAACAAGGTGATTGAGAACATTCACTTGGATGGAGAATGCTAATTCTGTGGTAGTTGCGACACATGGCAAGTATGATTAAAGACGACAAGATTAGAATCGGTTGGATCAATTCCACCAATGGTAGAGCAATAAAGCACATACCAGGAGAAAATTTTGTAATAACTCAAAATGAGACATAGGCTGAAGGGGATTGAGCCAAATCTTCAACTATATTATAATTTTGTGCAACTCTTGCTCGAGGATTATATGTCGATTTATGAATTACTCCCTTTGGTGGCTTAATCATCAATTCGGGAATAATGGGAGGTGGTCTTGATTCATTAGATGGATTAGTTGTCAGTGATAGGTTGATCGGTAAGTGGGACTACCATAGTCTTTATTCCGCGTTGACACAAAAATATATTTGTGGTTTGTAGTGGATAACATTAACACTTGGGAACTAGAATTTGGATCGTAGCAGCCAAATTTGTGTCTGGATTTGGAAATGAATTAATCAACATAGGCGGTATTCAAAGTCTTGATGATTTTGAGACTTCAGGACGGTGAGGACAATCCCTAATAAAATGTTCCTCATTATATATTATGCATGGATAACAAGGTTTCCGTGAGATTACGACGATTGATCGGATGGTCGTTCTGCGAGTTAGAAGTTTGCTTTTTCTTTGATTTCCCCTTTTCTTACTTCTGATTTTGCTTATCACTTTTGCCTTTTTCAAATGAGACAACATTGATTTTGGAAGTAGGAGCAAGATCAGATGTAGTAGTGTTGTGTATATTTACGGTGCTTATCAAGCGAATCTCTGGCATGAGAGTCCTTTATCGGAGGAACATTGAGGTATTCAGATGTCTTGAAAAAACTAGGATTTTCTCATAGAGCATGCGGGCCAGTATAAATCAAGTCTAAATATTGGGCACGAGTGATAAATTGCTCTTACGTAATGATGCCACCTTTAGCCACATCCTCTTGTTATAGATGGTAACAGTGATTTGATGAACCATTCAGCAAGGAGCTGATTGGGAAAAAATGTCTTAACCATTCGTCGACGGCGATGCCACTCATGAATATGATCTGAAATGTGAGTAGCATTACTCTGTTTGAAGTTGGTCAAGAGTTCTGTTCCAGTTTCGTATTTGATTGGTAATTGGAAATGGGTCAAAAAGATAGTAGCTAAGGCAGTGACATTGTCGAAAGAAGCTCTGGGTAATTCAATGTACCATTTAGCTACAGTTTGTGAGCGTTCGGCAGAAAAAGACATAATCGAAACGAATCATCATTTAGGGAATTTGATGAACACCATAAATGATAAGTCATAACATGAGTTGATGGGTCTTCTCCCGGGGCTTCCATTGAATTTAGGAATGTCGGAGGTTAATTTATGTGGTATCACCGATACCACCAAGGAGAATAATTGATAGGATCATTGAGTTGCGCTTGGTTT
Source organism: Pinus albicaulis (assembly GCA_034641835.2). NCBI lineage: Eukaryota > Viridiplantae > Streptophyta > Pinopsida > Pinales > Pinaceae > Pinus > Pinus albicaulis. The sequence continues at coordinate 255,634 of JAXQQM020084588.1, forward strand.
TTAAATTTGGTAATTCAAGGTTACTGACAAAGGAAATTGTCTATTAAGGTTAGGTTGAGCATAAATTTGGGATAAGATGGAATTGGCAGGAAACATGTCTTTGAGCACCGGCATATGGGATTTGTTCTTGGTAACCCGGATATGGGTTGTTTTGCATGGCAAATGCTTGGGTCTGCTGACCAAAACCTGGATATGGTACTTGTTGATATGAAGTTTGAGGAATTTGCTTTGCTTTTGTATTTATAAAGGAACAAATCCACCAATGTTATAACCCAAATTAGTATGGATTGGATTTAATTTGATATGTATAACCAGATTGTGTTTGTGACATCCCATAAAATGGTGGACCGGCTTGTGAATAAATGATCCACGGTAAGAAGTTGTTTTAAATTAACCAAAGGATTTTGAGTCAGTGGACCCAACTTGTTTGATGATATTGAGTTGAAGAACTGCTTTGATAAGGTTGATGTACAATATTTTGATTCTATAACGGGGGTATAGATGTATGAACAAGTGGTATTGAAGTGGGTGTAACGAGTTGAATTGGTTGATACGATTGGACAACCGTTTGTGGTTGGATAGGCGAGTGGGATGCCATTGACAAACATTCGTGTCAACATTAGTTTTACCGATATGTAGATACTATCATATTGGGTGACCATAGGTTTCCCCTAGCATAAGGAGGATAACAAAATGAAGAATATTGTTCTCCAAATCTTTGAAGTCCGATTGATATGGTACATAAAGGAATTGTTATAAGGACCGACTTGATGTTACTTTGAAATGATGGATGTAATGATTCAAGTCGTTAGGTACTAACTATAGGACTACCATTTAAAACACCCGGATAGTGAAATTGGTAATGACCACAGTCTTGAAGATTAAATGAGAAAGTTCGAGACAATGATTTGCCTTTATTTGGGGTAGAAGGGCCACCGTCTGAAATATGACTGCGGGCGGAGTTGTGAATATCGACGGAGTAGTGAGGGTAGGAAGTGATGTAATCGAACGACGGACAACCAAATATGTTAGTTCGGACATAGTTTTATGACCAAATGTATATCTCGAAATCAATGGGAGATTGAATGGAAATGGGATCAACAAAGCGAGCCCGGAAACGGTGGAAAAGGTAGTACGGAGTAAAGGTCTCCCCCGAAAGTGGGTTTGACAAATGTCGGGTTGTGGGATTTCTTCAATCGTGATTAAACCGGGGAGGAAGAACTTCCTTAATTTAGTTAAATATATTTAATGGTTATTTGTGTGATATAGGAGTTTCGGTGGCTACGGATATTTTAAGGTGACCAAAAGTAGGCAACTTCAAGTGGTCGAGTTCGGATTTTAAAGCGAAGAAGGCGGGGAGGCTGGATAGATTTGTGATTGAACAACTTCGGGTCGTGTGATCTCTGATTGAAAGGATCTTGTGACCAAGTGCATTTGTGAAGATTTCGTTGAACAATAGTAATAATGAGGATGTGGAAAAAATTTGAAATAACTCAAGGTTAAAATGATGATGTTTACCTTCGATGCGAATTGTGATTCGACGGATCGTGATCGCCTTCGCCTACGAAATAACTTCGGTGGTAAAGGTGGTTTCAAAGCTAATCTACGCGAACGACGGGGGTAGGATTGTGTTCTTCCACGATTAATGATTTATTTTATCCAAAAAATAAGCAAGGGTATCTTAGGAAAAAGGGTTGCAATGTGAGGCTATAGAATACCTCCTGGCTAACCAGAAGCTGAGGCCCGGAGTAATCTCCCCGAATGCTCTGCTGCGTATCACAATTTTAGGGCGGTCGAATCGGTTCACTATGGATGGATAGCACCTGAAATTTGTCTCCCAAATATGCCGAAGGTACGTGGAGGCCCGAGTCACGTATTAATTATTGTCGATGCGAAATAGCACGGTGAGAGCACCCCTTTATACTTATCATCTTGTAACATCGCGATATACAAGTGCGTGGACGAGCTACAATATACTTACGTACGTGGAATTATGTATCACACTCGGAATGTATCGCGAACAAAGTTAACAACGGTACTTTATGTTTTCGGCCATGCTGGGGCTATTCTCTAAGCTTAGACCTTCTAAAATTTATAAGTTAATGTTCCAAGCATTGTTAAGTAAATTGAGATTTATTTTATGTTGATCTTGCTTAACGAGTTTTCCTTTCGGAGTTCACCACGATGATGTATAAAATTCCTAAAATGCGATGATGATAAACAAACTTTCACTTTCGGCTTTTCAATGAAGAACTTGGCTACTAAGGTAAGAGAACGCTAGTTTTGGAAAAAGAGAGAAAATAATTTGTGAGCAAAAAAATCAATGAACAAAACAAAATCAATGAATCACAAACTAAATGCGGATTTCCCTACATGTTCCTTTTTGCAAAAAACACACAATCCTACATGCAAATGCAAGTTTTTATTTCGTTCATAATGTTATGAATGCGAAAAAGAAACTAGGTGCATGATAAATAATCGAAATGATTTTTACTTTCGAGAAACGAAGAATACAAACAAAAATTCTCTTTTTGAAGGAAAAATGAGGACTTCAGCAACAATTTCTCCTATCGAGGAAATGAAGATTTTACGACAATTTCCTATTTCGAAAGCAAACGATCTTAATGCGACCATAAAAAGTACTTTGAAATCAACATCGATGATAATGAATTTTTTAAAACCATATTGAACAAGTTGCAGTCTCGAAGAAGAAATATATAGGAATTCTTCGTCCAACTAGACATCAAAATTTTTAGAACAAATCATGCACAAACATAACTAAAAGAAAAATTCAAGTCGGATTCAAGGGGATTGGTCCCTTTGGGAGCCAACGCGGTCATCAAGGAGACGAGTTCTACGAAACGCGGTGAGAAGGAGGCGATTTTCTGCAAAACACGTACACGACCAAGAGTGCGTTAGATGTAATCAACAAAAGAAAAGCTACGCATTTTGGCTCACTAAATTTGCAGTCCGCTCCCCGAAAAGTCTGTCTTGTATGAAAGCCGGCTACTCGGTGGATTTAGAAAGCGGATCGAGAGACTAAAACAACTAAAAATAAGAAGTTCTCCCCGGTAGTCGCCGGTTGTTGGGCCCGAATTGTAATCTACGGATAAATTAAAAACCCTGAGCGAGTGTAGCCTAGAACAACTGGGTAGAAGACCAATACTATCGTTTCTCTTAACTCGGAGAACGGATACACGAGAGAGGATTGGATGCTTACTTGTTTGATTGGCAGAATGGCTCCTTTCTGTCCACTTCCACTACAACTTCAAATTCAAGCGATTTTAAATGAATTTGAATGCTTCTGGAGAAAAGAACATTGAAGCATTAGAAAGATGCAATAATATAGATATATATTCAAGCTAGTTAACTAAATCAGTTAAGCATAAACTACATTCATCAACCAAGATCTTACAACATGGAAAATCAAAGTAAACATAGATGCATGTAGGGAAAAACAAGAAGTACTCTTTATTGATGATAGAAGGAGAGATTACAACCTAGTGACTGATTTGAAGTGACCTTCCAGCAGAGTTCCCAAGTCTCATCACAGCATAAATCTCTCTAGCAGCAGCTCCACAAATCAAACTCTCTATTGAAAATTCTCCAGCAGTTCCCTACTCAAATTGTTTCTTCCAAACACTTAGATCTGTGTTTAATTTATAGATGAACTGTAGGTTTTTTTTTAATCAATAACATTCCAAAAATAGGTAAGACATGTTTCCATTCATGTAGATGTCAAATGGACACTTGGATCCGAAGCTTGAGACATGTGAACCCTTCTAGAAGACACTGGCCAAGTGGAGATTCTGGAACAATGAGAATTTCGCTCCCAATGTGACCAACGTACCTTTGAATGTCGGGAAGTGCTTTGCAGAGCAGCCTTGAATGGGGCTACCTGCATATGCAACGCACTTAGGCCCCTTAGAGCTTGCGTTGGTGAGCTCCCACATGTTTAATAATAAGCTTCAAACCATGGAAAATCCTTGCTTGATGAAAGTCTTGTTTGATTCATGTTGTTTCCTATCTTAGGGCATATAGCAACTAAGATGATAGGGAATGATAGACCCTTGATCATCGGTCCTAGATATGATGCCCAGCTAACCAGGTCATTGGGAATGGTGCCCAAATTGACCTATAACATCTATAATAGATTCTAGGGAATTGAGCTACGTAATTCTAGGGGAAATTTTGGTTGTATTACTCAAATCAAACCAAGGATAGGAATTTGGTGTAAGGGTGAAATAATTTTCTATAGTTTCATGAATAAGCTAGTGTCTCCCATGAACCACAACATTTACATTACTACTTCTAGGCAATCCTCAATAGAGTTGAATTGAAGAAAAAATAGGCTTTTGATTGGAATTTGAATAGCCATGAATTTCATGAGAAAGGGGCCCCATCATGATTTGATCCAAGCCTTTAGTTTTTGCAAACATAGTCATAGCACATTACATCTACATATCAATCTTCACTTATTGAGATGGATAATATCACACTCCACCCATCTAGCCTCTAGAAAAATGTCTAGGATAGAATTCTTTTCCACATACAATGGTTAAGGAGATGAATAAGAAGCTAAAGATACCCCACCCAATGAAAAACCAAAACCTTTCATATCAAACTTGATGAAGGTCTCTTTAAAAGAGAATGAGTGTCACCCAGATTAAGCTTCGGCTTCTAAGTAAGTGGGCAAGGTTGAGTTTACTCCTGAAAAGAAGGTGTGAGACCTTGGATGCCCATGGAAACTATAGAAGCAAATAGATAAACTATCAGAATTTCATTCATAGAGGGTTGGACCTAGTCATCGCTACAAGCAAAGGTAGTTTGGTGGTAGGAAAAGGGGGTAGAGAAGGCTTGAGTGCCGAGTCCATGGTTGGTTGAGAAGGAATGGCATTTGATGTAGGGGAGATGCAAGCTCCAAATATATCCATGAGAGGAAAAGCCCCAAGGTGGTGCCTTTAGATTCAAAGAGGATAGGAGAGAGGTATAAGGCATGACAATTCCTTCCCATGGAAAAATCCCTTAGTACAAGGCTTCTAGTTAAAAATATTTTAATATTAAAATATGACAAATATTCAAGCATTTTGTCTTGGCATATATTCAATAGAACAATGTTTATCATGATTTTGACATTTACAATGGGCTAAAATAAAACATGTTGAAGCTGGCAACAAGAAATAGTGAAAATGACACCCATAAATGGTACCATAGGGGGCTTCTGATTTAATTTTCCCTTAATTAAATTGGAAGAGAAATTGTAATTTCATCTCATGACAACTTGTATTAGTTAACTAAGTCAAAATGACTGAGTTAGCTTAGTTAATTTGAGTTGAGGGTCAAACTAGAGGCATGTATGGTGTCTCCTACTTTTTAGGAGCCATGGTTGAGTTATTTGTGAGTTGTAATTAGTTAACTCACGAAATTCAGTTAAAACCAGTTTAACTAGTTCTAACTGAGAAATAAGCTAGTGATAGGTACAGTGAATTAAATCTGATTTAATTCAAAAGTAGTGGTCAATTTGTTAACTCATAATTCAATATAAATAATGGTTTCATGTCAATTCTAAGGAAGGCCTAGTTGAGACTGAGGTTAAAGTGAGGTTAAAGGGAAGATAACTATCAATTGTATAATTAGAAAATTGTACAGGTCATGCATGAGGTCATCAAGATTCCTTGGAAGTATTGCACAATCTATTTATAATAATTTCCTATTTAATAGGGTGAAAATTCCTCCAGGAATGCGTGAGCAAGGCAGACTGAGTAGAGGCTAAGAATTGGTTAAGTAATTGACTAAGTTTTCTTAGATTAGAGTGATACAGTTGGCAGAGTGCAGGAGTTTCTCTGAGAGAGAAAATCATTGCATTGTTTCATGATCTTGACTTTATCCAATATATATATAGCCGGATTTTGAGCAGTTACTTTCCTCAGATACATCTTGTGTTGTGTGATTGATTATTTCTTTCTCTTACTTGTTATGTGATTGTGCGATCGCATTTTGTTTCCGCAAATTGTAGAAGGATTCAATACCTTGTTTTAGTACATTACAAGATCATATTGAATCTCGTGGTTAGATTTTCTACATGGTATCGGAGCAGGAATTTTTTGGGCAATGAGTTTGTAGAGAAGATATGATTTTTTTTAATTTTTTTTCCAAAATAAATAGCAGATATGGATTCCTTGCGAAAAAATACCCAAATTAAAAAAAAAAAAAATTGGCCGAATCAGATTTTGGATGAGGGAGATATCACTGATTTAAAATCAATTTTTTTTTCTCAGAAATTTTTGTGATGGCAAGATAGTTACAACGTGCATGATTCAAGAACCTGTATGCACTTGAGGTACCAAATGTATGCAAAGATTTGAGGAGCAAAGCAAAGGTTCGAGAGTTGGTGGTTGAGAGGGAGCATGAATTATCTCTCAACGTGCAGTCTCAGATAGTTGTGAAGCAACTACAATTAGAGAAGCAGAGAGGAGACCGAGTGGAGGAATCCACTCAAGAAGATACCTCCATTACGGGGAAATTTTGAGCCAAGTGGGCAGAGGGAGAACATATAACCATACCTCTAGGTGAGAGGTGGGGCAATGTGAAGCAATAGTCCCAAGAGTGCAAAAGTTTGGGCAGGTTCCATTGAGATGTTTTGTCTCATGCATCATTACCTTGCTACGAGTGCCCACAATACACAGTAGAAGGATGGATCAATGGTAGTTGATGTAGTCAGATGTTACAGTGACAAATGTAGAGACTAGCAACAATAAGATACTGGGAAGCACAGAGAAGAGTCGGCAGCAGTGCAGATGGCACAAATGCAGAGTCAACAGTAGCGTATATTTTTCAGTAGAAAAGTGCAGTAGCTAGTAGCAGTCAGAGACTCGGGTGAGAAATGCGCCATATGAATCTTAAATGATTCAGTTTGGATGTTTTTTAGTTTCAGGAGTTGCAAAAGCAAACAACACTAGAGAAGCGTTGTATTAAGAACATTCCAAAGGTACCAGATCATGATATATTGAATTCCTTTCTTCTTGAGAGGGAGTGTTGAAATTGGAAACAAGAAACAATGAAAATGACACCTAGAAATGGTACCATAAGGGGCTTCTGATTTAATTTTCCCTTAATTAAATTGGAAGAGAAATTGTAATTTCATCTCATGATAACTTGTATTAGTTAACTAAGTCAGAATGACTGAGTTAGCTTAGTTAATTTGAGTTGATGGTCAAACTAGAGGTATGTAGGGTGTCTCCAACTTTTTAGGAGCCCTGGTTGAGTTATTTGTGAGTTGTAATTAGTTAACTCAAGAAATGGAGTTAAAATCAGTTTAACTAGTTCTAACTGAGAGATGAGCTAGTGATAGGCCCAATGAATTAGCTATAAATAGTGGTGAATCAATTAACTGATAATTCACTATAAATAATTGTTTCATTTCAGTTCTAAGGAAGGACCAGTTGAGATTGAGGTTAAAGGGAAGATAACTATTTAGTTATACAATTAGAAAATTGTACAGGTCATGCATGAGGTCATCAGGATGCCTTGGAAGTATTTCACAATCTATTGATGGGAATTTCCTATTTAATAGGGTGACAATGAATCCTCCAGGAATGCTTGAGCAAGGCAAGCTAAGCATATGCTGAGAATTGGTTAAGTAATTGTCTGATTTGGTCTAGATCAGAGTGAGACAATTGGTCGAGTGCAAGAGTTTCTCTAAGAGAGAAAATCATTGTATTGTTTCATGATCTTGACTTTATGCAATATACCGATAGTGGGGTTTTGAGCATTTTCTTTCCCCATATACATCTTGTGTTGTGCAATTGATTATTTCTTTCTCTTACTTGTTATGTGATTGTGCAATCATGTTTTGTTTCTGCAAATTGTAGAAGGATTCATTATCTTGTTTTAGTACATTACAAGATCAGATTGAATCTCGTGGTTAGATTTTCTACAAAACAATAAACTATCTTAACAAAATTCAACCACAAACCTAATCTCCTACGTTTTAAAATCTTTTATATTTTCAAGTTAGGCCCATACTTGTCAACAATATTAATCTAGCATTACGAATTCTTTCACTTGTCAAAACATCTTAACAAAATAAATCGCAATAACCATAATGAATGAATTTGAATTTGCAATAATAATAGAAAATGTCCAAACAAATAAAATTCCTATATTTTTCTTTCATAATCGATTATTAGCCAAAACCCATTCAACTCCTCTTCCAAAATCATAGAATCAACCTTAAGTAGACCATTCATAATATTCCCCTATCTTAACTTCTTATTCATGTGACCACTTTTCTCTTCATGCCTTTTATTATTTGACCTTTTCTTTTACTTTCTATTTGAACCTTTTTCCTTCCTTTTATTATTTGACCTTTTTCTTTTACTTTCAATTTGAACCCTTTTCCTTTCTTTTGTTTGTCTTTTTTTCCTTAGTATATTTACTTTAACTTTATATTTATTTTCTTTTTAGTCAACTAAAATATTTAGTCAAAACTAAATATGTATTCATTTGCTTAACCAAAACTAAATTAAATATTTATTTATGTATTTCAAATATTGATATTTAATTATAAATTGATTTAGTCTAAACATATTTATTTTTTATGTGTATTCAAATCTTTATTAAATAAACAAGGAAATAAATAAATAAAATATTTATTTAGTCTATTTATCACAAACTCAATATTTATATAATTAATAAATAAAATATATATCTTTTTATTTAAAATTAAATATTTACTTATTTATTTTCTTTTAATTTATCCAATTTTGACCTCAATGTATTATATATGACCAAATATTAATCTATTTAATTTGGATATTTTTACTTATGGAATTGTAATTTAATAAATAAAATTAACAAGGAGATTCTAACTATTACTTTCATTATATGAAAATATTTTTATTAATAAATAATAATTTCTAATCAAAACTAATTGTTTGATTTTAACATTAAAAAATGAATTCTCTTCATGATTGACCCTATTTAATTCGATGTCATGACATGATTCTCCATCTTGTCTTGATGATGAACCACGCTAGATGGTTCGAAACACGTCGACAAATAAAATTTGATGTGATCTTCTTCGAAACATTTCTTGCAATCAAGCTAATAATTGCCTCTACATTTCTCCTAACAATACTTGCTTTAATTCAATTTGTGCTTACCTTGTAAAATATAGGCTTAATCATCAACCAAAACACATTCGTCTCCTCTTCCCAAGTCATAAAATTGACCTTAAGTTGGCCATTCATCTTTCTATCACCATTCCTTTACATTGTATACTTAATCATTATCATTGTCTTTGCATCTTTCACAACAACACTTGCTTCAATTCCCTTTGTGTTTGCTTTGAAAAATAAAGGCTTGAATCTCCTTCATTGGTATCATGATGACGCAAACCATTTTGTCAACCATACCCACCACAATCCTCTTCATTGGAATTGTTGAGAAAAACCATGAGAACAACTTATCTTTTGTCTCAAAGCTTCCTTCTTGTGACATCCTTCTTCTTTTGTGCTTATGTTGTATTAATTTTCTAGTGAGCAAAAGACCATAGTTCACAAGTATAGATTTAGAAACAAAAAAAGCTACATTATCAATAACCTACATAGGTATATGTAACATGTAGTGGTGCAAAATGCACGATCTATAGCTTTTGTCTAACTAAATACATATTTTTTCCTTCTTGTTATATTGGGGGTCCAACCTCGACAATTGCTCTAATCTGGATCCCTAAATAGTTATATGGGATGTCCATTACTTCTACACCTCTAACCCAATGTGAAATTTATCATTGTGACATTGTTATTGTACCAAGTTATCTATAAAAACAAACATGAGATAATCACACTGATGTTACGTAGACTTGAACTCACAATCTTTGGAAGTCCAATGGATAAGAGAAAGTTAAATAATTGACATAAATATATGCAAAACCCAAATACATGTGTATATTTAAGATAAAAATAAATAACTTTACTTGAACAATAACAACACACATGATCTCTACCCAAAACCTAAGTAAACAAAATTGACCAACCAAATATTAAAAAATCATTAAATTATGAATAAATAGAAATTACATAACAAGCTAAATCAATTATTGAAAAACCCTATTTTTCCATTTAATGTATAACATTAGACAATGTACTAACTAACTCTTTCCACTGTCCATTCCCAAGAGAAAACAAATGAATCACTAACTCAAATTCTCAACCTAACATTACATCACTACTCAAGTAATGGACATTTGTTGTAACCACATTAAAATAGAAAGATAGCATAAACAACCTTAATCTTATAAACCATAAGATTAAGAGAATAAAGTATATCTCAATATCAAAATCCTAAATACTTGGGATGTATTAATTTGAAAGGATCATCAAAATGCTTCCTCTAAACATAACTGTTGAGCATTCGTCAATGATTAAAAGGTGAGGCACCATTTTGAAGCATATAATTAATAACACAGTCAACTTAATTTAACAATCATACCAATTCTTTTATTTAAAAAATCATACCCGACTCTTGTGTTTACAAAGCGAAACTTACCATATTGATTCTAATAAACAAAATATATAATTTAGAAGCTCGTAGCAGAGAAGGGGAGTTTGTCCCACAAATAGAATAAGTGGGTCCATGTGAATACCCTCGAATGTAGAGTATTTGATTCCTCCAAAATTCTCAAATCTTCTTTTCCCTAAATCAACTACAACTTTAAAAGATATATTAATACAATACAAGTTACATCATTACGAGGACAGTGACAACCTGAAAAGTAAAATGAACGTTAAAGGTTGTTTTTCCCATCAAATCCTTGAAAAAGAATAATTTTAAGCTGTGCATCAAGACAAATTCTTGGCCATCTAAAGTCTTAACAATATTGTTGAGTGTCCAATACTCCAAGATATTTTTCTTAATTAGGAAAATGACACGCTCATGTTGCTACTTATCTCGATAGAGGTGACTATGCATGATAGATCTATTATTATTTTTGGATTTTCGGATGATTGGACAAGTTGTAAATATTGTTATAAATGAAATATTTAATAAATAAAATTTGAGTAAAATAAAATATATTAATATTTATATTATTATGTATGAATTTATATAATATCGAGTAAAACATAATGTCTGTAATAAATAAATTTTGCTTTATTTTATGATAATTTATTCTATTACATAGAATTATGGTTGAAGGTATATAAGAAAGTGTATTTTGCTTTAATAAATTGTTGTTTATAATGTGTCAATCTTTTTTATTTTAGTACACACAATATTGTGTATCAAATATTGTTTATGCACATAAAAAAATCTTAAAATTTAGCACACACAATATTGATTAGGCCAAATATTATTGAGATTTTGAAACATTATCTATCAACTTTATAAAAGGAATTAAATGCCAAAACTGCCTCTATTGAGGGAGACAAATAGATTCCTTTTAAGATGTATAAGGATATACCCAAATCTATATGATTGCTTTCCAATGAGCTATCAAAAACACTAACATTGCCAAATATTTTAATATATCATCTTTACGATGAGATCCATTTATTATTTTATTTTAAATTTTTTTAACAATAGTAAGTTAATACTTTAAATAGAATAACTAATTAGTATATTTAGAATTGAGTGGTATTGTTTTAAGTTTTTTTTTTCTTTAGAATTTGTTGATATAATTTAGAGTAAGTTTCTTATTTTTGTTTTTTTTTCAAATTTTGTCTATATATTTCTATTAATATCACAAAGTATTACATTGTGAACTCTTCATTTCATGATGACCTGCAGAATCTAAAATTCCTCCAATATTTCCATACATATCTGAAACTACCATTAACAACAAATTCCTCTAATAGTTCTATACATATCTAACACTATTATTAACAAATTCCTCCAATATTTCCATACATATCTGAAACTACTATTAACAACTTCCTCCAATATTTCCATACATATCTGAAACTGCAATTAACAACTTAACAAGCCTCTCTCCATTTTTATTATTTAAAATGTATTTTCAAATATATAAATAAATTAACCATCCTTTAAAAAAAACCAAACACTTAATCTATATAAATTATCAATCCAAATTTGCCATTCCAACTGTTTTTAATTAAACTTCAAATAAAACTCGTAAAAAAGATTATAACTTCTATGCTCCGCTGTACTCACTGTGAATCCCAAACAATCTGGACAACCTTTTACTCCAGCAAAAACCAATTTATCTATCAGCAGATAGGGGTATGGTTATCATAAATATCTGAATGGAATTAGAATTCCGGTACAGGCCGTGAATGGAAGAGCCAGAGGATGGATGGACGGGTCTCCCGTGTTTTTTCCTTCAAATGTAAAACCCCAATTCTTCTTCCTTCCGCACATTAATGCTTCCCCTTTTCTGCTTCATACACGTGGTAAGCTGAATTGGACTCAACTAGAGTCGGTGTTCACTATGACGGTGGTAACATAAGCAGTTTTCTCCACGCGTTCTCCTTCTCATGACGGAATAAACGCGCCATTTTTGTCCAGGTGTCCCACTTCCTATACGATGAAAGCTATATACTTCACAGACCATTCATTTTCTCTGCAAGTATTTCCTTACAGCTGGATCTCTGCTCATCGATCCCAGGACTTTGGTGGCTTCCACTTCACAGTCCCACTCTCTTCAAGCCATTAATTCCTCAGATCATTGGATATTAACTGCTTTCGCAGAAATACCAGACACTCCCATTTTGGTGAGCTTAATATTCCAGTCCTGAAATTGGTATTGTTGGTGCGATTTATATTTCTTCTTCTTCTGATATGATATGCATTTCCCTCAGTAGTTGAATCAAAACTTTGCTGACCAGGATCCTCTGTCATAAATTTTGTGTAATACTAGACATGATGATGAGCATGGCATTAATGCATGGAGGAAGCGCGTCTGCGGTGAATCTAAGGCCTTCGCTCTGCCAGGTTAATTCTGCCCTTAATCCCATTAGGAGGACTCGAAAGCAGCAGCAGAAGATGATCAGTAATGCCCCTTTTACGACCCCTCCTATCTCTCTCAGGTTTTTAATTTCCTCTCATATTAAACTCACTTATTCGTGCTTTTTTGTTTTTTCCTTTAGATTTTTCCATGTTAGGCTGCTTGAACAAATTGAATTCATGTCGAGCAGCTTGAATTGAATTGATGAGTGGGCAATGTGGAATTAAGAAGCAATGGGGGGTTTTATTGACAGATCGGCTTCCTCGTCCTTCATGAACTCGGGTTTGTTGAGATCGGAAGTGGACAAGTTCATTCACAGTATACCAAGAAGCAGCTGTGGCGGTGCTCTCTCCACTGAATGCTCTGTTGCGCTCTCAACCGAAGCTTTGCGTTGGCTGTTCGGCGTTGCGGCCGTGTGAGTATTATTCCATTCATGTTGTGTCATATTGTAGTTGCATATATCTTTTTGATCCACATTGCTTGTGAGGGTTGGTCACACATTGGTTATGAGGATTGGTCGGATACAGTTTAAAATCTAGTTACATTGGTTGTGAGGATTGGTCAGATACAGTTTAAAATCTAGTTATAATGAAGTTGTGTCTCTTACTAACATAATGATGATAATAGGGTGGTGTTTCCTACTAACTTAATGCTCACTTAGATTAAGTGAGTATGGTTGCTGATTGCTTTCTAGGTCGTCCTTCCTTCTGTGCAGAATTTGTGTAAAAAAATTATTAGATAAGCCTTTCCTTGAGCATCTTGTATTGGTTTTACAGCTATATGCAATCCCCCCTCTAAAGATCAGCTCAAATCTCTGCTAAGGATAATTTTGTTAATGAAAATCTCTCTCAGAGTATCTTGGATTGGTTTTACAGCTATACAATCCCCCCTCTCTAAAGATCAGCTCAAAACTCTGCTAAGGTTAACTTTGTTAAGGACAATCTCTCTCAAGCATATTGTTGAGACAGGGGGCTCCTTCAGAATGGTAACTAATTTGGGATAGGAAATCTCAATTTGCTAGATCTTTCAAAAGCTTTTTAGCTTTTGCTTTCTGACTGTTTCCAAATGTCAATATATTTCTTTCAGAAAAAGGAATTCCTCACAGGTTCTCTTGGGGGTCATTTAACTTTTATTTCTGCTTTAGATCTTTATACATGTCTCAAGTTTGATTTGCTTTTGCTTTTGCCTGTTTCGAAAGGTCACCACTCAGAAAAATGAATTCCTCAAAGGCTTTTTTGGGTCATAATATAACTTTTATTTTTGGGACTCACAAGTAGTTATTGAGGCAAAAAGTGACTCAGTTATGGTGTTGCAGGGTTTTGATTTTATCAAAGCACACAGCTATTGACAAATCTTTTCTTGTTCCACTGTTGGCCCTAGAGGCACCTGGAGATGTCATTTCTTGGATCAGGTAACTAGGTTCTTCCCAGTTGCAAAATTACACAAACTCCAGTGAAGTGAACTGAGACTTTAAACTTCACCCCACATTTATTTATTTTTGCTGACAATGGATTTGTTTGTCTACATTATTACAGAAGTGATTATGGTTTGTGGACTGCCTTTTTGGTCTTCCTTGTTAGACTATTTTACTACATTCCTGGTGAGTCACAAGAACTCAAACGCCATTTTATTTTACTGAGTTATTCTCTCCTGCAGAGTATATTGAGTTCAATTGCATCACGAAACATAGTGTTTGACAACCTTAATTTGTTGGGAACAGGGGAATTGGAACTGCCATTTTTATTTGTGTTACTGGTGATTATTGCTCCTCATCAAGCTAGGAGCCTGAGGCAAGTTGTTGTTTTCCTTAATAAATGATTGAATTGGTGTTTGGAAATGTGGATGGTAGTTTATGGGATGTTGTTGATTTGCAGAGGAACCCAAGCAGGAATGGTCATTTCCATAGCGGCTTCTGCATACTTGATCTATCAACACATAACCAGGACAGGGGGTATTAAAAAGGCTTTTGATCAGGGAGTTGTTGTACCCACCATTGCTGCTGCGACCCTTATCAGTGTGCCGTTCATATTCCTCGTTAAAGGGTATATATTCTAATTTAACCAGGTGTCAGGCCTAAAACAGTGCCATCTTTGTAAAGCCATCTTGGCTCCCTTAAAAATGTTCAAATTACTATTGTGGATAAGAGTACATGTAAGGTGGTGTGATGTAATAAAGATCTAGTATATAAATAAGTCCAACAAGCTGCATGATTGACTCCCTGGGAGCCTTACCTGCAGTCTTCTTGGCAAATGAGTGTATGTCAATTTGGATTGCATTAGAGATTGGTTGAGAAAATTAGATCGGCTCTTTCTAGACATGTTTGAACCTCCTCTATCCTTTGCAAGGGTAGCTGACTTGTTGAAAGAACTATCCTTTGCAAGGGTAGCTGACTTGTTGAAAGAACTATTTTTGTCCATGGAGACAAAAACTGTATGAATAATACTATAAAGAACACAAGGTTTTTTTTCAGTGGTCAAACCATGCCTTTTATTCATAGTTGCAGATACCAAACATGCAAAAGCATAATGCATTGATATTCATATGCTTTTTTAAAATAAAGGATCCTCTATATTATGAGAGTATACTGAGTTGGAGGGTTTCAAAATTCAGGTTAAATAATCCATTTCTTTTCATTTCTTTTCCTTTTATGCATTCAGTTAAATATTCCATTTCTTTTCATTTATTTTCCTTTTATGCATGTGAGGCATGATCGCACAAATTTATGCATTATTCACAGTTTTGAAACATTGGGGAGCTCCTGTGCACATTATTTATTTTCAAATTTTTGATATTTTCTGTCTGTTTGCTGTCAAAATTTTTGATAATTTTTTTATGTCGTTTAAACTGGTACCCTTTCTGTTTTGATGCCAAATTTGTTACTGGTTACTGGTATCTTTTCATTCTGCTGTTTTTTTTTTTTTCAATCCGTTACTCATCTGGTTACAGCACATTCTATTTTCAATCCATTATTTGATATTGTTACTCCAGTAGAAATTATGTCTTTTTAAACAAGATAATACCACGGATTATATAACCAACAATAACAATAATTCAAGATATGCAGACTCTTTTTATGCAATATCCCATTTTTGTTTATGAGCCTATGTGTACACAAAATGTAGATATATTTCTAAATGCTTTTTCCATATAAAACAAATTATATGATCCATGCAATGATTTTTGAAATATATATATATAAAACAACACATAAAAATAAATAAATGAATGATAAAAGGAAAACAAATCTTTTGTGAATAAGTAAAAAAGATTTTAACTGGGAAAAAGAAAAAAAATCTCTTAAAAGATTTGAATGGGGTGAAGAGGATTTCATTTCTTCTTCCCAACCACCATTGACACATATATTTTTATTTTATATTATATTCTTATTTTATATGATTATGTCAGAATTTCAACATCTCATAATCATATAGAATAGGAATATATTAGGAATATATATGTGTCAATAGTGGTGGGGAAGAGAGAATGAAATCTTCTCCAGCCAGTTTATTTTTTATTTTTTTTTAAATTCTCTTTATTATTCATATATATATATATTAAAATTTCAATATTTCATAATCTTTATCACTAAATAGAATACATATTGTTTAATATATTATATTATACTTATTGCTTTGAATTGGTTTATCTTCTAGTTATAAATTTTTGTTCATTAGATTGTATTTAATAATCTATATGTAAGTTATTATATATATATATATATATATATATATATATATATATATAAACAAGGGAAGCAAAGGTAAACCCATAGACCCAAGACTAGAGCTAGTATTCAACCTATAACCAGTGGTATAAGTTTAGATCAAATATAAACATGATATGAGATGTACAAAACTAACACTATATGAGATGTACCAAGTTCCATAATCAAACATGCTTCATAATTTACATTTTTGTACTAATTTAATGTTTAATTTTGGAGCTCCTTTTAACTGGAGCTACATAATTTAATGTTTAATTTAATGATCTTTATCTTTATACTAATTTAGAGTATTGTCAGGTTCAAGTGAGGCATCAAATTTAACCAAGAGTATAGATTTAAATTCCTAAAGATTTAATTAAGTGAAGTTTTGTATATTTGCATGCACACATGTATGGGAGAGAAGATTTTTCATTACGCGCACACCTTCACCCAAAGGAGGTGGTGAAGATGTGCACATGTGTACATTCAAATCTTCTCTTCCCATGCATGTGTGTTTGCACACAGACACACAAACCTTCACCCCCTATGGGCACACATACACAAACCTTCACTACCCACCAACCACCTCCTCTAAAGGTAAAGGTTTGCCCTGATAATTTAACTTGGTGTTTATTCTATCATTATGATTCACTCAATAATCAAAATAAAGGATGTAGTAGGGAAGTAGAGCAAAAGATTGTGTCAAGTCACATGGAAACATGGCATAAGAAGATATATCATTATTTCTAAAAAAATTGAGTATTATTTTGTCACTCCATATGATCAAAATGAATGCATTGGTTATAAGGAGTGGTGATATGTAATTAAATTTCCCAAACATATTACTAGCTCAGCGATATAAATTAAATCGTTTGTAAAAGACCATAGACATATAGTAGACTTCAAGTCACTTACCTTCCTATACATCTCACATTGCCAAGGTTTAAAAAATTCATAAAAATTAACTAAATTATAACTTTATTTTAAATTGTTATTCTTATTATTATTAACAAATTAATATATAAGTTAAACCTATATCCATTTAAAAGAACACGTGACAAGAAAAACATAGTAAAACAACAATAGGCAATTATAGTTCAATGACACTTGTGGACATGACTTTTTTTTAATTAAATTGAAAAGTAAAAAGAGCATAATTATCTTTGAGATAAATCTCAACCCTCTATTCTAACTACTACTAAAAATATGACCCGAAGTCAGGCAGAGGTCCCAGACCTCACTAAACTTGATCCCAGATCAAGTGGTTGGACCGTGCCATCCTAGATAGAGAGTACGGCAATCTCTGATGCGTCCATCAGTCTTTGCTAATAGTCTCTAGCTTTTCCCACCTCATTGGCCAAATGAGAGGTACTTCCCATGAGCCCTGAACTCAATGGGTAGGATGCATACGGCACAGATAAATGAGTGGCGAACCAGCTCAACAATCACAAGGGTGGGGCAGAAGCATTATGAGTGCTTATAGCTCTGAGAAGCTATCCCCAAAGCCCCCCAGAGCTCCCAGAGCTCATCGTCCAGCAGGACCCACATCATAGGGTCTTTCCACGACACCAAGACTCTCACGGAAGGTTAGGAACTTGACCTTCCCCAGGGGCTTAGTGAGAATATTCGCGACCTGCTCATCAGTTCCTATATGATGGTCGAGCCTTCGGCCTTCTCATTTGTGCCATATCGGATAAAGTGGTACGATATCAATATGCTTGGATTGGTCGTGGAACACATGATTCTCGATCAAACAGATCCCACTCTGGTTATCACGAGTATCACGGTGGTATCTAGCACATGTCCAAACGGCTCACTAAGAGCTTTCCGCAATAGCTGCTTCTGAGGCCATACTAGCGGCTGATGTATTCGGCCTCAGCGCGGTGCTCAAAACCCATGACTTACGCTACTGCTCATCCACGGATCGAAGCGGGAACCAAGATTGAAGCGTCATCCGTGTGCTCTTACGATCCACCACCTTGGCCAGCCCAATCGACATCAGTATATCCATGGAGTGTCACGCTCCCAACAGTGTATCTCAACCCATGGTTTATCGTGCCCCGAAGATATCTCAACAGATTCTCGGCACTAACCCAGAGAAAGTGATGAGGCTCAACCATATGTTGACTCAAAGTGTTCACTGCAAAACATACATCCGGACAAGTGTTCACTAAGAACATCAAGGCTCCTACGAGTTGACGATACTCAGTAGGATTTTCTAGCACAGGCACAGCAGCGCTACCACTCAACTTCTTAAAGTTGAGCTCCACCGGTGTTGACACGGGACTGTAAGTCCACCATACCAAATCTTTCCAAAGCTTCACAATGTATTTTCCTTGAGAAGGGAAAATCTCGTCAAGAATCTGCCATACCTCTAGGCCTAAGAAGTAGTGCATCAGTCCTAGGTCCTTCATCTTGAACTCAACAACAAGCTCCCTCTTGCACTGATGAATGAGAGGGTCGGCACATGTTAGGAAGAGGTCGTCCACATACAACACCAGAATGAGAGGCTTCTCTCTATTAACCTTGAAGTAAAGGTTTGGATCAACATTACTACGAGTGAAGCCCAGCTTCATCAGGTAGCTATCTATCCTCTCGTACCAAGCTGCGGGGGGCTTGCCCCAACCCATAGAGGGCTTTCTTCAACCTGCAGACATGAGTGTCCCGATCCTGAACTTCAAATCCCAGAGGTTGTTCTACATACACCTCTTCTTTTATTGTACCATGCAGAAAGGTGGTCTTGACATCCATCTGATGAAGACTCCAACCTTGCGTAGCGGCAAGGGCTATGATTGATCGAATGGTGGTATATCGTGCCACAGGTGCAAATATGTCATCATAATCTACTCCTTCCTTTTGAGAGAAGCCACGGGCAACAAATCTTGCCTTGAACTTTTCAGCACTTCCATCAAATCCATGTTTGATCTTGTAGAGCCATTTCGCGGTGACAACTGATTTGTCCTTCGGTCTTGGAACTACATCCCAGACATCATTCTTCATTATGGACTCATATTCTTCGTGCATAGCATCCTTCCAAAATTGATGCTTTACGGCTTCCTCAAAAGATCCAGAGGTTCGGATCTGATAGTACTCATGGCGACTAGATACCCTTGGTATCTACACGGCTTCTTGCTTTCTCGGAATGTCCCCCTTGAGGCGGCCATGCCCCTCGGCATCCTCGAGAGTGTCCTTGAGCCTTGATGGCCTCTTTTCCCCGGTGAAGGAGATGGCCTGATGGATCGATAGGGTCAATTTGGTCCTTGATATGGGGCATTGTCTCATCCTGCGGTTCTTCTTGATTTCCAGGCCTTGCTTCATGATTTTCCTTAGATCTCAGAAGATCTACTACTTTCTTCAAGGAAGCATCTTCGTCAAAAGTGACATCATGGAATATCTCTACTTCCCTTTGATGAGGTACATAGACTCTATAGGCCTTAGAGGTTTCGTTGTAGCCCACAAACATTCCTTTCTTCCCAGAAGCATCCAACTTACTTCTCTTTTCTTTTGGCACGTGAAAATAAACAGGACATCCAAAAATTCTAAAATGTGAGACGTCAGGTTTCTTACCAGTGAAAACCTCTTCGGGAGTTTTGGAGTCCAGGGCGGAATAAGGACATCGATTTTGTATGTACATAGCAGTGTTTGCCGCTTCTCCCCATAGAAGCTTTAGTAGACCTTGGTCACATAGCATGGCATGGGCAGCTTCCACAATGGTCTTGTTCTTTAGTTTAGCAATGAAATTTTTCTCAGGAGTATAGACATTTGTGGTCTCCCTCTTAATGCCAGCTTCTCTGCAAAATTCCTTGAACTCGTTTGTCTCATATTCAGTGCCATTATCAGTTCTCAAAATCTTGATCTTCTTCCCTGTCATATTTTCCACCAAGGCTTTGAAGGTACGGAACCACATGAAAGCCTCATCCTTTTTCTTGAAGAAGTATATCCAGGTTTTGTGAGAGAAGTTATCTATGAACGTCATATAATAAGAACATCCTCCCAAGGATGTCACGGGCAACATACTAGACAGATTAGAATGTACTAATTGCAAGACATCAGATGTCTTTGTGACGCTTGAGGGGAAAGGTCCCCTTGTATGCTTTCCTTCGGCATAACCCTCACATACACCTTTATGATTATTTGAGAACTCGAGCATCCTTGTCACCACCTTCCTTGCTTCGGGAAGGCCCTTGTAGTGAAGGTGTCCAAACCTTCGGTGCCATAGTTAGGTTTGTCGGATAGTATCACAGTCATAGCTCCTGGACTTCCTCCAACACGGTAGAGTGTACCAGCTCTAAAACCAATTGAGATAGCTTCCTTGAAGCTCTTCTTCCACATGAGCACCTTTCCATCAGAGAATGTTACATTGAACCCTTTGTCTTCCATGGCTGATACAGACACAAGGTTCTTCTTCAATTTTGGTATATAGAGTACATCTTGCAAATGTAGGACTTGTCCTTGAGACAAGTGGAGGGTCACAGTCCCTGTCCCTTTCACGGGATATGTGGCATTATCTCCAAGGATAATTTCTAGATTAGTATCCCTTTCAACCATGTCAGAGAGTGCTTCCTTGAATCCAGTGATGTGTCTTAAGGCACCACTATCGATTAGCCAGACATCCATAGTGTTGGGCGGAGATGTAGCAGAGAGAGCAGATACAAGAATATACTCATTTCTTTTATCAACAGCATTAGACTCCTCATACCTGGTGTTTCTAGACCTTTTAGAAGGTTGATTGTTTCCACCAAAGTGAGCCTTCCTCTTTCCTTTGGATTTGTCATTTCTTCGATTCCCATTCCTTCGGTTGTTGTTGTTATCATCACTATCGGGAGAATCCTTCTTGAAGGGGCATTCTCTAGCATAGTGTCCAGGCCTATGGCAGGTGAAACATTTACCCTTCTTCTCTTGAGTCTTTGTCCTTCTTTTGTCCTTAGAACCACCCGAGTTCTTCTTTCGGGAATGAGCACCATAGGCAGCATTTCTTTCATTATCAAATTCCTTCATCCTTGTTTCTTCTTGCATACATCTTGACAGAAGCTCATCAAAGTTAGGAATGGTATTATTGTTGAGAATGGTAGTTGTGAATACTTTCCATTCATGTGGGAGTCCTCCAAGTGCGGTGAGAACCATCTCACAATCAGCTATTGTCTCCCCAATAGCTAGCAGATTGTTCCTTGTTTCGGTCAATTTCAGAAAGAAAGTTTGAATAGACTCATCCCGGCCCTTATTCATATTCTTCAACTTGTTCTTGAGGAATAGCACTTGGTTCACATTGTTTACCTTGAACATGAGGATCAATTTGTCATACATCTCCTTGGATGTTCCTAGTTCAGATATATAGGCAACCAGACTCTTATGTATGGATTCCCTGATCAACAACTTTGCTCTGATTTCTCCCTTCTTATACTTGTTTCTAACAGTAGCGGTAGCATTGGATGGAGGTTCTTGAATCTTACCCAGCACATGATCCAAGAGATCATGATCTTCCAGTTTGAGATCTAATATCATCTTCCAGGCATGGAAGCCATCCCTTCCAGTCAGCTTGTCATTCTCCTTGAATTCAAGACTAGTGGAACCCATTTCTTCCGGTGGAGGTTAGATCCCTACCATCCACTAAAAAATTATTGATAATTAAATTGAATTCTAGAAATCCTATTCAAAAATAAGCATACCTATGAGCGTTAATAGATTATTTAAAAAAAAAAATATTTAGAAGAAAAGAAGAAAAAATTAGTTAATAAAAACGCAAGATATTCATCACTTTTGAGCACAAAGAAAGCCAAATGTTACAAAAAAATATTTTTAAGTTGAATATAAAAGAGGTTAAACAAGTAATGTTCAATGTTTTGATGATTTAATTTTATTTTTTTAATTAAAAATCAATTTCTATGCTACACAAGTTATCATAATGTCAAATGATTAATTTGAAAAAAAAGTTTTGGATTAGGAAGATGGATCTAAATTTGTGCACTAGGGTTTCATTCGCAAAAAGGTTTTGTGGGGTCTCGTCTAGTGCAACACGCGACCTTGAGCCTATGGAAGCTTGCAAGTGTCTGTGATAGAAAGGAAAAGGAGGGCACAATTTTATCCAATGCAAAAATCGTCAACTGTTCTGGGAAATATTGGGGGTTTGTTGGCCGTTGTCCTCCTCAAGCTACTATAATTATTCAACCTTTTCAAATGGAAGTGAGGCAAGTTCTGAGCTGGCGGTGGAGGGGATTGCTTTTGGCCAATCTCCACTATTCTTAGTTGGTGAATCAAAGGTTTTCCTTCTGTTTTGCATGGGGCGACCCTTTGATGGATTTACCTACAAAGGTTTCGAAACCTCGTCATTCATCCACATTTGAAAGTTAACCTTGAGCTACAGAATTCCATACTTCACGCAATGGTGCCAAATCTTGATCGTCTATGGGTCAGATCCTGTGTTGGGAGTGTGGGAAACGAAAAGGGGTTGCGAACGAAGCCTCGCCTTTAGAGTGTTGACGTTCTTGTTTGGTTGGAAACTAAAAACTGACATTCCTTTTCTCTCCCTCACAAGGTCTCCTCGAAGGAGCCTTTGTTGGAATTTATGATTTGAGGCAGGTAGGTGGTGCCAAGAAGGATCTAGTGTTGAATTTCCATGACCTTGGTCTTTAGGATATAATTTTAGATCACTGATGCTACTAAACCAAGAATCTCAACAAAGCTAGTTTGCACAACGGAATATAAACATCAGTGAATCACACATGCACAAATATAGACAAATTTTTACAAAAAAATTCAACCCAACTTCGTTATATTAGTCAACATATAATACAATTGTCTAGGGCTCCTATACTATGGATAATCACCCTCAAATATCCAATGGTACAAGAATACAAGATACAATGACAATCTCGTCACTCTAGTGCACAATCACAACCTCTATGTCGTATCTTGTCCTGTCGGTCCTTCATTCCCGATCTCCAGCAATACAACTCCGCCTCTATCAATGAAACCAATCCATATGTCCACCTAACATGGCTCCAACTGCTCTCACATTGATCATAAGTCCATCTACACATCAACACATCGAGACTCTGTTTGAGTTGTTCACAACTCCATTTGTGAACAACTACCTCTGCCCAATTCTTCTCCTCAGCTACTTAGGGGCTTCTTTCCATTATATCCTCCCACTACTACTATATGAAGGCTAACATAGGGTAGGAAGGCTACCACCTATCACTACTGCAAGTCTCTTCTCCAACAATGAACATGGGCTGATCTAATCTGCTCCTCTAGGGTGGCAAATCCTTGAGCTCTCAAATTACTTCCTTCTAGTAGCTTCTTTTGTTCATCAAAGAGCTACACTCAGGATGCTTCACCCAACTCACAACTATCCTAGTATGTTGTTCTAGGGCTACTCTTGGGTCACCAACACATTTCCCTCCACTAGTCCAAAGGTACCCAATACAATTGTCAAAAACTCCACTACGAAATCTTCCCACTGGTTAGGGCATCTAACCACCAAGTATGCCCCTCCTCTTTGGCTTCCACAAGTTACAATAACTATCCACACTAGGACCATCCACCTAGCAACAATTAAACATAAGATCAACACAAACATACCTCAATTCGGTTCAACACTGCTATAGGTTAGGCTGAATAGTTAGGTCTTGACTATAGTCCACATCAACCCACTTCAATACCTATTCTTTGCCTCCTAACAATTGCGACATAGCTCTTATTACATATGTTCCTCCTTATTGTTGTTTAGGGCCAATCAACAACCCAAAATTTCCCTTACGACACCTTGTTCTAGGGTCAGTAGAGTTGCGACCTACTTTTGGTTACTTTCCTAGGCTACGACGTAAGTAATAGTGGAAAGATATCTCCTAAGCCACACAAAAAAGTCTTATAATCATGCCCAAAATTATGTTGCTGCCTCTTGCTTAGAAATCAAACTTGTTAGGATAGAATTAACCCACACTTCAAGCCCAGATCTGACCTTTATTTTTGCGGTTGTCCTCCTGTAGCTCCTCGGCCTAGTTGCAGATGTAAACTCACCAAAAACAAACCTTTTTTCTCTCCGTACTCCTCCTCCTATAGCCCAATTTACTTAGAGGTTAATATTCTATGAATGTTGCACTTAGGATGAGTAAAATTACTCTCCATCACCTCCTATTTATACACTATAGGAGGGCTCCACGAATTCTCCAAGGAACATTTCTTTTGGACATAACTACCTCAAGCCTACATGACTTGTATGTCCAAAAACCCAACATTATCTTGAAAAATTCACATCTCATCAAGAAAAACTTGGATTTTGATGATTCTTGATGTGTTTGATTCTTCTCATCATCCTCTATCATCTTAATCCATCACATATCCAAAAATATCCATGGTTTTTGCCCAAACATCAATGGGTGAAAAACCCCAACCTTGGATTCCAAGCCCATAATGACCCATTGTGGTGCTCCAACCTCCAAACCCTAAACCCTAGGGCTTGGAGTACCTACTAAGTTATAAAAAATCAACACTCCCTCTTAGCGAGGGAGGTACTTCCAAGACTAGGAAGTAACTCATCATCATCATCACTACTCGCAACACTCGCCCAATTCCTAATGCTCACAACTGTAGCAATCCCTGTAGCATGAACTACGCCTCTCTCAGAAGTGTCGTTGTCACTAGAAGCATCCTTCTTATTCTTCTTCTCCTAAAATGTCTTCCACTCTCTCCATGATTCCTTCTTGGCAGCTGTAGGATCACCATTTCTCCCCACTGACTACACACTTTTCTTGGGTTGCAAAGTATCCCTATGAACCTGCAAAACCCCTCTAGAACTCAACTCTCCTCGAGTTTCTAGAACCTAGAATTTATTCTCAGGAACCTATACCTTCTCCTTTGAATCCTGCACCTACACCTGCTTCTCTGGAACCTACACATGGTCCTCCCGCTTCTTCTTCTCATGATCCATAGGCTATCCCGTCAGCTTGTATAGATCATTATCTCTAACTCCAATCACAATAACTATAGAGCTAGAGCCTATGCGCATGTGTCTTTCCTTCCCATCATGGAATAAGACCTCAAACCCCTTCTTCTTGATCACCGAGACAAATATCATGTTATATTTGAGTCCCAGTACAAATAGTACATTCTGGATCTGCATCACTTGTCCCAGTTCCATCCTGAATGAAACAACTCTCGATCCTTGGATCTCCTTATGAATCTTGTTCCCTGACACCATGTGAAACTTTGAGTCCCACTAAGCTAGAGTCTCGAATACATCTTGTGACCCTCTGCTATGTTTTGACGCACCACTCTCCACGTAGCATCCATCCTCATTGATGGCACCCTGCGAGAAATGAGAGATCGTAGCAAAGTCCTCCTCCTCCAACCTCCCGGTGAGAGCATCTATCTCAACAGAAGTCGCAACACCAATGACCTACTTCCCTTTCTTATTTTCCTCACCTCCTATCTTCTTCTTCATTAGACATTTTGACGAAAAATGACCCATCTCGCCAAAATTGAAGCACTTGATCTTACACAAGTGCTTCTTTTACTTACCCTTCATTCGTGTTGCACTCGCTGTTGAGCTCCAAAAATGTTCTTTCTTCCACCACATTCCACTCCATTTCCTTTTTCCATTATTAATCACAGGCTTAAATGATCAGTAGAATTAGTTAAAATTGCTTTAAGAATGAATATCATGACTAACTTGCTATGTTTTTATGATTTTGTCATTGTAGTACTTTTTGAACTAGATCTAGCTACAGAATGCAGACATTCTGTAGCTAGTTGTCGATTCTGCAGCTGTCTTCATGTCTACGCAGGTTCCAGGTGTCATCTTGGAGAAAAACACATATGGGCGTATTCCACATCATTCCCTCATCATTTTTTGCTCTCCACGAAGTTTGAACGGAATTCTGTAGGCGGTTATGCACGTGGGAACTCAAACTAGGAGACAGACTCCTAATAGGACAAGGACAGTCCAGATGTCCTTAATTCTATTACGTGACCACCATCAGAGTCCTAGTTTGGTTTTTATTTGGAAAGAAAATTATCCCTAGGTTATCTCAAGACAGTTATGTAATGTTGATTATAAATATGGCTCGGGAAACCGAGGGACAAGGTTAGATTTTGTATTTGACTGCTAGATTTCAGAAGTACGAAAACACTCTGTTTTGAAGTAATTTCTCTCTAATGCAAGAAGTATCACCTTATTGAAAGCACTGAGTCAATCTTGAAGTAGATTTTGCGTGCTACTCCGGTGGTAGAGGGCCCTGCCTCCTGAGCAGCCTTGTTTATACGGTTTAGATAAGTATTTTAGTCTCGCTTTTCATTTCTAGCTTAAGCATGTTTCTGAAGTTTATGTTTCATGCTTGTTTACATTGATCATCACAGCTAGACTTACTCTTATAAACTCTTCCAAAATATCATCACGATGAATAAGGCATAGCTGTGGTGTTGTAGGTTTTAGTTGCATTTCCTTTCGAATTTTATGATTTATGCTTGTTTACACTAAGTGTCACAGCCGGTCTTACTCCTACAAACTCTTCCAAAACATCATTAACAATGAATAAGAAATCGCTGTGGTATCTTAGATTTTAATTGTATTTTCTTTCAAATCTTATGCTTATGTTCAATTGCATTGAATAATACAGCCAGAATTGTTTTTACAAACTCTTCCAAAATATCATTCACATTGAACAAGATGGGCTGTAGAATTCCAATTGATTAGCTACATGTTAATTTAGTCATAACACTCCGGAGGTTGATCGCATTTAGTTCATCTCTGTCACTACATTTCAAGCTTTGATAATGTCATTTTAGTTTAACTCTGTTCACTGTACTTCAAGTAGATTAGTAGCACTCTAGTTTAGTCTTAGTTCACTGTATTAGCATTACAGTTTAGTTGTTATCCATTGCATTCTAAATTGTATTAGTTGTTAAATTTAGATACCACGGTCTTCATTATTTACAAAACTTCTTTTGTTCCAACCTCATATTAATACATAATCATCTGGACAGAAGCTAGTATCAGTCTAAGGCCTGGATTATTTTGCAACCTTTTTACCATTTCACAAATAAGCCTTTTCTCAAGGACTATTCTAAAAATAAATCTATAACTTTTGAGTGAGGCCTAGTGGTGCTAAATTGAGTTACATAACATAATTAGAAGTTAGTTTAGAGTAGAAATCTTATTGTGCTACAACTGTTCTTTTCCAAATATGTTCCAATAAACCTTTAACCATGGATGAGATGTTGTAACATTGTAAGTTGATTGTTTATTTAGGAGAACTTCATTTACACTTAACTTGTCCATTTCTCAAGCTCTTCCAACACATCTTTAATGAATGAATTGGATAAGTTCAAGCTCATGTTGTGATTTATTTCTTTGCAATGAAGTCATTATCAAGCTTTGCATTTGTTGTTTGCCAGCCATAGTTTAGGCTTTGTTCTGTTTTAGCATTTGCAATTGTTGTTTGCCATCCATAGTTTAGGCCTTGTTCTGCTTTAATATAACCAATAGCTTCTTTTCACGAGCATTTAGTTCTTTCCCTATTCAAACATAAAACCATAAAACCAAAAACATCTGAAAACACTAAACACAACGTAGTGAGAAAAAAATACCTAGGCACATATAGTGCACCACACTTCAATAGTTTACCAACCCTGGTTGACAATTAATGAACTCAATTTGGGAACACTAGGTTGAGCACAAACATTTTGGCGCCGTTGCCGGGGAAGTGTAACTAGGTATCCTTGTTTCTTAAACTCCCAAAAACAATGATATGCATAGAGAGAGAGACTTAAGGGGTAGATTCATAAGAAGCAGAAGCAGAAGTTTGATTCCTAGAACACCACTTGTTTCATCAAGACTTAGAGCCAGCACACCTCCAACTCAGACCCACATTCCATCCTTTACTGATCCTAGACTTCCAGAAGACTTAAGATCAGATATTCCATTAGAAAGACCTTCCACTTCATCCACTGAACCTGTCCTAGAAGAAGATTCAAGGATCCCTGCTAGAGACACAAACTTTTCCACTTCCACAGAAGAATCAACTATGGTAGAAGAAGGGGGAGGAGTCTTTAATGGAGAACACAGATTATTTGGAGGGGGTAGAGGTAGAGGTAGAGGAAGAGGTAGAAGAGAAATGGGAAGCTCTTTTGGGTTTCCTATAGTAGATGAAGAAACCAATACAACTATGAAAAACATTTCACCCTCTGTCCTTCAAAACTTCTATGGACTTAAAACTGAAGATCCTGAAACCTTCCTATTTGAATTTTAAGTTCTATATAGAACTTATGACTACTTACAAGATGCTCAAAAACTTAAACTATTTCCTTCAACATTGAAAGGAGCAGCATTGAAGTGGTTTATGAGTTTGATCAACAGTTCTATTAGGACATGGGAAGATATGAAACAAGAATTTCTAGAAAGGTATTTGGATTATTGTATGCCAGTCAATCATAAGGAGGAAGTGTTCAAGATGATACAAAAAGAGGATGAAAACCTGGAAGATTTGTTGGAGATATTTCATTACAACATCAAAAGAGCAAAAATGGAAAACTTAGACCAAGACACCTTAAAAGCTCTCTTGTTGAAGACAATTAGGGATGAATGGTTGGATATCCTTAAAATGATGGGAAAAGGGGATATATCTCAGCTCACATTACCTGAAATATCTGAGTTATGTATCAACCTTTTAAGAGGGAAATCTAAAACTGTAAAAGGTCCAAGAGACGCTGCTCTTGCAAGGGTAAGTAAGTTTGCTTCTGGGACAGTAAGTAGGGCAGAGATAGGGCATATGCTTGATGAATTCAAATATGACATCTTAGGGAGTCTTAGTGAACAAATAGACACCCTTAAGTTACAAAACAAGCAAAAATCTGAATCTGATGCTTTAGCAATCTTTTGTCCCAAATTTAGAAAGAAGCATGCCTTGAGAAAATGTCCTTTGGATGCAAAATTTGTAGAGACCTGTGTGATTTTTTCAAAAAAACATGAGACCAAGAGTTGTCCTTCACTTCTTGGTCTTAAAGTTGTCTTTCAAGAAGATACTTCTACAAGTTCCATATAATCTCTCAATTTTGTCTCTAGAAGGCCTTGGCAAGGACCTCAAACACAAGGATTTCATGATCAAATGTATAATCAACCCCCACCAAATTGGAATTCTTGGCAGCAACCTTGGACCCAATTTCAAAATCAATCTCAAGCTTGGGCACAAGGAGCACAAAATCCCTATGGAAGATATTCCCAATACTATTAATATCCACCATACCCACATTTTTCCCCTCAAAATCCTCAACAAAATCCTCAACAGAATCCTCAAAATCCACAACATCAAAATCAACCACTTCCATTACCATTTCCTCAGAAATCAAATCAGTTGCCTGCTCAACCCATACCAAACCCCAACAATAAAAATCCTCAGAACACATACATGATAGAAGGCCAACAATTTCCAACTTATTTAATTACTCCTCTAGACCTTAGTGATGTTCAACTTAGGTCTGGAAGAATACTTGAAAAGAGGAAACCTTATGTGATCATACAAGAACAAGATAACTCTGAGGAAGATTCTCTATGAGAAAATAAAAGTCTTGAAGAAGACACATCTTTTCAGGACCCAAACATTGAAAAATCAAAACAAAAAGAACCAATAATTTCAACTCCTGTATTAGAGCAGCCATTAACATCTACTCCTACACCTCCCTTTCCAGAAAGATTACAAATTGATAGAGGTGTAGAAAAACAAATTATGGTGCCTAATTATGATTTCCTAGATGAGCTAAGAAATGTCTGTATTAAGATTCCATTATTACAGGCTATCAAGGAAATCCCAATTTTAGCAAAAACAATAAAGGAGTTGAGCATGAAGAAAACAAGAAAAAGAATAAGAGAGACAAAGAAAATTCAACTGGCAGGAAAAATAGCAGATATCATGATGGGTAAGATTGCTATTCCAAAGTATCTAGACCCAGGAAATCCAGTTGCTAAAATTCACATCAATGGAATTGAGATCCAAAACACACTCATTGATTTAGGAGCAGCAATCAATATCATGAGTAGACAAATCATGGATAAACTGAAACTTCCTAATCTTCTCTTTACACCCACATTATTACAATTAGCAGACAAGTCTGTGATCAAACCTGATGGGGTAATAGAAGACATTCCAGTGTCCCTAGATTCTTGGGAGTACCCTGTGGATATCATGATCCTAAATCCTAAGAATAATCTAGGAGGACATCCAATTATATTAGGAAGACCTTGGTTAGATACAGCTGATGCTTTCATTAGTTGTAGATCCGGTGATATGTACATCTCTGATGGTATTTCAACTAAGAAATTCACTTTGTATCCTCCAGCAAAAACAATTATAGATTTAGATGATACTCAATGGATAGAGGATGAAGAAGACTTACAACCTCTCTTCACAATTTCAGAAATTAGTGAAGTGTTGTAGCCGCTACAACACCACCCAAAATTTTGGGTATATTTAAAATTTTGGGTCCCCCTATGCTCGCTTAGTTGTCAAGGTCTTTCACCGAACCCACAAATCAACTCCATCTTAGCGACCTATCCCCAAACCCTCATGAGTTGTCTCGTCACCATGACTTGATGTTGTCGCTGCAATCACGCCATGTGTGGGAGGGATCATCCGACATGCGACTGAACACTCGTATCACAGTCGCGTCATGTGTAATGGGCTTGC
>JAXQQM020065228.1:0-62089 GCA_034641835.2 Pinus albicaulis
CACTCTCAAGAAATAATGAAGAGGTGGAAGCATTGCTTTGTGCCATTTCTATTATCCAACCAGATTGGATAACTGAAGCAAGAGATGAATGGAAGAAGGACAAGATGTATGGACACTCATTCAAAAGTTGCAGCAAGATCCTAGTACATCTGATACATTTAGTTGGAAAAATGATTCCTTATGGTACAAAGATCGCTTATATATTTGCAAGAATTCCCAACTAAAACAAAAGATTCTTCTGGAATTGCACACTTCTCCTTTAGGAGGACACTCAGGATTTTTAAAAACTTACCACAGGGTGAAGAAAGAATTTTTTTGGGATGGCCTTAAATCTGATATTCGAAAGTTTGTGGTGGAATGTTTGGTTTTCCAGCAGAATAAAGTGGAAACAATTAAGACCCCAGGACTTCTACAACCTTTATCCATTCCAAGTCAACGTTGGGAGGAGATTTCAATGGATTTTATCACAAGTTTACTTAAGTCCGAAGGAAAGAGTGTCATCATGGTGGTAGTTGATAGACTTACCAAGTATGCACAATTTTGTGCATTATCTCATCCATTTAAAGCAAGTACAGTTGCTACTACATTTATGGATAGAATTCAAAAGCTACATGGAAGCCCAAGGGTTATTGGGAGCGACAGAGATCCCATTTTTACTGGAAATTTTTGGACGGAGTTATTTTCTTGTTTGGGTACTCAATTAGCTCATAGCTCATCTTATCATCCTCAATATGATGGTCAAACCGAGATAGTAAATAAATGTTTGGAAGGATATCTTCGTTGTTTTGTATCTGATAAACAAACACAATGGGTCAAGTGGTTACCTCTCGCTGAATGGTGGTATAACACTTCCTTCCATACCGCAGCAAAAATGACCCCATTTATGGCACTTTATGGATATCATCCACCATCCATCACATCATCTTTAAGGGAAAATTCGAAGGTTCAAGCAGTGGAAGATCACATCGAGCATCAGCAAGAAGTTCTCCAACTCTTAAAGGATAACCTGAATTGGGCACAAAATCGAATGAAACAACAGGCAGATCAACATCGCAGCGAGAGAAGTTTTGATGTAGGAGATTGGGTATTTTTACGGCTACAACCATATAAACAAATGTCCCTCAAGCAAGCTAAGAAGGATAATAAATTATCGCCAAAGTACTATGGTCCTTACAAGGTGTTGCAAAAGACTGGTACTATGGCATACAAATTGGAGCTTCCTGCTTCTTGATGAGTACATCCAGTTTTCCATGTTTCATGCTTAAAGAAGGTTATAGGTGAAAATCTTCCAGTTCAAACAATATTGCCAGAACTTGATGAGGAAGGAAAAATCATATTGGAACCCGAAGCGGTCATGGAAACAAGAACTTGACAGCTACGGAATCGATCAATTTCAGAGTATCTCATCAAGTGGAAGAACTTACCCACTGAAGATTCTACATGGGAGGATGAGAATTTTATTCAGAAGCACCCAGAGCTACTCAAGCATTGAGGACAACACTTTTTTAAGGAGAGGGGCATGTTAGGTCCCTATATTACTAGTATAGTCCCTTATTGTTGTTAGTGTAACCCCCTTATTGTTATTATTGTACCCTTGTAACCTCCATTTTGTTATTATTGTGCCCTTAAATTATTATTGTTAGGTCGGCTAGGATTACATTGTGGCCCACTAGGATTACATTATGGCCCCATGGACTCCTATATATAGAAAGGAGGTTTTGTGAATTGTATCATTCAAGAATTGTTCATTTATGTAATGTATTGGAGGTTGCCCCCTCGAAGTGGCTTATTTCTAAGGCGTTCATATCTCTTTTCTTCTATTTTTGGAGCTGGTCACACAACAACCCCATTCTTTTCCTCCAGCCTGGGTCTTCATTGACTTCTTCTTTCTTTGGGTTTATTTATCAAATTTTTAGAATTTGATAAATAAATACCATCCACAATGGTTGGACTTTAATTTATATTCCCGACTTTATATTATCTCCAAGCCTTATAACCAATGTTTAACTTTCAACACTTTGTATTTATACTCCACGTTTCTTTTTAAATAAATAACTTGTAATGAAATTTCGGCTCTATATTTCACCACCCAGCCTTACAACAATCACGCTCCAGAATTATGCTAATTATCCGCCAATCATTTAATTAAACAATTTCATTATACTCCGGCCCCACCTATATATATCAATAACCAATCAAACACTCGTATCGTACCTGGCTATCCTCCGCACACCTTAGTTAACCTCCGAGTAAGAGCTAAGTTCCTCTTGTTTTTTTATGCGCAATTATACTTGTTATTATGTGGATTTAATGGTTGTTCTATCATTGTTATTTATCTAGTTATATGCGAGTTATAAGCATGGATTTATGGTATATCTTATTCATGGATCTCTACATGTTTTACTTGTAATTGAATAAATAATGAATGCATGACCTAATTGGTGGTATGAAAGCTATTTTGAGAAAGCATTGGTCCTTCTTGTTAAACCTCATATAAGTTTCTAGATCCTTATGCTTAGATATGCATCCATGACCTGTAGGTTGCATGTTTACCAAGTCTTCGACATAATTTCAGTCTCGGTTTGGATACATCAGGTTAAGTCCTAGTTCAAGTTTTCGTTTATAAGCTTTTTTTATATTTCATTCGTC
Organism: Pinus albicaulis; assembly: GCA_034641835.2. NCBI lineage: Eukaryota > Viridiplantae > Streptophyta > Pinopsida > Pinales > Pinaceae > Pinus > Pinus albicaulis. The sequence continues at coordinate 2,650 of JAXQQM020065228.1, forward strand.
ATTTCTAAAAGTTTAACTAAGTTATGGGTAGAGGCCTAAGTCCTAGCCCTAAAAAAGTGGCTCATAATTCGATATCCTTGGCATAGTACTAACTAGAAAAGTACATAGTAATTGGTAGGAAGTCCTATGGGAGTGGCTAGAGGATTACAACCACTTTTAAACCTTAGCAAGGGAGCGATTGAGGCTATAGTTTAGTAAAAACGATATTTATCTCAGGGGTTCGACACCTGGAGGTGTTGGATTGCTCCTAGAGGTCTTGTAACACCTGAGGGAAGTCAGTAAGGTCTTAAGTTGTAGACTCCATTTATTTAAGGTCATGTAGGAGCTTGAGTCTTATCATAATGAACCCAAACTCATGTTTACCCCAGGAAAGAAAGTGAAAGCAGGTAAATGTGGGAGGAGTGCAATTACAGGGTGGTATTAGAGAATGGTTCAATACTTGGACTGAATGGGTGGAATGTGATTGCTATGCATGCATGTCAGTGTTGTGCATGCATGATAGTGGATATATATTTTTTGTGTCATATTTTATGCTATAATGTATGATGTTGATGTGTTGGATGAGATGGAGGAGGAGATGCAAATCATCAGATCAGGGTTGCGGCACTGGACCTCGAGGTAAGAGAATATCATCATACATGTTTTTATGTATGGCATGTAGGTATGTTGGTTAATGATTGTTATAAGCATTATGGCTATGCACATTCCTATCATTCTTTTGTTGTTATGGTTATATCCATGATAGATGCTAGTTGATCAGTGTGGTCTTATGCATATGTCTCGAGTAGTCGTGAACAATAGTAACTTTTTGTTATATGCATTATGGTCACATGCCTAATGATTGTGGTCATTTCATTTAAGATCTAGATCTTATGTGTATTATGCTCATCTGGATTGGTCTATGTATATTGTTATGGTTATGACATTCAGGTATGAGTTTGATTATGTTGTCTATTGGTTTATCTAACATGGTATGTTTATAGATTGGTTGAACATTTGATTAATCACATGATATGAGTATGTGTCTACAATATTGCATGAAGTAATGATCTTATTTAAGATGGTTTTAGTAACATGTTATATGTTGAGACAACTAATATGTATTTTAGTGCAAGTGGGAGCTAGTTGTAGCATTATGACTTATGATTATGAGTTAATTGTTGATAATGTAATGGATGTTAGTCTTGGTAAAGGTTGATTTCAAATTGATAGATATGATGTCTTGATATTTGGAACGTATGACTGATATGTGTGAAAAGTTGTAGGGTAAAGTGTTTGGTATTAGCATGGCAAGGTAACAATTTATTTGTTTATATAAATAACGACTAGGTGATGTGATAACACCTAATAAGACTCAATTGCAGCAAGGAAAAAAGGAAAAAGAAAGGATTAGGGTTATATTTCCTTTGTATATGTTTGAAAACTAAAATTCCAAATGAATGAGTGCTCTACATGAATAAAGGAAGTCTTATTAACATTGATTTCATCTGACATTATGTGGATATGTTCTTATGTAGGGGCATTAGAGACTAGCCAGCAATGTAGGAAGTTTTGTTGATGCTTTCCTCCCTGCATCTCAAAATCTTTCCATCTCATGCATAATAAAATGCATCTCCATATTCAAAATCTCATTTATGACTCAAATTCTGGCAATCTCAACATTATCATATGCGGAAGCTTTCTCCTTCAATTATCACTTTATGGTTATGAACCCAATAATCTACTTTTCCCATGCATTAACCCCATACTTCAAATAGCATTTAAGAACCAAATCATACTCTCAATTTAACTAACATTCACTTATGTAAGGTTCCTCTTCAACTCAATAGGATGGCCACTCCCTTTTACCATATGGAAACTCATATTCCATCAATCCAAGTATATGCCTAGTCCTTCATTAGATATTTAGGAACGGTTTCATTTTACAAAACTTTGATTGTGGTCACACTTCAATGGTTCATTACCAATATACATATACACCCTATGAAAACTCAACCAGCCTTGACATTATTTAATCCATGCACTTATACATATCTCACATACCTCTTCGTTACAGTACCTCCGCTTTCGATTCTAACTCCTCGGACTTCCATTCATTGCTCTCCCATTTCTGTGCTAATTGTCATTCTTTTGTTGAATTTAAACAATCCCAATCTGTGCCTTCATGCTTCACTGGTTGACTTTTTCTGATTGGACAGTCGATGCCACCGTAACTTTCTCTAATTCGCTTCACTCCAGGCTCAATTCCTTTGCTATGGCAATTACATAAAGTTCAGATTTATTCAAAAGCCGAATAACATTCAATCACGACTTACCAGCACATCACATTAATTATGCCTCTGCAAATGTGTGTGTTGGCCCACACATCAAACCTCGACCCCGCCAGTTTTTGAACCGCTTACGCAATTCGATTGTGCCTACTCCTTATTCAGTTTTGACCACGCTTCACACATCGACTGTTAACCCTTTGAACCACAACATTTCTCAACATCGTTCACCCAGAAAATAAATCTCAGTGTCCTTGCTCTTCAAATTTCTCCACGGTATTCAAGGCTCGAGCACCCATCTGCAATTTAAAATCGAGTTCAACTTAAGTCAATCAAACCTGTCAATGCACAGCTTGACTCTGTAAGAATTCGATCACAACCAGGTTTCAAACTGAAAGAAACTCCACGCGCTTTGCTTTGGTTAACCCACTGCAACATTGCCATCGATTCGACTCCAAAACTGCACCTTTGACACACATTAAAATCATTCAAGTGGGAATTCAATGTAACTTCGCTATACCATTTGACTTCAACATTGTTTTGCGTTCCAAATTTTCACGCCAATGCTATAGCTCTTCACGTATTATCAACTGCAGAATTTAAAATCATGCTTATCGCAGAACTACTCCTGAAATTACCCAATTATCTACAGCTAAAAGTTGCTCCCTTCATTGTTTGATTTCTGTGCCAAACAGGAGATTAGAAACTTAAACACATCTACGTGTCAATTGTCCCATTTCAGAACTTGGTTATTTAACCATATTTAAAATGTTGTGAATCGATCTTGTTCTGCCATAAAACGTTTATCAATTGAGTATTACGCCCTCAATTTAGTTCCACACTGCCCATACAACACAATTCAATTGCAATATCGATATTTAGTGATATCGATTCTTTCAACTGTATGCAGATTTAATTCAACTCAAAGCATGAATAGATATTAAATTAAAATCAATTCTCTCCCATAAATTCAAACATTCTTTGAACAGAACTTAACCAAGCACATATATACAATTTGTTAGGGTCCCGTGATTTGGCTGATTGGCAAGCCAAATGACAGTGTAACATCAAACCAAGCTTTGGAGCCCAAGGACCTAGCCTTCCTGGACTCAGAGAGGGCTCTCTCTATAATGTGTAAAGGATATATGTGTGTTTTCTTATTATGTTTTGATTTTAGGCTAGTTATGAAGTAGGTTTTTGGTTTTGATTTTTTAGGTTATGAGGGATGAAACTGATCAAAAATATAAGATAGGTAAAAAGATGCAAGATCAACTGTGCTATGGGGTTGAAAGGTCAAGAAAGCTATAATACAGTGATACAAGGCTGTTGAAGGGCCGATTTGATTCAAGGTAGAAAGGATCTTTGGGAAAAATGGAGTAAATGGACATCAAGATTGTGAAAAACAAAGAGTTTCAAGCATAACTAGTTTAATAGATGACATAAACATGGTAGGGAAAACCATTAATCATGCGAAATGTAACTATAAGCTAATCAATACATAAAAATAAACATGTAAGCCATGCATAGAAGTATATTACCCTCTAACGTTGGGAAATGGCTTTCAGACTTTGGTGAAAACACTTAAGACAGACAAACAACTTAACTTACTATGCCGGAACGTCTAAACACAGTACTTCAAGTTATTAGGCACTTTGAACAACAATATTTGCATAGTTTTAGGCAAAGGGCTAGATCGAAACTAGGCCTCCTTGGTTCAAACAAAATGATAATCTAATCAGTCAAAGAGAAATTTCATGGATGGAACTATAACTAGCCATAGGTAAGCAGGGCGTACCGTAAATCATACTTAGCATGCATAGAACTATGAATGAAACAAGCAACAATATCCTCAAGTTATTAAAGAGTAGTTAAGAATTCTTTAATGTAACTAAGGAAGAGGAAAACATGAAAGCTATGAAGAAACAGGAAATTTGAGGTGCCTCCAAGGGCATATCTCAAATTTTTTCTCTACTGATCTATAGCAAGCAAGAAACATGTATTCATGAATGAAAACTAGAAGACAACAACAAGGCAAGAGACACTATACCATTCTACCAAGTCATGGAATCCAACAACAATCCTTCTTCATTCATCCAAGAGCATCCAAGAGGAAATCCAAAAGCATAAGACAAGTATTTCTTCCAAAGCTTATATGACCATATATTGCTTCTCTTCTCAAGTTCATCCTTGTTTTAGAATGAAAGACTTTGGAATATATAGGCTTAAGTGAGGAAAACCTCATGGTTCAACTTGCCATCCTATTGGCCTAATCAAAATATCTAAACTTGTCCTTAAGGCTTTGAAAAGCCCAAGGCACAAAATATCCCATAAAATATCTAAAAAATGGTAAAAAAGGGAATTAAATTGACTTTTCACAACTTCTCATTTGCAAAAATAGCTAAACACACATGAGGAAATATCAGTTTTTAAAGGTTCAAAAATTACAAAAATATTCAAAATTTATATCAGCAAAAGGTCCCCTAACTTTCCGGCAACATTTGGAAGCCTTCTCGATGTCAAAATGAGGCTCATGATAGCTCATTGGAAAGATCTGAGTGTCTAATTTCCAGAAAAACTGAAATTTTTCCAATATGATGCCTCAAAGTTTTCCAAAACTGCACCTATGTGTAAAAAACCAGAAAATTACAGTCTGCTGATAGACCGGGCAGAGTGTGCAAAAAGCGAGTCCTTTTCGCCATTTCGGGGAAGAAAATGATCTCAAAATGTCATGAAAATCGCTGAGGGTATGATCCTAAAATTATGGCATCCAATGATACCATTATCCTCCTTTAACGAATCCCTAAAATGAAATGGCAAATTTCATGATTTTTAACAAAAAACTCAAAAATGCCAAAAAACCAAAATATGTCAAAATGCGCCCAAAATCGGTGTGTATGACCCTCAAGGGTCTCTATCAACATGCTCTGAAACAGAAGCCAAAATTTCAAGTCTTGATGTGTCCTTCTTCTCTTTCCGTGCTGGGCACTTCCCTTTAGCCTCCTTTAGTTTCTCTTGGGCAGCCTTTAATTTACGACAGGCAAACTGATTTAGTTTTTGATAATGCTTTGTCATCCTCGTTTGTAGCTCTAAATCCCTGTTTGCCTTCTCAAGTTTCCTCTCTAAATTTTCATTGGCTCTTTCTAGCCATGCCTCCTTATTATTTTCAATCTCTTGCTCAAGCAGTGCAGTGAGGGGAGTGGATTGGAGAAGGGCTTGCTCTTCTTCCTTTTGCTTTTCAAGGGCTCTTTTAAGCCCTATGGTTCTAGGCCTTCTCCGCCTAGGTTGGTCTTCTTCTTCATCTTCATCAAAATCACCTATGAGCTCATCTATCCTTGCTTGGGATTTGGTGACCTCTTTCTTATACTTGATTGCTCGTGTCTCATAGATAGCCATATGGGCACTCATTTGGTTGTTTTGGATCTGTAAGAATTGATTGAAGTTCCTTGCCCGATGAAGGTCATTCTCCAATGCATCAATTTGGCCCTCTCTATGGATTAGGAGGTTTTCTAGAATCTGGGCCTCGTTGTCACTGTCGTCACTTTGGATTGGGATGACATCCAATGCACCTCCATGCTCATGACCTTCCCCTATCTTGCCTTTTCCTTTGCCCTTGAAGGCTAATCTTGCGCTCTTCCTCCTAGGCAAGTCAGTGATAGCTTTCTTTGGCAACTTTCTTTTGCTATGGAGAGTTCTTGTCACATTCGGAGTGACAACCTTGGGCACCTGCTTTCTTGTTGTCTTAGGCTTGACCTTTTCAGGAGAGGAAGGCATGATTCCTTTGCCTTTGTCATCTTGCTTATCATCCTTTTGAATTTTCTCTTCTTCTTGAGGCTGCTGTGTGTCTTGAGGAGGTTGTTGTACATCATGAGGAGAATGTCGTGTATCTTCTGCAGGATGCTCCTGCTCCTCAATATCATGCTGCTCAAACTGCTGCCCTTGATCATCAATACCAAGCTGTTGTTCTGCCTCAATTTCCTGTTCATTTTGTGGTTCAACCTGTTGCCCTTGATAATCAAGATCATGTTGCTGCCCTTCCTCTTGTTCCTGTTGTTCATCACCACTGAGTTGCTATTGTTCAGCACTCTCCTCCTCTTTCTCCTGCTGCTGACCTTCACTATTTTCATGCTGCTGCCCCTCATCTTCAGTTTGATGTTGTTCATCCCTTTCTTCATGCTCATGCCCTTCCTTTTCTTGTTGTCCACTTCCCTCTCCTTCTCCATGCTCCATTTCCTATATTGTAGTGAATTTGAGCTTTCTAGGAGTAGGTCTGCTAGAGGAAGGCGAGGGGTGATGAGTAGGAGATGTGGGAGATGTATGGACTGGAGGGACAGTGGAGAAATCTGGGTGACTGATGAAAACATCCCAGGAAACCTCTTTCTTCTCAAGCTGGTGAAGGATGATGATTTTAATGAGGGAGTGATGGAATAGAGAGGCTATTTGCTGTGATGGAGGCTTCTTCTGGACTCAGGAGGCCATTTTCTCAATGCTTTTGCACAAAAAGAAAGGAAGATTGAGCTGCTTGGTTCTTGTGAAGTGCATCAACAGTCGGATGTGGTATGCATAAACCCGGGAGAATCTCCCTTCACAAGTGAAATACTTCATTATGATCTTCATAAGGGGAGAATAGCTGGCTAGATGATAAGAGAAAGGGAAAATAGCAGGGCATGCTTCTCGGTGCTCGAGCTTGAGGAAGGGTTTGTAGTCATCCAAGTCTAAATAGGCCTTCTTGAACCATTTTTCGCCAATGTATGGGATTTTAGTAGCCTTGGATATGGATCTCGGGGAGAACTTGAAATCAAGGCCTGCAACTTGAAAATGTTTGTCTTTGAACCTCAAGGCGAACAACTGTGTCAAAGGCGAGAAACTTTTGACTTCTTGTACCCTCTGGCAAAAAACCAAACACCCCACCTCATGAAAATTGAAAAGGATAGATGGGTGTGCATTGACTTCCTCGGTAGAAATTGGCTCATACCTCTTGTGTAACCCACTTCTGCTATCTTGCCTAGGTGGCATCTTGACCTAGCTGTGCTCTTGAAACACCAAATTACTTCAAAGTTTTGGAAATGCCTTCTTCAAACAAAACTCTGTCTCAGCCTGTCAACTCACTGTTTGATTAAGACAAAATTGGTTTTGAATGCTATGTGAAATGCCCTCCTTTGATATAAGACCCCTGTTTTTTCAAAATGCTGCCTTTCCCAACCTTTTTATATCAATCAACCAATATTTATAACGAATACACAGTCAATCAAGGAGAAATATAGCCAAAGTGACTTTCTTGTGTGAGGGTACCTAGCTTTGGTCTTTTGAGGCAATAGGACAGCCTTATCTTTTTAGAGGAAGGAAAAAACAAAAACCCTTTTAATTCAAAAACACTGCTCTTTTCTTTGTAGGTCACTCAACTAGTGGATTCAATAACATGAAAACAGTCAATCAACAAGGCAATACACAGTCAAAGGTTTACTGTGTAATAGGTGACAGAGTTTATTTTGCTTTTGATTTGTCATAGAGAATCTTGTAGCATTCAACAATATAAGCTCCCCTTCAACAAAACACTGCCCTCTTGAAACTCTGCTGTATTTTACACAAGCTTGACAGAAACACCTCCAACTGATTTACACTGCCTTTGTCACTAAGTTCTGCTCATGGTCAAAGGGCAACTATGACCTTATTCTTCATCACACCGAGGCATATTTCGAATATTGGCTAAGTAATACATGTATGATCACAATGGTTGAAAGTAGGAGCAATGTTTCACTCTTCAAATGCTAAGCTTTCCACCTTTAAAACAGGGCTTTCATCTCTCATCATTCTTTGAGGGCAGTTAAATGAGTCTCTTCTACATCAATATAACTCAAAAACTTTTGATGTTTTATCAACCACAGCAAATCTCGTTTTCACACAAAATTCAAACTTGTGATTTTTTACAGTGATGCTTAACCCCCTTCCACCACTTAATAGTTTTGAAAAAATCAAGGGAGGTAGCAGAAAATACCTTGAGACATAGATGATGATGCTTCTTAAGGCGTTTGATTTTCTTCAGGAGTTGTTAGGAGGCATCTCGAGCATTGGATTTGTGCGCGGCACTTTTGTGGAGAAGAACGCCATGCAAAACATGGTCGGGTGGCTTTGTCGAGCCCTTGTGACCATAAGCCACAGGCGTGTCGCGCGCCGCTACAGACGCGTTGCGCAGCCTTGTAGCCCTTTGTAATTTTTTCGCACAGGAGCGTCGCGTGGTTGCACAGGAGTGTTGCGCGGTTTAAACACCTTTAAAACTCTGAAAACCAGTTCGAAACCTCTCTCTCTGGCCTCGTGAACTTCAAAGGGATGCTTTGCTCGGGCTTTGGTGTTTGCACAATGAATTTGCAATGGTCCTTTGTTCTTTTGAAATGCAAACAAAATGAAACCCCTTGGTTTAGTCTTGTGAGGGTGTTTTTAAAGGTTTTTCCTTTTGAAACGATGCCTTGGTTTGCCTTTTGAAACCCGAAGCAATCTTGACTGTGTTTGAGAGGGGCCCACCTTTTTGAATGATGTTGGCAACAGGGTTTTCTGTGCATATATGTTTGAAAGGTGATTTCTGCCACTTTTTTCCCTTTGGTGACAATCATAGAAGCTCCACTTAAATAATATATCAATGAGTTATGAAGCATTTTTCCATTTTGTGGGGCAACGGATTTACCCTTTGAAATTTAAACTAATATTGTTTGCTATGGATGCTTCAAAGGTGATAAAGCCCTATTGTGAAGATGGCTTGACTACCAGGTGTCAATTAAACTCATTTTCTGATTGTGGGTGAAAAATGCAGTTGCATTTACCCAGGCTTTTCTACTATTGTCCATTTAAAAAGAGATTTCTTTAACACTTATCCCTTCACTCAAACTGCATTGATATAGTACCTTTGACCCTTTGTAATGAACATGTCTATATCTGTTTTGAAATCCTCTTCAGAATCTGAAAGTATGCCAAAAATCCTTTTTCACTTTATGAACTTGTATACTAGTTGCAATACCTCTTGGGGAAATGAGCTCAGATTTTCTTTGTCAGCTATGATAATCATATTTGAAAGACATTCCTTTATGCGTCAGGAAACTAAACACCCTTTGAAACATAATCATCATCAGTTCTTTTTCCTGTGCAATGACTCACCTCATCAACCACTCTTCAAATTCTGTTTTGTCTGAGCTACAGACTGTCTTTTGACAGAAACCTTGTTGAGAGATAAGTTTGACCCATTGATTTGCAGTGGTACCCCTGCTTTCCTTTTGGTCTCTTTACAGTACTTCTCTGTTTCAACTATTCCTTATCATGTTTATACTTTGTCTATCAATCAGTGAGAAAACCTAGAAATAGCCACTGCCCTGGCCCACTGCTAATGAATGAAGGAGGGGCCTTCACTTGGCACAATATCTGATGTTTTGTCAATCTTCTATCTCAGCCATATGAAGGCTGCCTGATGAACATATTGACAAGGCTTTCCTTCACACATGATGGCAGGAAAAAAAATTGTGAAGAATACTACTGCTCTTACCTCTTCTTCCAATCATTACTTTTCTTTTAGAACAACCCTAGTCACTGTCTCATTGTTCAAAAACAAATCTGTCTTACAGCCAGTTGCAAATCTCAAAACCAACCTTTGGCCATCGCCCTCTGCTTATAGATGAAGGAGGTGCTTTAACCCTCTGCTTATAGATGAAGGAGGTTCTTAGCCATGTGATGTTAACAGCCCTTGACAGTGTTGTTTTTCTTCCACTGTCCTTTCAGGATTTGAATGAGGTTGCAAGAGCTTGATGAGAAACTCTTTGCCCTGTAGATGCATCTCAGGCTCAGGATCACATTGAGAAGTTGATGTCTTCTCATGTGGCGCCAAAAATTGTCTTCTGAGATGCTGGTATGTTTTTGTCCTTGAAACATCCATGAAACACTGTAAAACACCTAAAATCAGCTTGAGATTATGGTCTATGTATTGCTGAGACTTATGGGTGTATTAGTGGCATGACTTAGGGCTGTGACCAACTTTATTAGCAGAGTGGGAGGTCTGTAATGACTGGTCTATAGCAGATGGAGGTTTTTTGGCTCTTGGATAGTTTGTCAAGGGTGAAATGCCTTAAAGTGCCACTTCCTAACTTAGGGGAGTTTTTGAATAGATTTGGATCGTCTCTTTAGAGCTGATGGGAAGACTAGTATGGCTGAGGCAAGGTAGGATTTGATAATGAGGTTTCATCTCATCATGGGCAGACTGAAAAGTAGGAGGGTTAAAAAGTTTTATGGGTGTTTTCCCAACTGGAAAATATGACAAATTTTTGGATCAGCTGTTAGAAAACTTGGCTGTGAGAACTAGTCATCACTAACAAGTGAAAAATACTAATGACTAACAGTGGCTCCATTTGGGGAGGGCAGCTCCTTTCCAGGAGGTGTCCAGAATTTCAGATCTCTGGCTTATGAAGACCAGTGCCTTACCCATTGGCACAACATTTCATTCTTCCTTGATGCTATTTCTGAAAAGTGACAGCAAGATTAGCATTAATGATATTTCTACCTACCCCACTATCCTTCCTAACATTTTTTCCTTCTTCTTCTTCTTCTTTTTTTTTTTTTTGCGCATTTGAACTAGCAGCCTTTTGAATATATATTTTTCTTTTTTCAAAATGAACCTATCTAATCCTACACTTATATCTTTCGGGAATTCAGATTAAATTGATGAACTCCTTCATTACTCTACCTATGCTAGATCAACTGTCAAGATTAATCTGTTTGACAGGATTTTGTTCTCTAATCTAAAACACAAAATTTAAAATATGATCAAATGAGGATTAGACAGTCTGATTTTTCATGCATTTGCGGCATAAAAGACAAGCTGCACACAAATATTATTTTGCATAAAATGGAAACTAGGAAAAACAGGGCTAAGATGCACAATTTGTTTTTCATCCCTGCTTCCCTCTTTGGTTCTGTTTTGGGCGTGTGGAACTAGTATCTTTTCCTAATCTACTTTCTTTGATAAGTCAAGCTTACACAATGTTGACCATATTTTTCACTCACTAACTTATCAGCAATTAAATTTAAACATGTTCAGCTATGATTAGGCTAGATAACTGAACAAGACATTTGAGTACTAGTAGCGGCATTTAGACTTGCTCGCTTTCAACATGACTATTTTTTGGAACATGGGGCCTTTTTCTATTTTTCAACTGCCCTCTTTTCTATTCTTCTATTGTTTTTTACTTTTCTGCTTTTTTACTTTTCAAACAGTGGTATATACAATGAATGAAAGTGTTTCAAACTCAAAAATCTTGGAAATGGCGAAATTTAAGCATCTTATCCTCGTAAGGATCTCCTATCACTCTCGGCCCACTCAAATTTGGAAAGTTTTATCTTTCTAAAATGACATAAGGATTCATGTAAGAATCCCTGAACAAACCAGTATCTTCCCGTTGTACCTCTTTTTATCTCTGATTCCCACTCCTTTCTTTACTGTACATCTTTCTCAAGTAATGCATATACTCTTGGTCATTTTTTAAATAAATAATGACATCATCAAGGTATGCAAAAATGCAGAAATTCAGGACTGGAAACATGGATTTCATGAGCATATTTTTGATATCAGGTGGTTTTTCAATTCTGAGTCTGAAACTAGAACTACCTCCAGCATATTGAAAAAAGTCTTTAAGTTGTCTACTTTGCAAGGGAATCTTTTGACTATAACCTGAAACATCATCTTGAAAAAACATATGATTAAAATCACTTTTCATTGGCATATAATGATCTTGGGTAGAAAGGACAAAATTTCTGTTATAGGGATGTGCATTATTTTTTCTAAAATCGAAACAGACCCTATGACCAGTTATTTTATCTCTGATTATTACTGATTGGTTCAGATTGTTATATTTTCTCTTGTCGAAGTTTTTTCTTAAAGGAATAGTAGTGGCACAGTGTTTTCCCCTATTTTCCTGGTATGAAATGGTATTCTGCATGAGATTGCTAATTCTAGCATTTCTAAGTTTTTGGTGAAAAGACAGAATATGAGCCAATTCAAGTAACTCGGGTACATTTGGATTGCAGCTATCATCTTTGCTCATAAGAAGTTTATCAGGAATTTTTCCTGGGATTTGGGTTGTTATGGCTACAATCAAAGTTTCATTTGCAGTGGAAGAGTTATGTGATGGTAAATCTTTGAGGTATGGTAGAAACATTAAACTTCCCTGCTCCTGAGTTCCAAACAGGTTTGTGATGTGTAAGTCTTCTAATGCCTTTACCCTAAAACTGTTTCTGAAGGTCACTGCTGATGTTTGACTGAGGTTTGAGCAATTCACTTGATAGTACATGAGGGTTTGTGCTCCTTGCTCAATTCCTATTTCAGAAGGAACATACTTACTTTCCTCAATACATAATTGTTTATGATCATGGTAGTTTTGAGTATCTAGTTCATCATAGAGAACTAGGGGCAGCTGATGTGGTGGGTCTAAGTTTGCCTCAGTTTCTTGAGATTGTTCTTCAATGTCCTCATCGGTATAGAGAATAAAAGAGTTTAGGTCGGAATACACGGAGTACATTGGAATGTTATCTGGTCTCTCTTGGCTACTGATCATGTATTTCATGTGTGACTCTCGATAGAGTATTCTTGTTTGGTCAAACACAGGAATGGTGGCGAAAGACATGTCCAGTTGAATGTTCCCTTGGAGCTTGGCTCCCCAAGATCTGGATAGAAGCATTCCGTACTTGGGGGGAATATCTGCCACTACTATTTCCATGATTAGATGTTTCGCAGGTATTTGGGCCAGACTGAAACATAGGTCTTTGATCAAACCTAGGCACTTGACTCTACTCGAATCAAATGAATACAAGTCTTTGTATGGTCTTGTGATCTCCAGGCCTAATCTCTCCATTACAACCTTCGGCATAAGATTATGCGAAGCGCCGGAGTCTAGCATGGCATTATGAAGGATTTGGTTGTGGATATTTAAACTGATGTAAAAAGGAAGAGTGGTTCCCTCTTGGAATTTCCCTTCTACTTTTGGACCAAACAACACTTCAGGGGTTTCATCAGCTAGATTAAGGGTGTTGGCATCTCTTCCCATATTCAAGACTTTCAACACTTGGGACTTGTAAGAGTTTTGGGTTATCAGCTCGGTAAGAGGCATAGTGATTTTTATCTTGGCGATCTCGCCCTAAAAAATAAAAGGTAGCTGTAGTTTAGATATGTTTGTTTCAGCTTTTTCAACCATGACCTTCTCTATGTTCTGAGTTTGATGGGTCTGTTTCGGGATTTTGTTTACCACAGCCGCCTCGGGAATTTTTGTAGAAGTACTAGGAGCATCTGAATCAGGGTTAGTTTGGGTAACTCTATCTTTGTTTTGTTCATTTTTTCTGACTATGATTTTGTTGTTGTTGACTGCTTTCTTAAGGATGGTATCAGGGGTTTTAGCAGTGTATGAGCTACCTTTTTTGGTGTTGTCTTGAATTTTCCTGCTTCTAAGGTCATACTGCCTGTGAGCTTCTATTATGGCATTTTGGAACTCTATGGCAAGATCCTCGGGATCTTCATAGTTGGTTTCGTCCTTATTCGGAGAGAAGAATGATTGCTCTTCTTCTGTGAGATACACCTCACTCTCATTATCATACCCTATGAGGTTTAAATGGCTTTCATCAATGGGTTCTGTATCCCTATCATCTTCTTCCACATAATTTCATTAAATGGTGACCTAATTTGTTGGTCATTTTCCCTTGGTCTGTTTTGAGGCTGCTCCCTCCTAAAATTTTGGTTCTGGTTTCTGTTTGGAGGGTTTGGCTGATTGTCCCTAACAGGGGCCTTTTCATTTATCCTTTCCCACATTTTTGCCATGGTCTTGACTAAGTCATATATTCTAGGATCTAGGGAAGGAGATGAAGCAGAGACCTCATCTCTATAGGTGACTTTTCTTTCTGATCTAGTCCTAGCTCTTTTTTCTGCTAAGTTTGATTCTTCTTTTATGGCTACTTTTTGCATTTCCTCTAGGGTAGGGGGATGTTTGTCTCTCAGATGATATGTCATGTCTGGATCAAAACCCTCAAGGAATTTCGCCAAGGCTAAACCAAGTGGTGGTTTGAAGTGAGGTGGGAGGGCGTTATACACACTATTGAACTTAGTGAAGTATGCCTGGACACTTTCCCCATTTTCCCGTTTTAGGTTATTATATTCTGACAAGATTTGAATAGGGTTCTTTCGGACTTCCCACCTGTTTTTGAAGACTTGATATAGTTCTTGGATGTTGTGGATGTTGTTTGGAGGTAAGCTTTTGAACCATGTTTTGGGTTCTCCACCCAGGCTTTGGGTGAATATTCTCATTCTGAAGATTTCGTCTTGTACTTCCATGTATTCAAAAGCATCGCCAATCCTACTTACATGCTATTGAGCTGTGGCAGTTTCTTCTCCGGGAAAGTGTGGGATTTTGTCTTGATAGAGATCTGGTAGGGGAGCTAAAGGTAGTGGCAACACCAAAGGTGCGTACCAGGCTGCCATGACGGGAGCTAATGGATGATGTACAAGATGAGGGCTTGTGGGATGAGCTGAGGTGGTTTGGATAGGTGTGGTGGATGTACTTGGACTAGTGATCTGGTTTTGAGCAGATTTGGGATGGTAAGAGCCAAAGTGATGGAGAAGCTAAAAGTCGGGGGGTGTGGAAGGTGAGGTTTCTCTACTAGGACTCTGTGGCGGGTCTAAGGGTTCAAGATCGTCAAAGTTTATCTTACTATGTGACTTTCTTCTAAAAAGAGTTTTTGCTGACTCTAATTCAAAAGGGGAATCTGGTAAGATAGTGAGATGTTCAGGTACTGATCTTGTTTTACGGATGGATCTATCAGTAGTTAGATTGTCAGCTTTGGAAGCTTGCCACAAAATCTTCTCTGGGTCATCTACTATGATAGGGGGATTTGGGTCTGGATGGGATCTGGTGTTGATTCTTCGTGAAGCCAGATTTCAGATCTAAAGTTTAGAGAGGTTGATATTGGTGAATATTTTGGATGGATGGCCTCTCTAAAGTTCTACTAAGGTGAAGGATGGTCAAAAGTAAAAGGGATGGATTAGTGGAGTCACCAGGTGGAAATTGGTTGTTTTTTAAAAGATTTAGCTATGGTCCACCTCCAGTAACTAAGGCAAAGTCAATCTGGAAATATTTTGGGTTTTTTCTGAGGTCTTATGTGCAACCTATGGTTTGTCTCAAGTATTCTAAACTTGTTTCGACACTTTGCTAGGGTGGCGATAACAAAAAGAGTTTACTCTAAATGGTCTTATGGACTGCTTGCTTGTTTAAGTATCTAAAGGACTAAAGAGTCTATAAGAGTTTGCTAGACTTTCATGTACTCAGTGTCCCACCATCTCCCGCTATGTTAGTGAGCGATGGGATAGGTTGATCGGATAGTAACCTAGAGTTTGGTAAAATAGTAAGGCCTACTGGAGGCTAGTGGAGTCGCCAGGTGGATTTTTAGATGTTTTGAGGTATATGTGTATGGTCCACCACCAATACTGTCAAAAACCAATCTAAGGGAGTTTTTGTGGTTTTTTCTAAGTTTTATGTGCAGCCTAGTATGTAAGAGTGTTATAAACCTGATTCATCACTTTTCTAAGATGGTGAAACAGAGATTTTACTCTAAATGATTCTAAAGGCTGATGGTTTGAGTTTAGTGTTGAAGGACTAAAGAGTCTATAAGAGTTTTCTAGACTATCATGTACTCAGTAAGTCCCACCGTGATTGCCATTATGTTAGGGTCCCGTGATTTGGCTGATTGGCAAGCCAAATGACAGTGTAACATCAAACCAAGCTTTGGAGCCCAAGGACCTAGCCTTCTTGGACTCAGAGAGGGCTCTCTCTATAATGTGTAAAGGATATCTGTGTGTTTTCTTATTATGTTCTGATTTTAGGCTAGTTATGAAGTAGTTTTTTTGGTTTTGATTTTTTAGGTTGTGAGGGATGAAACTGATCAAAGATATAAGATAGGTAAAAAGATGTCAGATCAACTGGGCTATAGGGTCGAAAGGTCAAGAAATCTATCAGACGGTGATACAAGGTTGTTGAAGGGCCAATTTGATTCAAGGTAGAAAGGATCTTTGGGCAAAATGGAGTAAATGGACATCAAGATTGTGAACAACAAAGAGTTTCAAGCATAACTAGTTTAATAGATGACATAAACATGGTAGGTGTAGAGCTATAAAAAGGGTCTCTTTCACCTCTAATTACCTCACATTAATATGTCAATCCGGGAGCGTTTTGTTATTACAAAGAGTGACTCAATCCGAGGCTATCATTTGTCAGAGTAATGCTAGTAGTATAGTGCTTAAGAAATACAAGAGTAAACGGATGCTTGCTGATAACTAAATTACTTCAAAGGATAAATCACACACTCAGAAAACTCAATAGTTTATCAGTCAAGGGTTCGGCAGTGATAACCCATCCCTTAGGAAACTGATGGAAAGGAAACTAGAGCATAGACCATGAGCCTGGGAGCTAGACAGTGACTGCCACTGCTCACTACAGCCTTAGATCATCTCTCACACCAAACCAACAACTATAAGGAAATGGAACAGCAAAGCGAATAAAGGATTGAACAGCAATTCTGGAATGGAACAGCAAGTCTAAAATGGAATAGAAATTGAATAACTAAGTCCCGCGGGTTGTAACCAAACTTAATCTATTCAAATACTCTCTTTGCAATCGAATAACATTCTTTTACTTCTAAAGGCAATTCACACAAATCATATTAATGGAACAGCAACAACGATTAATGAATTATGGAACAATATTGATTCATTAGAAACGCACACAACACGAACGTTAATATAACAGCTCTGTAACATAACAGTGAGAACATGTAATGAACTCTTGAAAGGATTAATAACTTAATGTGGAGTCAACACACGATTCTATCTGCAAAAACTTCAATGATTCAATCTTTAATAGAGCATGTAATATGAACTTATAAAACATACCAAATTACCAAATGACAATGATAAACAAACCACACAGAAATAAAGTCGTAATGGTACAGAAGTAAGTGTCCTTCGGGGCCGGGCCCTTAGCCTCCAAGGATACACCGCTTGAAGTTAATCCAGTCGCAGAGATGAAATGATCACCAAACTTTCATTAATGCATCGGTCAAAAATACATTGAACCAATCTTCAACGAAACTTAATAATCAAAGCTGATGTTTTACAGAAGTTACATAAAAGCGTATTCTTCATCTCTATATCTATCTATCTATATATCAAGCTAACAGTGTTGTCTCTTTATATAAAGACGACGGCGGAGATGTCCAAGTGACAAGGTAAATAAAGCAGCGATCCCTCAGGATCGAAGATCCTGAGGGATTCGCCAAACTGTTAACTCTTCATCCTGTCTTTTCTTTTGCGCTGAGCTGGTGTCCTCTCCTTCTTTTCCGAGCCGATTTGCTTTGATCTGTTTCTCTTTGTTTGCGGTCGGTTCTCGTCCAGAGAGACAGCATTTATCTCGACTTTGTCTTTCCCTTTGGAACGGCAATCCCTTGTTTTCTCCTTTTCCTGTATAGAAAATAACCATTATCAGTGGCTAAGTCTTGTATATCGATTCTCACATGTTTTGTTATGGTTACTTATTAATTCCCAAATTCATGACCCAAAAAGGTTCACAAATTCTATTAAAAAGCCACTGAAATAATGATCAAAAGCATACCTTTTTAGTACTCCACACTAGGGGCAAACCATTAATCATGAGAAATGTAACTATAAGCTAATCAATACATAGAAATAAACATTCAAGCCATGCATAGAAGTATATGACCCTCTAACTTTGGGAAATGGCTATCAGACTTTGGGGAAAACACTTAAGATGGACAAATAACTTAACTTACTATGCCAGAATGCCTAAACACAGTACTTCAAGTTATTGGGCACTTTGAACAACGAGATTTGCATAGCTTTAGGCAAAGGGCTAGATCGGAACTAGGCCTCCTTGGTTCAAACAAAATGATAATCTAATCAGTCAAAGAGAAATTTCATGGATGGAACTATAACTAGCCATAGGTAAGCAGGGTGTACCGTAAATCATACTTAGCATGCATAGAACTATGAATGAAACAAGCAACAATATCCTCAAGTTATTAAAGAGCAGTTAAGAATTCTTTAATGTAACTAAGGAAGAGGAAAACATGAAAGCTATGAAGAAACAGGAAGTTTGAGGTGCCTCCAAGGGCATATCTCAAATTTTTTCTCTACTGATCTATAGCAAGCAAGAAACATGTATTCATGAATGAAAACTAGAAGACAACAACAAGGCAAGAGACACTATACCATTCTACCAAGTCATGGAATCCAACAACAATCCTTCTTCATTCATCCAAGAGCATCCAAGAGGAAATCCAAAAGCATAAGACAAGTATTTCTTCCAAAGCTTATATGACCATATATTTCTTCTCTTCTCAAGTTCAGCCTTGTTTTACAATGAGAGCCTTTGTAATATATAGGCTTAAGTGAGGAAAACCTCATGGTTCAACTTGCCATCCTATTGGCCTAATCAAAATATCTAAACTTGTCATTGAGGCTTTGCAAAGCCCAAGGCACAAAATATCCCATAAAATATCTAAAAAATGATAAAAAAAGGGAATTAAATTGAATTTTCACAACTTCTCATGTGCAAAAATAGCTAAACGGACATGAGGAAATATCAGTTTTTAAAGGTTCAAAAATTACAAAAATATTCAAAATTTATATCAGCAAAATGTCCCCTGACTTGCCGACGCTTGTACGCGGCCTTCACGATGTCAGCTTGAGGCTCATGATGGCTCGTTGGAAAGATATGAGTGTATAATTTTTATAACAACTGGAAATTTTTCCAGTACGGTCTCCTCAAAGTCTTCCAAACTGCACCTGTGTGTAAAAAACGAGAAAATTACGGTCTGGCGATAGGCCCGTGAGTGTGCAAAAGCGAGCCCTTTTCGCCATTTCGGGAAGCAAATGATCTACGGTGAGGAGGTAAATCCCCTCTGCGGACGGGAGGCGATCCTACTAGCCCAGCAGGGGTCTAGCAACAATCAAAAATGTTATGACGCAAGTTCCTAGTTACGAATGAAAAGACTTGGGATAAGAGCCTGCACAGTTGCGCTAGAGAAGAAGAAGATGTCCCGTCCTTCAGCGCCAGCGAGATCACAATCCTTCCGATCTCCGTGATCTGAACACACACACGGAAAACGAGCAGAGATACATGCATAGGAACCAGCATACGTAACTAAACATCGGTCAGAAAAGATATTACTCGCATTAACATGATAGAAAAAGGAGTGGAACCATAATCATAGTCATCTATTAAAGTGATAAACGAATAGAAGTTACAACCAAGTTCTGACGTCGCGACTTCCTTCGAACGGGTCTCCGGTTGTCCACGTCTCGCAAAGCTCGCCAAGGAAAGGGAAACCTCTCCAGAGTCTCGTAACAATGGTCTCCTCGCTTGAATGGGCCTTAAGGGAAAGAAGGGATTCTTTACAGCACAAAGGAACTTGGGAATAGGGAGATGCAAAGCTTCAGCACTTCAAGACTAGCTTGCCATGGATTTGAGCAGGCTTTTATAGATGGGGAAGGAGGGAGTTGGGATCCCTATTATTATGGGATTGGCCCTATCAACAAGGAAGGTTCCATGAAAGGTGGCAAAACCACTTCCCTTCCATAGAACTCCCGCAGCCAAACCTCCCAACTCAAGATAGGCAATGGTTGTGAGTTTGTTTGAACTCAACTTCCACCATCCATATTTAAAAAACAGTCCCTAAAATGGGTGGCGCGATTGCTGCTCTATGACGGAGCGCCAAGTGGCGCGACCTCTTTACAGGATTTCCCTAATTGGCGCGAGCACTGAACTGTCTACCCGCGCCAATGCAAAAAGAGCTGTTTTTCATGGATTTTGCAAGGAGATGTCTCAAGGGGAAATGAAGCTCATACTCAGAAGGATGCATTGATGATGTTTTCAAGGCATGACAGTGTTCACAAGTCACATAATGGGTCCTCCATTGTGCGGGACGGGGAATGGTAGGGACGGTGACAAATTACTGTGTAACAGATGCCCCCTAAAGTATGAGGCCCGAGAGAGAGAGGAGTGAAATGCTTTACGAGAACATGTTCAACAGAAGGCCCGCCGTCGGAAAACCTGCACAGAAAGATACAACTGATATCTCAAGTACATGATGTATATATGGTATGGACGCAGCCATCCGAAACAGAGTATGCTATAATCCGGATCCAGGGTATGGGCGCAGCCATCCAACTAAGATCAAACAAATAGACTCAGGTATGGTCGCAGCCATCCGATCAGTGAGTCATGTACATAATGATAAAAATCCACAATCGCAGCCTGGATTACAACAGACACAATCCAGGGTCTTGCGCTCCATCTCGACCCAAATAAGTACAAGTTCTAGCATGCGAATGTGTGAGCTGATGTCGAACATGCAAGAAAATCGTCTGATTACCATCCAATGATGAAAGCCGTTAACAGACGCGAGAGGAACCACCAATAATGACAATGGTCCTCAAGGTACTACAGGTACAATCTACGGCGTGTGAATAAATGAGCTGACTTCGAACACCCGCAGAATCATCCGATCGGAAGTCAATGATGTAAACTTCACGTCGAATGCGACGAACCTACCATTGAGGCATGCAGGCTCCAAGGTACCATCAGGAGTCTCTAGACCAACTTCCTGGATAATGAGTTGAAGTCGACAGGAAGTGACCTTGATCGAAGGTGGGCCATAATGATTCCC
Source organism: Pinus albicaulis (assembly GCA_034641835.2). Lineage (NCBI taxonomy): Eukaryota > Viridiplantae > Streptophyta > Pinopsida > Pinales > Pinaceae > Pinus > Pinus albicaulis. The sequence goes on from JAXQQM020065228.1 coordinate 23,667, forward strand.
ACATCATCGACGCGAGACAGAGAAACATAATGTTTTGTTGCGAATCAGGATCATATGAGAAACAGAGGACGGTTGATATTTGCAGAGGCCAACTTCTCTTGAACATATGAACGGCACGACAATGGACTTGGCAGTATTTGACATCAACGGATCAAAGGTCATGGCGACGAGGCAGTGAACAGATGAGAGGTCAAAAGAGATTACCCAAACCCATGGAAGCGAAGTGAAGCAGCGAGATGAGATGTCCCCAACCCGACACGAATGCAGACAAGTGCCATGTTCAAGAGCGACATACTGCCGACGACAACGACGATGGTTCCATTTTTCCCCCACCATTTCGGTGAGTACCTCTTTATTTTTACACAAGCTTGAAGAGGATACCATATGCTTGTCATATAAATCCGTCCTTTGGACGAATCCATCCTAGTACATTTAACGAGCCCTAGGAAGGAAAAACTCGAATAACGTCATGATTGACAATTTCCGATGTCATCAGGGTTTAACGAGTCTGACAAAGGAAGAACTCGGCGTCTTTTCATGTTTAGAGAGTTTGAAAAGACAGCGGAAAAGAAAACTCCACAGGTCCCTTTTCGTAAATAGTTTCCCAGATCCGAAAAAGGTAGAAAACAATATCCGGGAAAACCTCCTAGTCGCGATAGGCTAGGGTATTCCTTTTTCGTAATCGATCCAGCCCAGCCCGAAAAAGGGTTAAACTTATACTGGGTGAATGTCGATTCGTGTCCATTTTAACGAGATCGAAACGACAAGGGCCTCAGCGATCTTTTCATATTTAGAGAGTCAGAAAAGAGCTGAAAGATGACTCCTCCTGGAGGAACGAGTGGTATAAAGGGTAGCAACTGGTTCCGGTAATGGTGGAACTACTCTGAACAAATAAAGGTCGAGAGGCTGGCTAACAAGACCACTCATAGCAGCGGTTCCTCAGGAATGGGTAAAACAACCAAGTGAAGGCATATGATCGGCCAAGCAGATAATGACGATGGAGCGAGAAAACCAAGGCTCATCTGGCAAAATAGGCTGATAAGATGACAATCACAAGGGGTAAAATGGGAAAGGTTTCATTTTTACACAAGCTTGAAATCAGGAAACTCTGCTTGAAGTTGGTTTCATTTTTACACAAGCTTGAAACAAAGATAAACTATGCTTGAAACCGGTTTCATTTTTACACAAGCTTGAAACGAAAACAAACTATGCTTGAAAAAGTAGGCATGCCCCCAGCATGGTGACACAATTCGAGGTACATGCCCCCCAAGCTTCAGTCCATATGAAAAGCAGATGGAGTGAAGGTTCAAATTACAAGATCAAAAGAAAAGACTCGACTGGGATTTTACGAGATCTTATCAAAGACTCGAATTGAATGGGAATGTGTTTCATTGTTTTAACGAGGTTGACACATTAAAAGAACTATCCTCAGACATCCTTGTTTCATTTTTTAAGGAGCTTGACACAAGACAAGGAACTATGCTCCGATGACCTTGTTTCATTTTTTAAGGAGCTTGACACAAGACAATGAACTATGCTCCGATGACCTCATCAGAATGAACAAGAAGTCATCGCTTCCAAGAGTTCTACTCCTGATGGAAGGAAAACATCCTGGAATTCAGGATCCAATGCCCCCAGCACATTATGCACAACGGCATCATCACTGAGCACAGGCACGGGGTAAGTGGCCACATAGTTGACCTGCGGTGGAGCAGATACAACGGGTGGATAGAAACCAGGAGGGGGTGATGGCGGACCAGATGCCATATTAGGACCAAAGAACGAAAGCTGATCAATGGTCACGATCCTTCCTTCATGCGGAAAACAGACCACACGAAAGAGGGAGGAGACGAGTGCTCCCATGGCATAAGTGTAATCTCGCCCCAGGAGCAGATTGAAATCCAAGGGGCCTGGAACAACCATCACGTTCATATGGACGGTTTTGCCTCCCAAAGTAACAGGTAACCTTGGAAGGATCCCCAACGGTTGACTCGTCCTTCTGTTAAAAGTCAACAGATTCTGCGTAACAGGCGCAAGCGGTGGTGAACCGAAAGCTCGCCAGGTAGTTGATGACAGAATACTAACAGAGGCACCTTCGTCTATGATGGTGCTGGGTACGACCAGACCAAGAGCCTGTACTGTGATCTCGAAAGGCACATAAGACGGAAGGCGAAATCCTGCAAATCGATTCCAGTCAAAGGAAGCGACCCAACTACTCGGAGGGGCTACCATCGACAAGCGAAGGTCTTCCCCTGATGTTACGGTAGAAGAAGCATCCTCCATGACCTCCATCTCGAAGGCGGGAGGGATATCCTCCGTAGCCTCCATCTTGGGAGGCGGAGGAGAAACTTCTTGAAGTACAAGGACAGGAGAATCTCTCTCCAAGTCTGAAGAATCTGAAGAACCAGAAGAACATGAGGGTTATGGGGTCCACTCTCAACAGAAAAGACCTGGTGCACCGCAGATGGGGCCAGTTCAACCGATCCCACGACCAATGGTTGGTTGGGAACGGATTCCTGAATCTGAATTTCTGGAGGAGTGGGATCGACCAAGGATGACCCTTGACCAATCACGGCATCAGCCGGTGGAAGACTCAAAGAAAGTTGTTTATAACCAGCCAGGAGGCGTGGTGTAGAAACAGTCAGGTTGTCCAAGACTCGCTTGGCTTCATCCATATAAGGACAAAGGTGAATAGCATGGTGCCCTTCACACAACTTACAGGGATTGGTTATCTTACCCTGCTTCTTAGGAGCCTTACCAGTGCCCCCAACCTGACTCCCGGAAGCCAAAGACAACGGTGGGCGACCGTTGGACCATACTTCGAGTACCTTGGGAATGCCAGGGCAGTCTCGAAGAAGATGGTCTCCCGTGCACAACATGCACGGGAACTTGACTTTCCGAGGAGGGTTGGAAGGACTATCAAGAGGAGATTCCTTAGGGACAGTAGCTGTACATTTAACCTCTCGCTTATCAGACTTCTTCTTCTTTGTCTTCTTCTTCTTCTTCTTAGCCACCTGGTTACTTGAATCCAGACTTTCACCAGGCGAAGTAGAAGAGGAGGACGCAGAAACAGGCAAAGAAGGGGAGAGGTCCACCTTGGAATCAACATGATGTTGTTCCGTCGGAGGAACTGATTGAACAGTAGTGGAGACATTCGGAACTACAGAGGTTGAGAACAACCAAACAGGCAACCCACCCGTTAATCCAGGAAGGGACAACGTCGCCATGTAAGGAGCACCAACATTTCCAAAAGGAGGAAAATGACCAGGATTCCCTTCTGAGGGGATTCCTTGGTTGGTGAACTCTGAAAAAGTTGCCATCAAAACTCAAAATCACACACGGGCTGAAAAAAGAGTTTAAGACACACGATCAAACGGCCAACATGCAATATCTAAACGGGCGTGTAATCGTGGGCGATTAATTTTACCACATTGGAAAGTAAGAAATTCTACCGTTTCATGTTTTAAGAGTCGAGAAACGATAAAAAGATGACTCTATCTCTTTCAGAGTTGATACAAGCGTGAAAGGACAAGCGCTTGACGGTCTTTTCAAGTTTAGGGAGTCAGAAAAGACCAAATGACTGCTCAAGAAAAACTAGGCACAAAGGGTGTACCAGATATCCGTGAACTGCAATATACACCTTGGTTTCAAAAATGAAACAGAAATCGACCAAGGACTTTCCGTACGTGCAGGTAGTCTCCCCGAATGCTGTGTTCGGTGTATCACGGATATAGGGCGGCAGACTCGGCTTCCTGTGGATAAAGGATTGAAAACCTAGAGGGGTCTCCCTTTATATACGCGACGGTACGGGGAGCGCAAGTCCGTACTAGCGCTGTCTAAAGCCAACAGGCGAACGACAACTGCTAGGTTTAACGACGCCGGAACACGTCTCTAGCCTAGACCTTCTAAAAATGTTTCGTTAAGTTCCAATGCTGCCTTAGGTTAATTGAATAAATTTTACAGTTGATCTTCAATTAAGTTTCAATTTCCAGGCCCTATCGTATGTAGTGTCTCCTAAATGCAAGCTATATGCCATGGTGCAACATTTCGTTCGATGAAAACTAATTAAATGAGAGTTGAGAGCTTTTATACAAACGAAATGAACGGAATACAAACAAGAATGTCTCTAATGCAACTAATGCAATTGCACACTTTTCATCCAAACACTAATCACTAGCAATATGGAAAAGATCACAATTTGCACTAATTTAACAAAAGCAAAAGAGATTATTTTTTTATTTTCAATGTTTAATGGCTAATGTGCACTGAAAACAAAAGGAACAATTTGAGAAATGATATCTAAGAGAGCGAAGCAAACAACATTCACTCAACGAAGCAAGCAACCAAATCTCTAAATCGACCCAAAGTCCCTCAAATCAAAGAAAGACTCGAAAACACCCAATGGACCGTGTGATCTAGGTCCAAAGCAAGGGCAAACGAATTCTGAATGAAAGAATGAACAATCACTCAAAAGACGCAGCAAAACAACCAAAGACTGTTAAGAGAGTGTGGAGAATCAATCAATAAGTTGACAGGACAATCAAGACACCAAAACTCCCAAGGAGGGCTCGATTCACTATGCCACTAGATGCCCTAGGGCTCAAATCGTGAAATCGATAGACAAAGGCAAACAACCAAAGGATAACGGTGAATTCCAGTCAAACAAGACTCCAACACACTCAGACAATCAGGAAATCAAGAAGAAAAGTACTGGTCAAGCTCAGAAAGCCAAAAAATGAAGAAACTCAAAAAAGTCACAGGGGTGGCGCGACTGTGGCCTTGAAACTAGCGCCAGAGGCCGAGTGGCGCGACACAGACAAATGCAACAAGCGCCAAGTGGCGCGACTGTCGGGTTAAAACCCGCGCCAGTCGAGTTTTTCAATAAAAATTAAAAAACAAGCTATTCTAAAAGTAGACCAAATACAAGCTAAGAAAACCAAGAGGCTAAAATAATGAAAGAATCCAACCCAGAAGGTTCATCAAGCAAGGAGAAAAAATCAAAGCGAACCAATCATAAAAGGGACAAGGAAAACCGGACGATCCCCAGCGGAGTCGCCAATTTGTTGAGGAGGTAAATCCCCTCTGCGGACAGAGGCGATCCCTACTAGCCCAGCAGGGGTCTAGCAACAAACAAACAATGCTATGACGCAAGTTCCTAGTTACGAATGAAAGACTTGGGATAAGAGCCTACCTGGATTCCAACGCTAGATCTGAAGAAGAGATGTCCCCGTCCTTCAGCCCTGGCATATCACAATCCTTCCACGATCTCCGTGGATGAACACCTGCACACAGAAGAAACGAACAGATACATGCATAGGAACCAGCATACGTAACTAAACATCGGTCAGAAAAGATATTACTCGCATTAACATGATGGGAAAAGGAGTGGAACCATAATCATAGTCATCTATTAAAATGATAAACGAATAGAAGTTACAACCAAGTTCTGACGTCGCAGCTTCCTTCGAACGGGTCTCCGGTTGTCCACGTCTCGCAAAGCTCGCCAAGGAAAGGGAAACCTCTCCAGAGTCTCGTAACAATGGTCTCCTCGCTTGAATGGGCCTTAAGGGAAAGAAGGTATTCTTTACAGCACAAAGGCACTTGGGAATAGGGAGATGCAAAGCTTCAGCACTTCAAGACTAGCTTGCCATGGATCTGAGCAAGCTTTTATAGATGGGGAAGGAGGGAGTTGGGATCCCTATTATTATGGGATTGGCCCTATCAACAAGGAAGGTTCCATAGAAGGTGGCAAAACTATTTCCTTTCCATAGAACTCCCGTAGCCAAACCTCCCAACTCAAGATAGGCAGTGGTTGTGAGTTTGTTTGAACTCAACTTCCGCCATCCATATATAAAAAACAGTTCCTAAAATGGGTGGCGCGATTGCTGCTCTATGACAGAGCGCCAAGTGGCGCGACCTCTTTACAGGATTTCCCTGAGTGGCGCGAGTACTGAACTGTCTACCCGCGCCAATGCAAAAAGAGCTGTTTTTCATGGATTTTGCAAGGAGATGTCTCAAGGGGGAAATGAAGCTCATACTCAGAGGGATGCAATGATGATGTTTTCAGTGCATGACAGTGTTCACAGGTCACGTTATGGGTCCTCCATTTGCAAGGATTCGGGAATGGTAAGGATTCGTGACAAATAATACAGATTACCCCAAATGTCCTAAAAATTGCTGAGGGTATGCTCCTAAAATTATGTCATCCAATGATACCATTATCCTCCTTTGAAGAATCCCTAAAATGAAATGGTGAATTTCATGAGTTTTGACAAAAAACTTAAAAATGCCAAAAAACCAAAATATGTCAAAATGTGCCCAAAATCGTTGTGTATGACCCTCAAGGGTCTCTATCAACATGCTCTAAAATAGAAGCCAAAATTTAAAGTCCTGATGTGTCCTTCTTCTCTTTCCGTGCCGGGCGCTTCCCTTTAGCCTCCTTTAGTTTCTCTTGGGCAGCCTTTAATTTGCGACGGGCAAACTGATTTAGTTTTTTATAATGCTTTGTCATCCTCCTTTGTAGCTCTAAATCCCTGTTTTCCTTCTCAATTTTCCTCTCCAAATGTTCATTGGCTCTTTCTAGCCATGCCTCCTTATTATTTTCAATCTCTTGCTCAAGCAGTGCAGTGAGGGGAGTGGATTGGAGAAGGGCTTGCTCTTCTTCCTTTTGCTTTTCAAGGGCTTTTTTAAGCCCTATGGTTCTAGGCCTTCTCTGCCTAGGCTGGTCTTCTTCTTCATCTTCATCAAAATCGCCTATGAGCTCATCTATCCTTGCTTGGGCTTTGGTGGCCTCTTTCTTGTACTTGATTTCTCGTGTCTCATAGACAGCCATATGGGCACTCATTTGGTTGTTTTGGATCTGCAAGAATTGATTGAAGTTCCTTGCCTGATGAAGGTCATTCTCCAATGCATCAATTTGGCCCTCTCTATGGATTAGGAGGTTTTCTAGAATCTGGGCCTCGTTGTCACTGTCGTCACTTTGGATTGGGATGACATCCAATGCACCTCCATGCTCATGACCTTCCCCTATCTTGCATTTTCCTTTGCCCTTGAAGGCTAATCTTGCGCTCTTCCTCCTAGGCAAGTCAGTGATAGGTTTCTTTGGCAACTTTCTTTTGCTATGGAGAGTTATTGTCACATTCGGAGTGACAACCTTGGGCACCTTCTTTCTTGATATCTTAGGCTTGACCTTTTGAGGAGAGGAAGGCATGATTCCTTTGCCTTTGTCATCTTTCTTATCATCCTTTTGAATTTTCTCTTCTTCATGAGGTTGTTGTGTGTCTTGAAGAGGTTGTTGTACATCATGAGGAGAATGTTGTGTATCTTCTGCAGGCTGCTCCTGCTCCTCAATATCATGCAGCTCAAACTGCTTCCCTTGATCATCAATACCAAGCTGTTGTTATGCCTCAATTTCCTGTTCATTTTGTGGTTCAACCTGTTGCCCTTGATCATCAAGATCATGTTGCTACCCTTCCTCTTGTTCCTGTTTTTCATCACCACTGAGTTGCTACTGTTTAGCACTCTCCTCCTCTTGCTCCTGCTGCTGACCTTCACTATTGTCATGTTGTTGCCCCTCATCTTCAGTTTGCTGCTGTTAATCCCTTTCTTCATGCTCATGCCCTTCCTTTTCTTGCTGTCCACTTCCCTCTCCTTCTCCATGCTCCATTGCCTGTCTTGTAGTGAATCTGAGCTTTCTAGGAGTAGGTCTACTAGAGGAAGGCGAGGGGCGATGAGTAGGAGATGTGGGAGATGTATGGACTGGAGGGACAGTGGAGAAATCTGGGTGACTGATGAAAACATCCCAGGAAACCTCTTTCTTCTCAAGCTGGTGAAGGATGATGATTTTAATGAGGGAGTGATGGAATAGAGAGGCTATTTTTTGTGATGGAGGCTTCTTCTGGACTGAGGGGGCCATTTTCTCAATGCTTTTGCACAAAAAGAAAGGAAGATTGAGCTACTTGGTTCTTGTGAAGTGCATCAACAGTCGGATGTGGTATGCATAAACCCGGGAGAATCTCCCTTCACAAGTGAAATACTTCATTATGATCTTCATAAGGGGAGAATAGCTGGCTATAAGATAAGAGAAAGGGAAAATAGCAGGGCATGCTTCTCAGTGCTCAGGCTTGAGGAAGGGTTTGTAGTCATCCAATTCTAAATAGGCTTGCTTGAACCATTTTTCGCCAATGTATGGGATTTTAGTAGCCTTGGATATGGATCTCGGGGAGAACTTGAAATCAAGGCCTGCCACTTGAAAATGTTTTTCTTTGAACCTCAAGGCACACAAATGTGTCAAAGGTGAGAAACTTTTGACTTCTTGTACCCTCTGGAAGAAAACCAAACACCCCACCTCATGAAAATTGAAAAGGATAGATGGGTGTGCATTGACTTCCTCGGTAGAAATTGGCTCATACCTCTTGTGTAACCCACTTCTGCTATCTTTCCTAGGTGGCATCTTGACCTATCTATGCTCTTGAAACACCAAATTACTTCAAATTTTTGGAAATGCCTTCTTCAAACAAAACTCTGTCTCAGCCTGTCAACTCATTGTTTGATTAAGACAAAATTGGTTTTGAATTCTGTGTGAAATTCCCTCCTTTGATATAAGACCCCTGTTTTTTCAAAATGTTGCCCTTCCCAACCTTTGTATATTAATCAGCCAATAATTATAACGAATACACAGTCAATCAGGCAGAAATATAGCCAAAGTGACTTTCTTGTCTGAGGGTACCCAGCTTTGGTGTTTTGAGGCAATAGGACAGCCTTATCTTTTTAGAGGAAGGCAAAAATAAAAACCCTTTTAATTCAAAAACACTGCTCTTTTCTTTGTAGGTCACTCAACTAGTGGATTCAATAACATGAAAATAGTCAATCAACAAGGCAATACATAGTCCAAGGTTTACTGTGTAATAGGTGACAGAGTTTATTTTGCTTTTGATTTGTCATAGAGAATCCTGTAGCATTCAACAATATAAGCTCCCCTTCAACAAAACACTGCCCTCTTGAAACTCTACTGTCTTTTACACAAGCTTGACAGAAACACCTCCAACTGATTTACACTGCCTTTGTCACTAAGGTCTGCTCATGGTCAAAGGGCAACTATGACCTTATTCTTCATCACACCGAGGCATATTTCAAATACCGGCTAAGTAATACATGTATGATCACAATGGTTGAAAGTAGGAGCAATTTTTCACTCTTCAAATGCTAAGCTTTCCACCTTTAAAACAAGGCTTTCATCTCTCATCATTCTTTGAGGGCAGTTAAATGAGTCTTTTCTATATCAATATAAATCACAAAATTTTGATGTTTTATCAACCACAGCAAATCTCATTTTCACACAAAATTCAAACCTGTGATTTTTTACTGTGATGCTTAACCCCCTTCCACCACTTAATAGTTTTGAAAAAATCAAGGGAGGTAGCAGAAAATACCTTGAGACATAGATGATGATGCTTCTTAAGGCGTTTAATTTTCTTTAGGAGTTGTTTGGAGGCATCTCGAGCATCGGATTTGTGCGCGACACTTTTGTGGAGAAGAACGTCGTGCAAAACATGGTCGAGTGGCTTTGTCGGGCCCTTGTGACCAAAAGCCGTAGGCGCGTCGCGCGCCGCTTATCCTTGTAGCCCTTTGTAATTTCTGCACACAGGAGCACCACGTGGTTGCACAGGAGCGCTACGCGGTTTAAACACCTTTAAAACTCTGAAAATCAGTTCGAAACCTCTCTCTCTAGCCTCGTGAACTTCAAAGGGATGCTTTGCTCGGGCTTTGGTGTTTGCACAATGAATTTGCAATGGTCCTTTGTTATTTTGAAATGCAAACAAAATGAAACCCCTTGGTTTAGTCTTGTGAGGGTGTTTTTAAAGGTTTTTCCTTTTGAAACGATGCCTTGGTTTGCCTTTCGAAACCCGAAGCACTCTTGACTGTGTTTGAGAGGGGCCCACCTTTTTGAACGATGTTGGCAACAGGGTTTTCTATGCATATATGTTTGAAAGGTGATTTCTGCCACTTTTGTCCCTTTGGTGACAATCATAGAAGCTCCACTTAAATAATATATCAATGAGTTATGAAGAATTTTGCCATTTTGCGGGGAAACAGATTTACCCTTTGAACTTTAAACTAATATTGTCTGTTATGGATGCTTCAAAGGTGATAAAGCCCTATTTTGAAGATGGCTTGACTGCCAAGTGTCAATTAAACTCATTTTCTGACTGTGGGTGAAAAATGCAGTTGCATTTACCAAGGATTTTCTACTATTGTCCATTTAAAAAGAGATTTCTTTAACACTTCTCCCTTCACTCAAACTGCATTGATATAGTACCTTTGACCCTTTGTAATGAACATGTCTATATCTGTTTTGAAATCCTCTTCAGAATCTGAAAGTATGCCAAAAATCCTTTTTCACTTTATGAACTTGTATACTAGTTGCAATACCTCTTGGGGAAATGAGCTCAGATTTTCTTTGTCAGCTATGATAATCATATTTGAAAGACATTCCTTTATGCGTCAGGAAACTAAACACCCTTTGAAACATAATCATCATCAGTTCTTTTTCCTGTGCAATGACTCACCTCATCAACCACTCTTCAAATTCTGTTTTGTCTGAGCTACAGACTGTCTTTTGACAGAAACCTTGTTGAGAGATAAGTTTGACCCATTGATTTGCAGTGGTACCCCTGCTTTCCTTTTGGTCTCTTTACAGTACTTCTCTGTTTCAACTATTCCTTATCATGTTTATACTTTTTCTATCAGTCAGTGAGAAAACCTAGAAATAGTCACTGCCCTGGCCCACTGCTAATGAATGAAGGAGGGGCCTTCACTTGGCACAATATATGATGTTTTGTCAATCTTCTGTCTCAGCCATATGAAGGCTGCCTAATGAACATATTGACAAGGGTTTCCTTCACACATGATGGCAGGCAAACAAATTGTGAAGAATACTACTGCTCTTACCTCTGCTTCCAATCATTACTTTTCTTTTAGAACAACCCTAGTCACTGTCTCATTGTTCAAAAACAAATCTGTCTTACAGTCAGTTGCAAATATCAAAACCAACCTTTGGCCATCACCCTCTGCTTATAGATGAAGGAGGTTCTTAGCCATGTGATGTTAACAGCCCTTGACAGTGTTGTTTTTCTTCCACTGTCCTTTCAGGCTTTGAATGAGGTTACAAGAGCTTGATGAGAAACTCTTTGCCCTGTAGATGCATCTCAAGCTCAGGATCACATTGAGAAGCAGATGTCTTCTCATGTGGCGCAAAAAATTGTCTTCTGAGATGATGGTATGTTTATGTCCTTGAAACATCCATGAAACATTGTAAAACACCTAAAATCAGCTTGAGATTATGGTCTATGTATTGCTGAGACTTAAGGGTGTATTAGTGGCGCGACTTAGGGCTGTGACCAACTTTATTAGCAGAGTGGGAGGTCTATAATGACTGGTCTACAGTAGATGGAGGTTTTTTTGCTCTTGGATAGTTTTCCAAGGGTGAAATGCCTTAAAGCGCCACTTCCTAACTTAGGGGAGTTTTTGAACAGATTTGGATTGTCTCTTTAGAGCTTATGGGCAGACTAGTATGGCTGAGGCAAGGTAGGATTTGATAATGAGGTTTCATCTCGTCATGGGTGGACTGAAAAGTAGGAGGGTGAAAAAGTTTTATGGGTGTTTTCCCACCTGGAAAATATGACAAATTTTTGGATCAACTGTTAGAAAACTTGGCTGTGAGAACTAGTCATCACTAACAAGTGAAAAATACTGATGAATAACACAATTCACACAGAAATTCCAAAACAAATTCTTCATCAGTAAAACCAAATGAAATCAATTACAAAAATCCTTTGCATCCATGGCCAGATTTCCAATCAGTGGCCCTTCTTACAAAAGCCCGGAGGCTTACAACTTCTTCCTCTATTCTACACTTTAATCTCACCTCTCTATTTTGCCTTTGAGGCATATCAATTTATACAAATTTAATTGAACCAATTTTGGTTCTCGTCCCTTTAATCACTCAACAAACCCCCAAATATCTCAACAAATCCTAAAATCACTCTTGAATCCCTAAGGATCCTCTCTCACCCAAAATTAATGAAACTAATTTCTAAATTAAAGTCTCTTATCCCTTTACATCCTCAACTGACCAAATTCTCTCATATTTGAGAATTATTTACAATATTTAATTAAAAATACATAAAACCCACTCAAATTATTTATAAAAATCTAGCTCTTTTTTTAAAACTTAAACACCCCTAAGTTTTAATAAATACAAAGTATTTTCGAGTCTAATGCTCCTGCATCAGACTCCCAAGGTTGAAAATGATCAGGATCTCCTGATCATGTGTCTCAAATCTTTTTCCGCCTGGATCCCACACTTTGTTCTGCAAGTTATCATATATATCTGTTGTTTGCTGCTTTTCTCCAGGCCTCCATATCTTATGTTGTCTTGCTCCACTTGCTACACTTTCACAATCTGTCTCCATCTTCATTTTGCTACTGCTGCTTCTCTTCATTGCCGATGTCTTCCTCTGAGATACTTTCATCATGATTCTTCTGATTAATTCAATTTCTCTGTCCAATAAATCTCTAGGTTGTTGATTTCTTGCTTGCTCAGTTCTTACTCATTTAGTATTTACCTCCATGTTTCCTTCTATTCTTACTGTCTCTTGCTGACTTCTTGCTGCCACCCAATCATCCATACCCTCTTGTCTTATACAACGGAAAACTTTTTCTCTATTTCCTCCTATCAACAACTTACTGGGCCGGTACATTGTGTACTCCTTTCTGTTGTCTTCATCCTCTTGTATCTGCAATTCCTAATTTTGAGATTGAGATTCTTCCTGCACTGAATTTTGATTATTCAACATCATTTCTAGCAACATGACGTCCTCATCCCATGGATTAGAAATTTCCACAGAATTTTCTTCTTCCTTCATTTGACTGCTCAACTGAGTCAAATGTTCTTCAGTACCTGCAATAACACCTGCATTCACAAAACACTTGTTAAAACAAATATTATAAGGCCTCAGTGCCTTACTTCCCTCTGCCAGCACTTCAGTATTCTGCCCTGAATTTTCTATCTCAATCAGCACATCAGTATGCTGATTTGCATTCATCATGAGACTGTCAGCTAGTCTCTCTTTCTTTCCATCCTCTACTTCATGACTTTCATCCATGAAAACTTTCTTATCTTGCTTCTTCAGCAAATTATCCTGTGTGTAAGTTCTCTACCTTTCCAATTCTCTTCTCTGAAGATCTAGTTTCCTATACAATTCAACAATTTCATTAGGAGTAGAAATTGGAAACTTCACACAATTTTCCATACCTTCATGGGTTCTTAACCAATCATCAGCTGGTCCTCTCTCTGCACCAATATTCTGTTTAGACTTCAAATTCAACTCTTCTTCAGCATCCACAAGAACTTCCTCTTGTACTGTAACAGTTTCAAGTACAAACACATCACTGCTTTCTTCTTCAGAGTACTTATCTCCTGAAAGATTCTTTTCCATACTTGTGAAAACTTCACAAGATTGCACATCCTCTTCAGCAAAACCTGTAATCACATCACAATTGTCAGCTATAAAAATACACGGTTCTACATTATCCAGCTGATCTGGATTTTCCTAATAGTTCAGGAAATCATCAATGATCTCCTCTTCTATTTCACCAATGGAAACCTTCACTTTCAACTCAGCTACTCTGGGTTCTTCACATCTCAACTGTACATCCATCATCTGCTCAAGCTCCCTCAGCTATTTTGTTAACTGCATGTTTATCTGTTGATCTCTTTTCTGTTGTATCCTTTTCCATTTCACTTTCTTCCTCATGGTCCAACCATGTCTTTGGTCCTTCATATTTTCCTGTAACAACTCCATCAATAACTCAAGATGAACTGCGATCTCAACTTTCTCTTTCTCATACTCTTCATCATTCAACTACTGTCTTATGCCATTTTCCTTGGCATCTTCTTTCTCCCTCTTTTTACTATGGCCTCTTTCTGAACCTCTTCTCTCTCCTTTATGACTTTCAATAGTCATCTCCTTCGCCATGAGTTTCTCACCCATGAGTTGCACCAAGCCTCTACAACAGCAAGTTCTCCTGCTGCCACTTACCTCACCAATCTCTTCCTCCGGATCTGGTCTTTTGGTAATCACCGTTCCTCTGCTGGAACCTTTCAAGCATTTCTCCACTACTCCTTCAGGCTTCTCTCATCTGCAACTTCATTCAACCTCTGTTGAATCTTCAGGTTCTGACACTCTCTCTTGGAATCCCTTGCTAGACTCTTTCATCACTACACTCCAGCTATGATCTGCTTCTTTCTGTTGAGGCTTCTTTACTATGCCTGTAAATCAAATTATCCAAGCATAACCTTTAAACCAGAGATAAATAATACATGTCAGCTCACCTTTCAAGATCCTGTTGATCTCGCTTCACTTCTTCAACTGCACTTGCCTCTCTGTGCTGCAATCTTCATTAGTTCAAAATCATATATTCATTCATCACATGCAATTAACTCAATTTTAAAAAAACTTGAACCCTCACACAGAGCTATTCCAGCTCTGATACCAAAATGATGCTCGCCTCCCTGCATCCCAGAATCTTTCCATCTCATGCATAATAAAATGCATCTCCATATTCAAAATCTCATTTATGACTCAAAGTCTGGCAATCTCAACATTATCATATGTGGAAGCTTTCTCCTCCAATTATCACTTTATGGTTATGAACCCAATAATCTACTTTTCCCATGCATTAACCCCATACTTCAAATAGCATTTAAGAACCAAATCATACTCTCAATTTAACTAACAGTCACTTATTTAAGGTTCCTCTTCAACTCAATAGGATGGCCACTCCCTTTTACCATATGGAAACTCATATTCCATCAATCCAAGTATATGCCTAGTCCTTCATTAGATATTTAGGAACGGTTTCATTTTACACAACTTTGATTGTGGTCGCACTTCAATGGTTCATTACCAATATACATATACACCCTATGAAAACTCAACCAGCCTTGACATTATTTAATCCATGCACTTATACATATCTCACATACCTCTTCGTTACAGTACCTCCGCTTTTGATTCTAACTCCTCGGACTTCCATTAATTGCTCGCCCATTTCTGTGCTAATTTTCATTCTTTTGTTGAATTTAAACAATCCCAATATGTGCCTTCATGCTTCACTGGTTGACTTTGTCTGATTGGACAGTCGATGCCACCATAACTTTCTCCAATTCGCTTCACTCCACGCTCAATTCCTTTGCTATGGCAATTACATAAAGTTCAGATTTATTCAAAAGCCGAATAACATTCAATCACGACTTACCAGCACATCACATTAATTATGCCTCTACAAATGTGTGCTTTGGCCCACACATCAAACCTCGACCGCGCCAGTTTTTGAACCGCCTACGCAATTCGATTGCGCCTACTCCTTATTCAGTTTTGACTACGATTCACACATTGACTGTTAACCCTTTGAACCACAGTATTTCTCAACATCGTTCACCCAGAAAATAAAGCTCAGTGTCCTTGTTCTTCAGATTTCTCCACGGTATTCAAGGCTCGAGCACCCATCTGCAATTTAAAATCGAGTTCAACTTAAGTCAATCGAACCTGTCAATGCACAGCTCGACTCTGTAAGAATTCGATCACAACTAGGTTTCAAACTAAAAGAAACTCCACGCGCTTTTCTTTGGTTAACCCACTGCAACATTGCCACCGATTCGACTCCAAACTTGCGCCTTTGACACACATTAAAATCATTCAAGTGGGAATTCAATGTAACTTTGCTATACCATTTGACTTCAACGTTGTTCTGCGTTCCAAAGTTTCACGCCAACGCTATAGCTCTCCACGTATTATCAACTGCAGAATTTAAAATCATGCTTATCGCAGAACTACTCCTGAAATTGCCCAATTATCTATAGCTAAAAGCCGCTCCCTTCATTGTTTGATTTCTGTGCCAAACAGGAGATTAGAAACTTAAACACATCTACGTGTCAATTGTCCCATTTCAAAACTTGGTTCTTTAACCATATTTAAAATGTTGTGAATCGATCTTGTTCTGCCATCAAACGTTTATCAATTGAGTATTACGCCCTCAATTTAGTTCCACGCTACCCATACAACACAATTCAATTGCAATATCGATATTTAGTGATATCGATTCTTTCAACTGTATGCAGATTTAATTCAACTCAAATCATGAATAGATATTAAATTAAAATCGATTCTCTCCCATAAATTCAAACATTCTTTGAACAGAACTTAACCAAGCACATATATACAATTCACACAGAAATTCCAAAACAAATTCTTCATCAATAAAACCAAATGGAATCAATTACAAAAATCCTTTGCATCCATGGCCAGATTTCCAATCAGTGGCCCTTCTTACAAAAGCCCGGAGGCTTACAACTTCTTCCTCTATTCTACACTCTAATCTCACCTCTCTATTTTTCCTTTGAGGCATATCAATTTATACAAATTTAATTGAACCAATTTTGGTTCTCATCCCTTTAATCACTCAACAAACCCCCAAATATCTCAACAAATCCTACAATCACTCTTGAATCCCTAAGGATCCTCTCTCACCCAAAATTAATGAAACTAATTTCTAAATTAAAGTCTCTTATCCCTTTACATCCTCAACTGACCAAATTCTCTCATATTTGAGAATTATTTACAATATTTAATTAAAAATACATAAAACCCACTCAAATTATTTATAAAAATCTAGCTTTTTTTTTAAACTTAAACACCCCTAAGTTTTAATAAATACAAAGTATTTTCGAGTCTAATGATCCTGCATCATTTGTCCACATGTTGTGGCTAGGAGGGTTCAAAATCATTTGAATTTGTAACAGCAAGGTGTCAATACCTTAGATGTTTGTTGCCCTTAGATTAGTTAGAGTCAATAGAAGTCAAATAGTTTAGTTCAGTCCATCTGCCATGTTCAGTTATTCAAATAATGTAATTAATTTTTGTTAGAATATAAAAGGTCTTCATCGAGGAACCGAAGGGACACATTGTAATGCATATAAATTGTATCTCCTGGATGTGTTAGAGAGAAGAGGTTTAGGTACTAAACTTGTGTGTTAAGAAATTGCTTCCAATTGAATAAATTTCAGTGCTCGTTGATTATCAAATTGTCTTGAATCGATATTTGTGAGGAAATTTGTTTAATTGTGAGGCGATTGAACACTTTTCTGCGTGTAATTGTTGAATAGAGTTGTCATATAATCTATGCATCTCTCTGTCCATTTTTTTCTCTTGAATTGTTTGAACAAGCTCTGTTGAATTAATTTCCACTCATAGAAGAGGTATGTGTATAGTCGTGGTCGTTGAACTCTGTTCCATGGTAGTGGAAACCCCGCTTACACAGAAATAGTTCGGTTGGTTGTGAATTGAGGATGCTATCCCGAGAGTTGAACCTGAGTTAGTGAACGAGAGAGCATAGGAAGGAAGCCATTAACCCCCGGTCAATCACTGTTAAAAGGCTGGAAGTAGTTTTGATTGCACCGCCTTTGTGGGACGAGTGGTATTCAAGAATCTGGAGCAATCCCATAGATTGGCTGACACGTGGCATAAGGCGGGTTTCCAAAAAGTCGCCCTCATCGCACGTTAACTTTCAACCGAGGACTCAGTGCGATATTGATATACACTGTCCGATCTAGAGGGTGGCCATCGAACGATGATCGCACATAAAGGTGCACGGGAGATAACTTAAGGTATGGACATTGAATCACATTGAATTCCATCGACTGTATGGTGGGCCCGAGGCCTAAAGTTGTTTATTTATAAGGCGTCGGTTTATAAAAATAATATTTCGAAGGGTGACAAGAATTAAGGTTCGGGGATAAATTTAATTTTCAAAAGTTTTTTGAATGTATTTATTTGTCAATTTATCCGAAATTGATAAATAAAATTACAAAAGAGTTGAGGAGATTACATGGAATGAACTAAGTTAATTCGAGGGAAAATGCTGACAGAGCTACATTAGAGAGACCAGCTCTCCTTGGGGGCTAGACTTTCAATTTGTTGTTTTCAATTGTGGTATCAGAGCTATTTTTGAGTTTTTTTTGCAGAGAATTAACATGGCAATCCGAGTTGGTAGAGGTGTTGGCAGAAGGAGACCCGTTGCCAATGCAGAAGTGTTGGAAACCTTGCAGAGGGTCCAAGCCAGAATGGATGCAATAGAGCGAAGACAGCCCAGAGATCCTGAAGACATCAGTGAAGCTGAGATGGAAGAAGCTGGAGAAATTGCTGAGATTCCTCCTAACATGAGGCTCCTCAGAACTGTTATGGGGTCTGCAGTTAAGCCCAAGATTGAAGTATCAAGTTTTGCAGAAGGAATGAATCCAGAGGAGTTGGTGGACTGGATTAATGAAATGAACAAGTGCTTTGACTATGAAGAAATGATCGAGGATAAGAAGGTCAAGTTTGCAGTAACAAAGCTGAAGGGACATGCTGCACTTTGGTGAGATGGAGTGCAAGCAGAAAGAAGGAGAGTTGGAAAGCAGCCTATCAAGAGCTAGACCAGAATTATGGCTAAGTTAAAAGGTAAATTCTTGCCTAGTGATTATCATCTAACATTGTTTAGGCAAATGCAGAACCTGAGACAGAGGTTGCTGACAGTAAAGGAATACATAGAAGAATTCTATAAAGTAAGCATAAGAGCTAGGCCAAGACACACCAAAGAAGACTGCCAAATATGTGAATGGTCTCAAGCTGGATATCCAAGATGAAATTGGTCTTCTGTCTCCTAAGACAGTTGAAGAGGCCTATTAGATGGCCTTGAAAGCAGAGGAGAAACTCCTGAGGAAGCAGTCTGCCAAAGGGAGAGGTACTTTCCGTGGAAATGGAAGTCAAGGTGGTAGAGGAAATCCTACTACACCCAGAGATGGAGCTGAGAGTAGATCACCTCAAAATGCATCTACAGAGGGTGATGCAAGAGGCAGAGGGGGTTCTTACAGAGGAAGAGAAGGCAGAGGTAGAGGTAGAGAATTGAGGAGCCATAGATGTCAACAAGTGGGACACAAACACTATGAGTGACCAGAGAATGTGGGTGCTGGTCCGAGAAATGCTATTGTTGCCCAGGCTGGAGAAGAGGCAAAAATTGAAGAAGAAATTATACCAGAGAGGGGAGAGTCCTTGGTGGTTAATAAGGTCCTATCGAAACATGCCAAAGAGGTCCCTGAGCCTACACAAAGGAAGACTTTTTTTAGGAGCATATGCAAAGTCCAAGGTAAATGCTGCCAGCTAGTCATTGATAGTGGCAGCACAGACAATCTGGTTTCCACTGAGGTGATAGAGAAGTTGAAGCTGAAGACAAGGGAGCATCCAACTCCCTACAGGGTGTCCTGGCTGCATAAAGGGCACTAGCTGATTGTAAATGAACAGTGTGAGATAGAACTGCAAATGGGCAACTAAAAAAACAAGGTCCTGTGTGATGTGATGCCCATGGATGTATGTCACATACTGCTGGGTAGACCTTGGCAGTTTGACAGAGCAGCAGTGCATGATGGCAAGAGGAACACTTACAATTTCTTCAAGGATGGGGTACATCATACATTGATACCCATGGAATAAGGAGATCCATCAAGCAGATTGGTTGATCCAAAGACCGTGTTGCTGAGCGGAAAGGAATATCTACAGCAGATTGAAGAAGAAGAGGTAAGCTTTGCTTTAATTTGCAAGCCTAAGGTAGTTCTTACTTCTACAAAGATTTTTGATTTGCCAATAGAAATCCAAGAGATGTTGGACAGTTATTGTGACATTGTTGTGGATAATTTACCTGATGAGCTGCCACCTGTGAGGAAGATCAGCCATTAGATATATCTTATCCCTGGTTCAAATCTGACAAATAAAGCAGCCTACAAAATGACTCCCACAAAAAATGAGGAAATCAGGAAGCAAGTACAGGAATTGGTGGACAAGGGACTGATCAGAGAAATTTTGAGTCCATGTGCAGTACCAGCAGTATTGAGCCCGAAGAAAGATGGAGGTTGGAGGATGTGTACCGATTCCAGAAAAATCAATAAGATAACAATCAAGTACAGATTTCCTTTGCTCAGAGTTAAGGATTTAATGGATTGTTTGAGTGGTGCTAATTATTTTTCAAAGATAGATTTAAAAATTGGATATCATCAGATTAGAATAAGAGAGGGTGATGAGTGGAAAACTGCCTTTAAAACGAATGAAGGACTGTATGAATGGATGGTAATTCCTTTTGGGTTGTCAAATGCACCTAGTACTTTCATGAGACTTATGAATGAATTATTGAAAGAATTCATTGGTAAATTTGTGATAGTGTATCTGGATGATATATTAGTTTTCAAAAAAACTAAAGAAGAACATTTGAGGCATCTCAATTATGTCTTGAAGAAGCTGCACCAAGAGAAATTGTTGATAAACTTAAAGAAATGCTCATTCATGAAGGAAGAGTTGGTGTATTTGGGCTTTTTTGTCTCTACAGAAGGATTGAAGATGGACCAAGAAAAGGTAAAGGAAATTGTGGAGTGGCCTTCACCTAGAAATGTTTTTGAGGTAAGAAGTTTCCATGGACTTGCCAGTTTTTACAGGAAATTTATAAGAAACTTTAGTAATATTAATGCACCCATCATTGAGACAATAAAAAATATCAAACAACCATTTAAATGGACTGCTGAAGCAGAAAGAAGATTTAAACTTTTGAAGAAAAAGATAACTGAAAAGCCTGTGTTGATTCTGCCTGATTTTACTAAACCATTTCAAGTGAAGTGTGATGCTAGTGGAGGAGCCATTGGAGCTGTGTTGAGTCAGGATGATAGGCATGTAGCATATTTCATTGAAAAACTGAATGACACCAGAAAGAAGTATTCCTCTTATGAGAAGGAATTCTATGCAGTTGTTCAGGCACTGAAAAAGTGGAGGCATTATTTGATGTCCAAAGAATTTTTATTATACTCTGACAATCATGCTTTGCATTACATTGTAGAGCAGCCCAAGTTGAATCATAAACATGCCAAATGGGTTGAGTATCTCCAAGGTTTTAACTTTGTTTTGAAACATATAAGTGGCCAAGAAAATAAAGTATCTGATGCTTTGAGTAGGAGGCACATTCTTGTTCAAGAAACCAATTTTGAAGTTGTAGGATTTGATTTTCTCAAAGAACTGTATAAAATAGATTCAGATTTTAAGGAAGAATTTGAGGCATGTTGTAACCCTATTATAACAGATAGAAGCTAGTGGCTGGATTATTTCTTGCAGGAGGACTTACTATTCAGAAGAAACCCACTGTGTGTACCAAAATGTTCCATGAGAGAAAAATTGATCAAGGAGAAGCATA
Organism: Pinus albicaulis; assembly: GCA_034641835.2. Classification (NCBI taxonomy): domain Eukaryota; kingdom Viridiplantae; phylum Streptophyta; class Pinopsida; order Pinales; family Pinaceae; genus Pinus; species Pinus albicaulis. The sequence continues at coordinate 44,994 of JAXQQM020065228.1, forward strand.
GTGATGGACTTGCTAGACACTTTGGTACTGACAAAACTTATGAGCAGCTGAGTCACTTCTATTATTGACCCAAGACGAGAGCAGAAGTGGACAAGTTTGTGAAAAATTGCAAAATCTATCAATATGCCAAAGGAAGGAGCCAGAATGCAGGATTGTACACTCCCTTGCCTATTCCAGACAGGCCTTGGGACATGGTGAGTATGGATTTTGTTCTAGGATTTCCCAAGACCCAGAGAGGGAATGATGTAGTCTTTTTTGTAGTGGACAGATTCTCCAAAATGGCACATTTTATTCCATGTTATAAAACTAGTGATGCCACCCATGTTGCTAACTTGTTTTTCAAAGAAGTTGTTAGGTTGCATGGGTTGCCCAAGAGTATTGTTTCAGACAGAGACACCAGATTTGTGGCCCATTTTTGGAGGACACTGTGGAAGAAAGTTGGTACCCAAATGAGTTTCAGCTCAACTTATCATCCTCAGACTGATGGACAAACTGAGGTAGTGAATAGGAGTCTGGGAAATTTGTTGAGAAGTCTTGCAGGAGAGCATCCCAAGTTGTGGGATCATATTTTTCCCTAGGCAGAATATGCATATAATGACTCACCAAATAGAAGCACAGGGCAGAGTCCATTCCATGTTGTTTATGGAATGCACCCCAGAGGAATATCAGAGTTAAGAAGTCTGGGAAAGGCAGAACTGAAAAGTGTTGATGGTGAGGAATTTGCTTCAGAAATCCAAGCCATACATGAACAAGTGAAACAGCAGCTGCAAGGCAGCAGCATCAAATACAAAGGCAGAGCATACTTGAGAAGAAAAGAAGTCCATTTTGAAGTAGGAGATCTGGTTTTGTCACACTTGAGAAAGGAGAGATTCCCAAAGAAGCAGTATAATAAACTGAAGTTCAAAAATATTGGGCCATGCAAGATACCTAAAAAATTTTCTGCAAATGCTTATGAGATTGAATTGCATCCTGATGTTGAAATATCCCCCATTTTTAATGTTGCAAATTTGTACAAGTATGAAGATGATGGTGTAGAAGAGGGACCAACAAACAAGGAACAGATTGAGTGGGAAAAGCAGCTACCTCCAGCACAACCATTGCAACTAGAGAAGATATTGGAAAAAAGAGTGTTCAGGAAGACCAGAGGACAAGAGTACTTTCAGTACTTAATCAAATGGAAGGATCGGCCAGAGGAAGACGCCACTTGGATGACTGAAGGAATTTTGCAGAAGATAGGCAGAACAGTGGAGGAGCTCATGGATAGGAGCCCATGCAAAAATTTTCCCTCAGGAATCTAATGCAGGGGCATTAGACACTAGCCAGCAATGTAGGAAGTTTTATCCACATGTTGTGGCTAGGAGGGTTCAAAATCATTTGAATTTGTAACAGCAAGGTTTCAATACCTTAGTTGTCTATTGCCCTTATATTAGTTAGATTCAATAGAAGTTGAATAGTTTAGTTCAGTCCATCTGCCATGTTCAATTATTCAAATATTGTAATTAAGTTTTGTTAGAAGATAAACGGTCCTCATCGAGGAACCAAAGGGACACATTGTAATGCATATAAATTGTATCTCCCGGATGTGTTAGAGAGAAGAGGTTTCAGCAGTGAACTTGTGTGTTAAGAAATTTCTTCCGGTTGAATAAATTTCAATACTCGTTGATTATCAAATTGTCTTGAATCGATATTTGTGAGGGAATTTGTTTAATTGTGAGGCGATTGAACATTTTTCTGCGTGTAATTGTTGAATAGATTTGTCATATAATCTCCGCATCTCTTTGTCCATTGTTTTCTCTTGAATTTTTCGAACAAGCTCTGTTGAATTAATTTCCACTCATAGAAGAGGTTTGTGTATAGTCGTGGTCATTCAACTCTATTTCATGGTAGTGAAAACCCCGCTTACACAGAAATAGTTTGGTTGGTTGTGAACTGAGGATGTTATCCCGAGAGTTGAACCTGAGTTAGTGAACAGGAGAGCATAGGAAGGAAGGTGTTAACCCGCATTCAATCACTATTTAAAGGCTGGAAGCAGTTTTGATCACACCTCCTTTGTGGGACAAGCAGTATTCAAGAATTTGGAGTGATCCCATAGATTGGCTGACACATGGCATAAGGCGGGTTTTCAAAAAACCGCCCTCATCGCGCGTTAAATTTCAACCGAGGACTCAGCGCAATATTGATATACGTCGTCCGATCTAGAGGGTGGCCATCGAACGGTGATCGCACATAAAGGTGCACGGGAGATAACTTAAGGTATGGACGTTGAATCACATTGAATTCTGTCGACTGTATGGTGGGCCCGAGGCCTAAAGTTGTTTATTTATAAGGCGTCGGTTTATAAAAATAAGATTCTGAAGGGTGACGAGAATTAAGGTTCGGGGATACATTTAATTTTCCAAAGTTTGCTGAATGTATTTATTTGTCAATTTCTCCGAAATTGATAAATAAAATTACAAAAGAGTTGAAGAGATTACGTGGAATGAACTGAATTAATTCGAGGGAAAATGTTGACAGAGCTACATTAGAGAGACCAGATCTCCTTGGGGGCTATACTTTCAATTTGTTGCTGTCATGTTCTATATTCATGAACATGTATTTGATAGGTATATTAGCTAGTTTCTAGTTATAGTTGGATCCATCAAGGGAATTGGAATCCCTTGAGATATGGCATGGACATGTTTAGTTACAAGGTCGAGTGCTTGGCACAACAAGGTAAGTTAACCAATTTATTGCTATGTTTATTTATGCATTGACATTTGTGTGTTTATGGTAGTATGATGCAGGGATTGCATGGACAATGAGACTTCCATGAAATCTTCAAGAAGGCTCAAGTTGATTTTTCCTTTGGAGGCATTGGGAACCCATGGGGATTGATTAATGGTGTTTTTTGGGAGTTTTGTGCCTTCACTATTTTGTGATTTGTTTGATCTTGATTTATGTGTTTTGATTGCATCTGGTGCAAGGCCTTGCCACTTTGTTTTTGGTGTCATATTTCTATTGGTTTTCATGGTTTTATTCTTGTTTTTTTTCTTTTGGTTCTTTCATTTTATGTTTTGAGAGTCTTGGGAAATGGTTGGGAAGAGGAAATTTAATGGAGTTAGAGAAGAGCTGGATGAAACCCATGTAAGACCTGGATGAAGCTCGGTGCATGAGTAAAGGTAAGTTTAAGGAAAGATTATGATAACCATTTGGATTGGTTAGGTCCATTGGGATAAATATATGGTGGAAGGAAATCCATGAGGAAGGTAACATGAAAGGTAAAGTAAATGGATTTGAGGTTTCAAATGCCTTGGCTATGTTGGGAACTATTGTTCTCAATGTTATGCATGTGTTGCATGAATAAAGGGTGCTCTCTTAACCTAGACCTTATGATATCTGGAAATTATGTTGTGATCATGATTATTTTGATGTTTATATGTGTATACATGTATTTATGTATATCGTTGTTTGACAGGTTCATCAGAGATCATGATTTTTTTATGATAATGATTATATGTATTCATGTACATATATGTATCTATGTTGTTTTCTGACAGGGTCATCAGATATCATGATTGTTTTATGCTAATGATTATATGTATGCATGTATATATATGTATATATGTTGTTATCTCACAAGGTCGTCAAGGATCATTCTTGTGGAGGAATGATTGTTTATGCAGGAGAATGGCATGAAGAGGTTCCTGGTTTATGAGGATCAAGTGGGAAGAGAATACCTGACAAATCGATGTGGTTAGTATCACGTGGATATGATTTGATATTATGTGATTATGTCTATGTTTATGTTATAGCAAGTAATGTTGAGGGATACAACAGTGGAATGAAAGCAGTGTGATCTGCGACATGTTGGGATAAGCATGGATAATGGAAAGACACTAGAAGTAAGGTTATTTGGTAGAGACAATCTGGTTTCTGGATATGCAATACTACTGTTATGTATCTGTTGTACATGATGTACCTATGGTGTTATGTGCATGTTTTGTATATAGTGTTGTGTACATGTTGCATATATGATATTGTATACATATAGTGTTGCGTGTGTGTTACATATATGATATTTGTTGGGTATGTGTTATATTCTTTCCACAACTAGCCCCACGCATTGTACATTGCGCCGGGCACAGTAGGGGGGTGACAGGGGGGCAGCAGCCCCCCTTGTTGGGGTCCGGGGCAGCGCCCCGGCAAAAAAAAATTTGGTGTGCAGTCCCATTCATAGGTGGACCCACCCATGTTTTGTGCATGAATTTGCACATGGTTTTGGGGTACGATGGTTTTCGGCCCCTGGTATTTTGTAGATCTGATTAGGGGAACTACGGTTATGCTCTAATCCAGGGTTAATGGATTGGGGTTTATGTATGCTTCGGCATGTATATATATGTGTTGTAACACTAAAAGGAATATAATGAAATATCAAGCTGGTCGTCCCGATTTGAAATCCAGGGGAAAATCTCTGTGTTTATCTATTTTATGTTTTATGCTCTCGCTATTGTTTATTTTCTGTTATAAGATTCGTGTGTAGATAATTTTTGTTCAGGGTTAAAACCTACATTTGGTATCAGAGCTATTTCGGCTTCAAGGGGATGCCTTTGCTACTGAGGGTTTTTTGCTCGGGCCTGAGGTAGACCCTGTTCAGTGGGAGATCTACGGGATCGATTCTTGCGGTGAAAGAAGATGGCGAGCGGAAGAAAGATAGAGATCGAGAAATTTAATGGTCATAGTTTTGAGTTGTGGAAGCTCAAGATGGAGGATCTGTTGGTGGATAAATATCAGTGGATCGCGGTAGATACAGGTACTAAACCAACGGCAATGTCAGATGAAGACTGGAAGAAACTGGATCAGAAGGCTAAGAGCACAATATGGTTGTGTGTCTCAGATTCAGTATTGTTCAATGTATTTTGGGAAGCTACTGCGAAGAATTTGTGGGAAAAACTTCGGACTTTGTACCAATCTAAGTCTTTGGTGAATAAATTGTTCCTCTAGAAAATGATGTATAACCTGAGGATGAAGGATGGAGACTCGGTGACAGAGAATATGAATGCCTTCAATACTGTAGTAAGTCGTTTATCATTTGTTGATATTAAAATCTAAGTTGAAGATAAGTGCATCAATTTTTTGTGTTCTCTACGGGCCTAGTGGGATAATTTGGTTATTTACTGTCATTAGCAATACAACTACACTTAGATTTTGATGACATTGTACGGCCAACTATTTGTCAAAGGGAAGACGGAGAAATATGATGGAGAAGTCAAAATGGAGATGCCTTATACGTACGAGGAAGGTCCAAAATAGAAACAAGAATAAGGTTCCAGTGGGAGATCTAAATCTAGGGATATCAAATCTCCTGGAAAGTTCCTTAGGTATCTTGGAAATGCGGAAAGGAAGGACACTACAAAGATAGAGGATCTCGCTCTGAGAAGGAAGGGATACGATGATGCTCCTTACGCAAGGAGGCAAAACCACCTCAGATGAAGGTGGGGATGTGTATTTGGCTTCTTCTTCAAATACACATGTAGATCATGAGTCATGGTTGATTGACTCGGGTGCATCATTTCGCTTCACTCCCCATAGGGAGTGGTTCTGCGATTATGATAAATATGATGGCGGTGATGTCTTCTTAGATGATCATAGGAAGGCCTAAATCATCGGACATGGAAAAGTCAAGCTGAAGCTACAAGGTGGAAGGATTAGAACACTTCTTGGTGTTCTGCACATTCCTGCATTGGCCAGAAATCTGATTTCTGTAATCAAGATGGATGATTCAGGTGTAAAAACGTGTTAAATATGCTGCAAGATGGTTAAGACAACGCTGAGTATTAATGCGGGGAGTTCAGATTGGAACTCTGTACAAGCTACAAGGTAGCACTGTTATTGATGGGTGTAACAATTTTGTGGTTCCTGAAAGTGGGACGGAAAGTCTATTTGTCTTTGGAGAAAAGACCATGCTATGGCATCAAAGGCTTGGACATATTGGAGAGAAGGGCCTTCGGATACTGCATAGAAATGGTATGGTAGAAGGTATGTCTAATTTCTCTCTGGATTTTTATTTCTGTGAACATTGTGTATATGGGAAGTAGAATCGGGTGATTTTTCCTTCTGGTGATAAGAGGGCGAACAAGATATTAGAACTTGTACACAGTGATGTGTTTAGACCTGTGTCAGTTCCAACACTGGGAAAGTCTGTGTACTATGTTTCATTCATAGATGACTTCTCAAGGAATACATGGATATATTTCTTGAGGAAGAAATCTGAAGGTCTGAAAAAAATTAAATAATTTAAACTCCGGTGGAAAACCCGGACAAAGATGAAGATAAAGGCGAATGAATGTGGTGGAGAGTTACTGCAAGAAAGGAATTTGAAGGATGCAGCCAAGTGTGGAATAGCACGACGAGAGAAGACTACTCCATACACACCTCAGAAAAATGGAGTTGCGAAAGAATGAATAGAACCTTGATGGAAAAGGTAAGAAATATGCTCAGTGAGTACCCGGAGTTAGGACAAGAATTCTGGGCAGAGGTAGTGGAGACTGCATGTTACTTGGTTAAAAGATCACCTTCATCGGCGTTGGAGGATAAGACTCCACATGAGGTATGGACTGGTAAGAAACCCTCTCTTTCACATCTGAGGGTATTTGGATGTGATGCATAAGTACATGTTCCAAAGGAGAAAAGGACCAAGTTGGATAAAAAATCTGAAAGGTGCATCTTTATTGGGTACAAGGATGGTTTAAAGGGTTACAAGCTTTGGAACCTGGAAACAAGGAAGGTTGTGTACAGCCGAGATGTGGTGTTTAGAGAGGTGAAAGATGTTGTTAAACATGAGGTCCTGCCAAAGGAACCTGAGAAGATATAATTTGAGCTAAAGGAGGATGAATCGGACTCTACAAAAGAAGAAGACTCAGAAGAGGAAGAGCCACAAACTCCAGCTGTGAGAATATCAGTTCGGGAAAGAAGACAACCAGAAAGGTATATTCCATCTGCTTTCTGTTCAAGTTTTTCCTTAACTATAACTAATGATGATCCCAGAACTTTCGGGGAGATCCCAGAACTGTCAGGGAGGCAGTAGATTCAGAGGATGGAAAATTCTGGAAGGAGGCCATGATTGATGAAATGGCATCCTTGCACAAAAATGGGGCATGGGATTTGGTGGAGTTTCCGGTTGGAAGGAATCCCATTGGGAGAAAATGGGTGTTTAAGAAGAAGATGAATGTAGAAGGAAAGGTGGAGAAATACAAATCTCGGTTGGTAGCAAAAGGTTATTCCCAAGTGCCAGGAATTGATTTTGGTGATATTTTTTCTCCTGTTGCCAAAGTTACTTCTATTAGATTACTTTTATCTGTTGTTGCTGCATTTGATTTTGAGATAGAACAGATGGATGTGAAGACAACATTTCTTCATGGGGATCTAGAAGAGGAGATCTACATGAAGCAACCTAAAGGCTTTATGGTGAAGGGTAAGAAAGAACTGGTATGCAGGTTGAAGAAGTCTTTGTATGGGTTAAAACAGTCACCAAGGATGTGGTATCATAAATTCGATACCTATATACGGGGACTTGGCTTCACCAGAAGCAAGGAGGATCACTGTGTTTATTTTAAATTAATTGGTGACCGTGTTATTTATTTTTTCTTGTATGTGGATGATATGTTAATTGGAAATGACAAAGAAATTATCCAGGATTTGAAGACCCAATTGTTATCCAAATTCGACATGAAGGATCTTGGTGCTGCAAACTATATTTTGGGCATGGAAATTAAGAGATATTTGGCAAAGAGGAAGCTCTGGTTAAACCCGAGGAAGTATGTCGAGACAATATTGCAGAGATTCAATATGCAAGATGGTAAACCGGTGAAGGTTCTTATTTCTATAGGTGTAAAACTATCTGCTGAGCAGTGTCCCAAGACACAAGAAGAGGAGGAGGATATGTCCCGTGTTCCATATGCAAGTGCAGTGGGTAGCCTGATGTATGCACTGGTCTGTACTAGGCCGGACATTGCACATGCCGGTGGGAGTATTGAGCGGGTTTATGTCAAACCCCGGGGAAGGAGCATTGGACGGTAGTGAAGCGGGTTTTAAATATTTACGTGGCACTAGTGATTATGGCTTGTGCTACCAAGGAAGACCAGGGTTGGAAATAATGTTGGACATTCGTGGTTTTGTTGATGCAGACTGGGCTGGAGATCTGGACCAAAGAAGATCTACAAGTGGGTATGTGTTTAACCTATTTGGAGGTGCAATCAGTTGGATGATTAAAAGACAGTCTGTAGTGGCTCTTTCAACTACAGAGGCAGAATACATAGCAGCCACTCATGCAAGAAAGGAAGCAGTTTGGTTGCAGAGATTGTTTTCAAGTATGGGGTTGGTACAGCAAGCTATAAGGATAGACTGTGATAGCCAAAGTGCAATTTTCTTGGCTAATAACCCTGCTTATCATTCAAAGACAAAGCACATTGATGTTCAATATCACTTTGTTAGAGATATGGTTGAGGCTAAAAGGGTGTTTCTGGTAAAGGTGGACACTTTGAAGAATGTTACAAATGCATTGACGAAGTCTGTAAGCACTCATAAGTTCTCTTGGTGTAGAGAAACAGTGGGTGTTGAAGAATTGGCCAAATGACTAAGCTCTCCTATGGAAAGAAAACAACAAGTGGGAGGATTTTAGGTGTGTGTTATATTCTTTCCACGACTAGCCCCACGAGCTATACGTTGCGCTGGGCGTAGCAGGCTTGTCAGGGTCCGGGGCAGCGCCCCAGCGAATTTTTTTTTGGTGTGCGGTCCCACTCATAGGTGGACCCACCCATGTTTTCTACATGAGTTTGCACATGGTTTTGGGGTACAATGGTTTTCGTCCCCTGGTAATTTGTAGATTCGGTCAAGGGAACTACGGTTATGTTGCGGCGAGCGCATGATTGACATGGGGGGCGGTGAGCGCAGCGGGGAGTGACATGGGGGGCGGCAGCTCCCCTATCGGGGTCCGGGGCGGTGCCGGCAAAAAAAAAAATTTGGTGTGTAGTCCCACTCATAGGTGGACCCACCCATGTTTTGTGCATGAGTTTGCACATGGTTTTGGGGTACAATGATTTTCGGCCCTTGGTATTTTGTAGATCCGGTCCCGAGGAACTATGGTTATGTTCTAATTCGGGGTTAATGGATTGGGGTTTATGTATGCTTCGGCATGTATATATATGTGTTGTAACACTAAAAGGAATATAATGCAATATCAGGCGGTCGTCCCGATTTGGGATCCAGGGGAAAATCTCTATGTTTATCTGTTTTATGTTTTATTCTCTCGCTATTGTTTATTTTCTATTATAAGATTGGTGTGTAGATAATTTATGTTCAGGGTTAAAACCTACAATATTGTGCATATATAGTGTTGTGTAAATTTTTTATAATGGTGCTATGTAAATTTTTTGTTGTGTACGTGTTGTATATGAAGTGTTGTGTACATATGGTGTTGTGGGCATGTAGGATATGCGGTGTTGTGTACATATGGTGTTGTGTATATGTTGTATAGCGGTGCTATGTACATTTGGTGTTGTGTACGTGTTGTATAAGCAGCGTTGTGTACATGCGGTGTCATGGGCATGTTGTATATGCAATGTTGTGTACATATGGTGTTGTGTGTATGTTGTACATGTGGTACACACCGTGTTTCATGCATGTGGCGTTATGTACGCATTGTGCAGGTAGTTTTTTGTACACGTTGTGTAGGTGGTATTATATACATGAGGCGTTATGTGCACATTGTGTATGCAATGATATGCATATGTGGTACTATGTTATGGGTATTGTGTATTTGTTGTATCGTGACATGTGTATTTGTGGTATTGTACAATGTGTACGCATATGTGTTTTTTTGTACACCAGGTGTAGGTGTAGGTGTTTTGTTTTACACCAGGTGTAGGTGTATGTGTCGTGTTGTACACTAGGTGTACGTGTATGTGTCATATTTCACATTAGGTATAGGTGTATGTGTTGGATTGTATATTGTGTATGTGTATGTGTTGTACAGTGTGATGGGACATGCAAAAATGGGATTTTTAGGGCCTTGTTTTGCTATGGAGGATTAAGGTGGTTTAGTCTCAGGATACCCTTGTTTTTATTAAGGGTTGAGGCGGTTTAGTATCTGGATGCCCTTGTTGTTGCTATTGAGGATTGAGGAGGATTATTCTTTGGATTCCCTTGTCGTCGTTGATACTGAGGGTTGAGGCAGTTTAGTCTCACGATACCCTTGTCATTGATATTTAGGGAGGAGGAAATTTAGTCTTTGCATTCCCTTATTGATTAAAGAGAAGAGAAGACACTGGGTGCTTCCCGGGTTTGGCTACCGATTTAGTGTGTGTATGGAAAGGATAAAGAACAAAGTCAAAAGAAAAGAGCCATTTGAAAGATAAGTATTAATATTTTATTTCATTTTTTACTATGCATGTGATATATTATTTTGGTTTATGATGGTTACATGTGATCTATGAACCTGATTTATGATGGTTACATGTGATTTAAGATTTTTGTTTATGATAGTTGTGTTTTTAGCTAACCGGATGAGATATGCTTATACATGATGATTTGATAAAAAAAACAGTTTGACTTTTTGTGACAAGAAGTAAACAGAATTGCAAGTGTACCTTATTTATGGGTCACCGATGAGGTATGATGTGAATTTATTCAATTTATTTTGAATCTAATGGAGATTATTTTCTTGGTATAGGAAATTATGGTTGAAATTCCTAGTTTGGGGTGGTTTAAAATGACTACAAGAATTAGCAGCAAAAACGAAAGGAATTGGAATAGGCGGCAATATGCTAGCAAAGCACTTCAAGAGCAGGGTCATTGTGGGACGTTGGTACCCAATAGTGTCCATTGATTTCCATGAGCATGTTATGACTGGTATGATGGTTTTGAGGTAGGTATATGCCTTGGTTGTTTGAACTTTCAATGTGAGGAAGCCTTGCCAAGGGATGGATCACCCGAGAAAGGGAATATCAAGGAACTTGGAATGTGAGTGACTACATGGAAGGGGGTGGATGAATTTCCCGAGGGACTGTGTAGCATGGAAGGGAAGGTCGAGGATGGATTTTTTTGGTAATTGGCATTTCCAGATGGAATCAAATGCACATTGGGAGTGTTCCCTAGAAAAATGAGGCGGTAATTGTTCACTGAGAGGAAAAATGGCGTAGGATTTTAAAGTTGGACATTGGGTGCAAATTTGACTTTGAAAGTGGATTCTAGACTTCCTAGGAAGGAGGTGAATGCTGGTATTACTTTGAGGGTGGAGGTGTGAGCCTCTGTATTTTCTTGTTGCTGATACAAGCATCATATCCTTCTATTTAGTGGTTGAGAAAATGCATACATGTGTATATGTATATTATTGTAAATAATGTATCAAGCTCAATTTATAAAGCTCCATAGACAGTATGATTATTTGTTGGTTGAAGAAATTATGCATAATTATATGGTTGTTATTTTAAATATCGCATGATTTTTTTTATAAATTTCAGTAAAATGGTATGATTGTCATGTTTTAAACGGCATTTTCGAGTTGAAATTTACAACAAAAAATAGTGAAATTGGCATCCAGAAACAAAATCCAGAAAATGGCACCCATAAATGGCTACAATGTGAGGCTTTTGGTTTAATTATCCCTTAATTAAATTGAAAGTAAATGGTAATCTCATCTCATAACAACTTGTATCAGTTAACTAAGTGAGATAGACTTAGTTAGATCAATAATTTCAAGTTGAGGGTCAAAGGTGAGGCATGTAGAGTGATTCTACTATTTTCAGGGTCCAGTTACAATTAATGCACTAGTGTGGTCTAAGTATAATTAGTTAACTCAAATTAATTGAGTTAAAATCAATTTAACTAGTTCTAACTAAGTGGTGAGCTATTGAGAGGTCAAGTGAATTAAATTAGATTTAATTCACAAGTAGTGATCTAACAAGTAACTAATGATTCACTATTAATAGCTGCATGCATGTCAATTCTGATGATGATGCAGTTGAGACATAGGTTAAAGGGAAGATAACTATAATTTGTATTATTAGCGAATTTCCTAGGCGCAATTATAAAGTCGAAGGAAGGCTCATGAAGGATTGTGCAGTTAAGGAAGGTTGATTATCCTATTTAATAGGGATTAATTTCCTAGGGATTGCGTGAGAAAGGATGGGCTAAGTAGGGGCTGAGAATTGGCGAAGTGTTGGTCAATTTTTTCTAAGAATTTCTAGTCAGTTTTGAGCAGAATCAGGGTTAGACAATCGGTAGAGTGCAATATTTTCTCAGTGTGATAAATCATTGTATTGTTTCATGATTCTTTGACTATGTACAATACATGATAGAAGGTTTTTGAGCAGTTTCTTTCACTAGATAAATCCTGTGTTGTGTGATTGATAATCTCCTTTCTCTTACTTTTATGTGATTAAGAAATCATGTTTTATATTCTGTAAATATAATAGAAGGATTCAGTATCTTGTTTTAGAACATTACATGATCGGATTGAATCCATTGGTATAATGTTTATATATAATTTCTACATGGCATCAGAACTACGTTATGATTTTCTACATGGTATCGAGGCTGTGTTAATCACTGGAATTTTCTACATGTTATCGAAATTTGTGTTCGAAATTTTGACATAGTATCAGAGCACCAAGAATCACAATAATGGATAATAAATTGAGTTTGTGTTGAACAATATTAAATTTTACACATACATTATTTGGAGCTAGAAGCTGACTAGGATGTATTTTACAAGATTGTGACTCGAATATGCACTTGAGGGAAATTTGAACTATATTTCATGGAAGGATAGGATGGAGGCAGTCTTGGAGGATAAAATGGGTTGAAGGATTTCATTGACACTGATATTCCTGAACCCAATCAGGCAGATGTTGTGCAGCATGAAGCATGGAGGAAGAATGTCACAAAGGTGAGGAGGATCTTCTTAGAGGGAGTTAGAGATCATATTGTCACAAGTCTCCATGGAAAATCGACTCCATCTGCTATGTATAAGGCCTTGAAACGGATCTATTTCAAAACAATAGTGACCAAAGAAAGTTGGCACTAGAGCTAAGCTTCAGAAAGATCAAGAAGGAGGATGGTGATACGTACTAACATACTTGGTAAAGTTCAATCAATGTCAAGATGAGCTTGGAAGTGTTGGTGTAACCGTAGCCGATGATGACTTGGTGAGCCTAGCACTTCTAGGGCTTCCCAAGAGCTGGCATAGTTACCAGGACTCTGTGAATGGGAGGGAAAAGTTACTGGATTGGGAGCGACTATGGTCAGATTTGGTAATAGAAGAGATAAGGCGAAGCACCAGAGATGGGACCTCTAGCACCAACAAAGAAGAAGATTGTGCATTAGTGGGAAAACAAAAGAAGGCCAGGGGAAAGAAATCCCAAGGTGAAGAGGGCAAGAGAGACTTGTCCAAGATCAGATGTTTTCACTGTCCATAGAAGAAGGCAAGCAAGGAGGAGCATGCAGTTGCAGCTGGTGAAGCATTGGCTTCACAGTCCAAGCTTGATTTTACTCTCATTGCATGCATGGCCAACACTGTAATGGGATGCATGTGGTATCTAGACAGCGGTGCCTCGTTCCATATGACGGGGAATAGAGATCTCTTCAGTGACTTGGTGGAGAAGGACCTCCAACAGAACATAGAGTTTAATGATGACAGGAGGTATAGCGCGACCAGCATAGGTACAACTACCTTTTAGAGGGAGTTTGGCTCCCCTCTCAATTAGCAGTTGTTTTGTATGTTCCAGGCCTAAGGAAGAATCTTGTCTCCGTAGTGATATTGGAAGACCGTGGTTATGAGGTGATGTTTAGAAAAGGAAAGGTGTTCCTTAAACACATAGCCACGAGACAGGTGAAGCATGTCGATTCAAGAGTCAAGAACCTGTATGCTCTCGAGGTTAAGGATGCATGCAAGGCTTTGAGGAGCAAAGCAGTGGTTAATGACTTGGTGGTTGAGAGGGAGCAATTATCTCTCAACATGCAACCTCAGAAACAGTCTCCAAAGGTTGTAGAGCAGCCACAATTGGAGAAGCAGAGAGGAGACCGAATGGAAGAGTCCACTCAAGCAGAGACCTCCAGGAGGGAGAAATTTCGAACCAAATGGACAAAGGGAGTACATGCAACTATACCTCCGGATGTGAGGTGGGGCGATGTGCAAATATGCTCCCAAGAAGAAATTTGGGCAGGGTCCATTGAGATGGTGTGTTTCATGGATCGAACCTGGCTACGAAGAGCCCACAGTACAGCAGAAGCATGAAGGATCGATTAGATTGATGCAGTCAGATGTCAGGAAAGACAGAAATCAAAGTGACAGATGTCGGATACTGGAGCACAGATCAGAGTTGGCAGCAATGCAAAGTGCATGGGATGCAAATGTCAGCAGCAGTGCAGAGAGTCCAGTAGACATGTGCAGTAGGATCCAACAATCAGAAGACTCTGATGGCAAACACATTATATTGATTCAGTTGTGTGGAGGCTATTCAATTTCAGGAGAGTTGCATGTGCAAACAACACTAGAGAAGTGTTGCATGCAAGAACATTCCAAAGGTATCGGATCGAGATAGATTGATTCCTTTCTTGTTGAGAGGGAGTGTTAAAATTTGCAACAAGAAATAGTGAAATTGGCATCCAGAAACAAAATCCAAAAAATGGCACCCAGAAATGGCTACCATGTGAGGCTTTTGATTTAATTACCCCCTTGATTAAATTGAAAGTAAATTGTAATTCCATCTCATAACAACTTGTATCAGTTAACTAAGTGCGATAGACTTAGTTAGCTCAAGAATTTCGAGTCGAGGGTCAAAGGTGAGGCATGTAGAGTTATTATATTATTTTCGGGGTCTAGTTGCGGTTAATGTACTAGTGTGAATTGTAGGTATTACTTAACTCAAATTAATTGAGTTAAAATCAGTTAACTAGTTCTAACTAAGTGATGAGCTAGTGAGAGGTCAAGTGAATTAAATTAGATTTAATTCACAAGTAGTGATCTATCAAGTAGCGATGATTCACTATTAATAGTTGCATGTATGTCAATTTTGATGACGACCCGGTTGAGACAAAGTTCTCGGTTGAGACAAAGTTAAAGTGAAGTTAACTATCGGTTGTATTATTATCAAATTTCCCATGTGCAATTATAAATTCGAGAGGAAGGCTCATGATGGATTGTGCGGTCAAGAGGAAGGTTGATTATCCTATTTGTAGGGATTAATTGCAAGGGATTGCATGAGCAAAGTATGGGCTAAAGAGGCACAATTAGCTAAGTGTTGGTCAATTTTTCCTGAGAATTTCTAGTCAGTTTTGAGTAGGATCAGGGTGAGACGATTGGTAGAGTTCAGGATTTTCTCGGTGTGACAAAGCATTGTATTGTTTCAAGATTATTTGACTATGTACAATATATGATAGAGGGGTTTTGAGCAAGTCCTTTCCCCAAGAACATATTGTGTTGTGTGACTGATAATTTCTTTCTCTTACTTGTATGTGATTGAGCGATTGTGTCTTATATTCCGCAAATATAGTAGAAGGATTCAGTATCTTGTTTTAGTACATTATATGATCGGATTGAATCCATTGGTATAGAGTTTATATATAATTTCTGCATGGTATCAGATCCGTGTTAGAGATTTTCTACATGGTATCGGAGTTGTGTAGAGATTTTCTACATGGTATTAGAGTTGTGTTAGATGGATTTTCTACATGAGTATGTGAGCACCAGAATCACGATAGTGGAGAATAAATTGAGTTTTTGTTGAAAAATATTCAAATTTGTAGATACACTTTTGGAGCTATAGTGATGAAGATGTCTTTCAATGGATTGAGATTCCGAATATGCACTCGAGGTAAATTTGAACTATATTACATGGAATAAAAGGATAGAGGTAGTATTGGAGGATAATGGGTTGAAGGAGTTCATTGAAACTAATATTCCCGAACCCAATCCGAATCTTTGAGAGGCGGCATGGATAATGGGAGGAATAATGTCGCAAGGAGGAGGATATTATTAGAAGGAGTTCGAGATCATATTGTCTCGAACCTCCATGGAAAGTAAAATTCATATGCTATGTGGAAGGCCTTAAAAAATGTTTTTTAGAATAGCAACGACCACAAGAAGTTGGCGCTGAAGGACAAGCTCTAAAAGATCAAGAAGGAGGAGGGCGAGACGGTACCAACATACTTGGCGAAGTTCACTCAATGTCGAGATGAGATTCGGAGTGTTGGTGTGACCGTAGCCAATGATGAATTGGTGATCCTAGCACTTCTAGGCATTCCCAAGAGCTGGCATAGTTACCAGGACTTTGTGAATGGGAGGGAGAAGTTACCAGATTGAGAGCGACTATGGTTGGATTTGGTAATAGAAGAGATAAGGTGGAACATCAGAGATGGGACCTCCAACACCAAGAAAGAGGAATATTGTGCGTTAGTGGGAAAAAAAAATAAGTCCAAGGGAAAGAAATCCCAAGTCGAAGAGGGCAAGAGAGACTTGTCTAAGATCAGATGTTTTCATTATCATGAGCATAGGCACTATACTTGAAATTGTCAACGGAAGAAGGAAACCAAGAAGGAGCTTGTAGTTGCAGCGGGTGAAGCATTGGCTTGACAGTTAGGGCTTGATTTTATTCTCATTGCATGCATGGCCAACACTGTAATGGGATGTATTTGGTATCTAGACAGTGGTGCCTTGTTCCATATGAGGAGGAATAGAGATATCTTCAGTGACTTGGAGGAGAAGGACATCTAGCAGAACATAGAATTTGGGGATGATGGGAGGTATAACATGACTGAAATAGGTACAATTACCTTTCATAGGGAGTCTGGATCCCCTCTCAGACTAGCAGATGTTTTGTATGTTCCAGGCCTAAGGAAGAATCTTGTCTCCATATTAGTATTGGAAGATCGTGGTTATAAGGTGATTTTTAGAAAAGGATATGTCTTTCTTAAACACATAGCCACAGGAAATGTGAAGCAGATCGATTCAAGAGTCAAGAACCTGTATGCACTCAAGTTTGAGGATGCATGCAAGGCTTTGAGGAGAAAAGTAGTGGTTAATGACTTGGTGGTTGAGAGGTAGCAAATATCTCTCAACATGC